>LR738710.1:545781961-545850562 GCA_902687465.1 Secale cereale | reverse complement strand
CATGGATGCCCGGCGCGTGTCCACGGTCGGCCATGGCGCCATGGATGCGTTGCCACGATCCCCCCTGATGAACAGAGGAGGGGGACGACAGTAAGTGGGCCGGTCTGTGGCCTGATGCCCAGTTGGGCCGAATGGACAAGGGGAGGGGGGCCTTGCCCTTTTTCTAATTTTTGTTCGTTTCTCTTTTTATTTGTTTTCTGACTTCATTTTTTTTGTTTCTTTTAATTTAGTTTGACAATTAAAAAGGTCGTGCCTAAAATATCATAACAAACTAGGCCACATTCAGAATTAGTTTAAAAATAATAATAGAATGGCTTAATAATCTTTATAATTTAAAGGCATTAAATAATTGTTTTAAGCCCCTCTTTATTCATATAAGGGCATTTACAAACCTTATGAAATATGGGTTTCAACATGGTAATACCAGGGATGATTTTCCACACTGCGAACATTTAAGTTTTGACATTTGAAAACTTTTATAGTTTGACTTGATTTTAAATTTGAATTTGAACGGGGTTTGAATCAACGTGAGTTTATCAACGGTGATCATGGTGACATGGCATCATTAGTAAAGAGTTACTGTAGCTCAAGTATCCGGGCGTTACAGAACACAATCACACTAGCCCACAGGCGGCGGGCCCATAGGACGAACATGTCCCTGACAGCCGGCGGGATTCAGCAGCCGGCGGAGAAGCCGGCACCCAGAGACGCTGACGGCCGGGGCCCGCACCCTACCGGATTACCATTGTAGCCCTGGGGGGTAGGCCTATATAAACCCCCCAGGTTCCTCCATGCAGAGGGGTTAGACATTAAGAGATACACACGGAGAGGGAAGAAACTCTAGCCACCACTTACATTCCTAGAAGGAGAGGAGAGAGCTAGCCTTGCCCTTCTTCCTCCTCTAGACGACACAGCTCAAGGAGCAACCTTGTAGATACCATATTGACGATATTCATGACGCAGAGTCTCCGCAGAGTAGGACTAGGGGTGTTATCTCCACAGAGAGCCCCAAACCTGGGTAAGATTCGTAGGCGTCCTAAGTTCCGCCTTATCCTGCTTCCAGGGCCCGGCGATGTTCTCTTGACCCCATGCATGATAAGCCATCCTTTGGCATATGTCGCACCAAACCCCCGACACTACCGACGAGGAATAGGAGTGATTGCAGGTTATGATTGTGTTTTGTGTTGTGTATTTTGAGAGTACTTTCAGATATGAATGTCAGATTTGCAGCATTGAGCATATGAATTATTTTGTGAATTCTAGAGATCTATTTTTAGCACTTCGAAAAATATAGTTTCATATAAAATTGCAGACAATGTGATTCTCGAAGAAGGAACTGCAAGTTTTAGTTTCAGATAAGAAACTCGAAGCTTCAAAGGGCAGAGTAAAAAAGATATGTTATTTTTAAAATGCCCACACAATGTTGAGTGTGCGAAAAACAGAAAAAACGAGGGACGAAGTTTTGGCAAGTGTTGGAGGCGGTGTGCGTAGATGACATGGTGGACCCACATCTATATCTATCTATACCTATAATAATTCTTGATTTCCTAGAAATTCTAACGTTAATCAGATTTTACGAGCCGTTAATTTGGTGGGAGCGAGTTATTATGGTGTAGATTGTGGTGGGGTTCGTAAGCATTGTGGCAAGCACCCAACTCATGCAGTCCTTCCTCTGGGGCTGCCTCCTCATTTGGTGCTTGTGCGACGACCTTTGGGACAAGTTTGCTTTGACCACTCTATTCCGAGATAGCGTAACCGGGTGAATTATTAATTGCAGTGCAATAAATTTCGTTTTATTAGCATAATCAGGCATGGATGTCGCTTGTTTTTAGGGTTTATTCTCTTTGATTATTTTAGTGCTCAACTGCCCATAATTTTGCTCTAATTAAAGGCAAACAACATATTCTTTTTTATTGACACGTACCCACAATTTCTTTCATTTATAGTCATTCAGCATAGAACGAACATGCGCCGCACGAATATTTAAGAAAATACTATAGCGTCAGATTAGAAATATTTTTTTTGAAAATTCAAAAATATGAATTGGCGAATATTCTTGAAAATGTGAACAATTTTCCAAAAATGTGAACATTTTTTATGTCGAAAATTCCAATATTTCTAAAAAACAAACACGAACAAAATTAGAAACATTAGTAGTTTTTGAAAATCACAAACCATATTTTGAAAACATGAAAAATTTGTAAAAACACATTTTTTGAATTTTGGCTTTTTTTAAAAGGGAACATTCAAAACAATTTTATAAAATGTTTCTTTGACGCAAATATTATCATGGATTTGTGAGCATTTCAGTAAAGAAAAAATATATTAAAATTTGGGACATTTTATAAAAACAATCTGCAAGAATTTTTGGGTAAAAACATTTTAAAACACGGGAACATTTATTAATGTTTAAAAAAACGAAACGGGCGAATATTTTTCAAAACCGGAACAAATTTTGGAATTCTGGCCATTTTTTTAATATTTGTTTTTTTTGAAATTATGAATATTTGTAAATTATTACTTCGCAGAAAAAAAATAAGAAGATAAAATTAAAAACTAAAAAGAAATATAAAAGAAAAATAGAAAGGAAGAGAAAAAGAAAAATATAAATAAAACAACGAAATGGGGAAACGTGTCGGCCCAGTCTTAGGCGTCGAGTGGGAAGGTACAACTATTTATAGCTTCAAGTTATAAATAAGATTTTCGCAACTGCGTGGGCAGTTATAATTGGGCTGGCTTCGTTGGGTCGGAGGACGTGCGGCCCAACTATGAAATTCTAGATAAACCTTTTTTTTCTTTCTAGCAGATAGACGCACAAAAATTTAATATCACCTTGGATAGAAAAAACAATCCTTTCGACGGTGTGAACAGATGAAAAATTTGAAGAAACGCACCTTGCTGTATTAATAGGTATAGATAATACATTTTTTATTAATTTACAAAAATAATGCACGGTTTAGATATATCACACAAATAATACGACTTCGGCTTGGGGCAAGCCGACTAGAACCAATCGTCTTACGCGTAAATGATTAGTTGACCAGTCGACTGAAACAACGCCTCTAATCGGACTCATGTAGGATGATTACATTTAGACGGCCTCCCTTAAGATGATTCGAACTAATCATCTTACCACTGGTTAATTAGTTCCATTCAACTTAGTCCAAGACAACAACTGCATGGTATCAAATTTATGAGCTAATGGAACTATATTTCAGCCCATAATTTAATCCCAACACTCTCGCTTGATCCTTGCCAAATTATCCGCAACACTTTTCCATAATATGTTTCAGGCAACCCTTTCCCGCCAACTCTTCCTTTCCCGCCATCTACTTTCCCGCCAACTTCTTTGCCGCCAACCCTTTCCCGCCATCTTCTTCCCGCCAACACTTCTGTTCCTGCCATCTTCTTTCTCGCCAACCCTTCTGTCCCCGCCATCTTCCTTCATGCCATCTTTCTCTCCGTGGGTGCCGTAAGCTGGTAGGTGTTGCACATGGCTTGGTATGTAGCCGCTAAGACAACCGAATCCCAACTCCTCCGTGTGATCTGATCCGGCGTCTCAGCACTCGTGATCTCTAGTGCAATAAGGATGTAGCTCACGCTAATGGTGCTGACATGGTTCTCTGTGAACATCACCATGTCGAGAAGCCACGATATATATGCCTCCAGGCTGCGAGTGATCTGTATCGCATTTAATGGGACCCTTGGATACCCCGGGAACTTCTGGACATGTCTTGAGCAAACAGAAAGCATTAGTACATAGCGAAGGTATCTTCTGTAAAACCAGATGCACGACAACTGAAAGTTATGCGGCAGGGAACTAACCTGGAAATGGAGCAACCATTCATACTTAGGTCTGTGATTATCCGATGTCAGTGCCGGAGCACGGTCATAGATACCCGCGAAAAGTTGTGCAATACCTAGCTGCCAAGCAGCCGGTGCCTCCAACGGTCCTATGGCATGACGTGGCAACGGTAGTCCCAGCAAAAGGGACACATCCAGGAGAGTAGTATCCATCTCTCCCCAGCGGAAGTGAAACGTGTGGCTCTCAGGCCTCCACCGGTCCATTAAGCACGTGAGCAAAGGGGCGTCGATGGCGAGTGATGACCCACAAGTGTAGGGGATCTATCATGGTCCTTTCAATAAGTAAGAGTGTCGAACCCAACGAGGAGCAGAAGGAAATGACAAGCAGTTTTCAGCAAGGTTTTCTCTGCAAGCATTGAAATTATCGGTAATAGATAGTTGTGTGATAGTATAATTCGTAACGGGTAACAAGTAACAAAAGTAAACAAGGTGCAGCAAGGTGACCCAATCCTTTTTGAAGCAAAGGACAAGCCTGGACGTACTATTAAATAAAGCAAAGTGCTCCCGAAGACACATGGGAATTAGTGTCAAGCTAGTTTTCATCATGCTCATATGATTCGCGTTCGGTACTTTGATAATTTGATATGTGGGTGGACCGAAGCTTGGGTGCTGTCCTTCCTTGGACAAGCCTCCGATGACCCACAAGTATAGGGGATCTATCATAGTCCTTTCGATAAGTAAGAGTGTCGAACCCAACGAGGAGCAGAAGGAAATGATAGGCAGTTTTCAGTAAGGTATTCTCTGCAAGCACTGAAATTATCGGTAACAGATAGTTTTGTGATAAGGTAATTTGTAACGATGTAACACGTAATAAAAGTAAATAAGGTGCAGCAAGATGGTCCAATCCTTTTTGTAGCAAAGGACAAGCCTGGACAAACTCTTATATAAAGAAAAGCGCTCCCGAGGACACATGGGAATTATCGTCAAGCTAGTTTTCATCACACTCATATGATTCGCGTTCGTTACTTTGATAATTTGATATGTGGTTGGACCGGTGTTTGGGTACTGCCCTTCCTTGGACAAGCATCCCACTTGTGATTAACCCCTATTGCAAGCATCCACAACTACAAAAGAAGTATTAAGGTAAACCTAACCATAGCATGAAATATGTGGATTCAAATCAGCCCCTTACGAAGCAACGCGTAAACTAGGGTTTAAGCTTCTGTCACTCTAGGAACCCATAATCTACTTATTACTTCCCAATGCCTTCCTCTAGGCCGAAACAATGCTGAAGTGTCATGTAGTCGACGTTCACATAACACCACTAGAGGAAAGACAACATACATCTTATCAAAATATCGAACGAATACCAAATTCACATGACTACTTATAGCAAGACTTCTCCCATGTCCTCACGAACAAACATAACTACTCACAAATCATATTCATGTTCATAATCAGAGTGGTATTAATATACATAAAGGATCTAAACATATGATCTTCCACCGAATAAACCAACTAGCATCAACTACAAGGAGTAATCAACACTACTAGCAACCCACAGGTACCAATCTAAAGTTTTGGGACAAAGATTGGATACAAGAGATGAAATAGGATTTGAGAGGAGATGGTGCTAGTGAAGATGTTAATGGATATTGAGCCCCTCCCGATGAGAGGATCGATGGTGATGATTTCCCCCCCGGAGGGATGTTTCCCCGGCAGAACAGCTCCGCCGGAGCCCTAGATTGGTTCCGCCAAGGTTCCGCCTCGAGACGGCGACACTTCATCCCGAAAGCTTCCTTCTAATTTTTTCCAGGGCAAAAGACACCTTATACCAGAAGATGGGCATCGGGGGGCTTCCAGGTGGCCCACGAGGCAGGGGGCGCGCCCTCCACCCTCGTGGACAGTGGGTGGCCCCCCTCTGGTGCTTTCTTCGCCCATTATTTTTAATATTTTCCAAAACTGACTTTCATGGAGTTTCATGACTTTTTGAGTTGTGCAGAATAGGTCTCTAATATTTGCTCCTTTTCCAGCCTAGTATTCTAGGTGCCGGCATTCTCTCTCTTCATGCAAACCTTGTAAAATAAGATAGAAAATGCATAAGTATTGTGACATAATGTGTAGTAACAGCCCATAATGCAATAAATATCGATATAAAAGCATGATGCAAAATGGACGTATCAACTCCCCCAAGCATAGACCTCGCTTGTCCTCAAGCGGAAGCCGATATCGAAAAATATGTCCACAATAATAAGGATCAACACAAAAACTCAAAGCTAGATCATACTAAACTTTATTCTACTAGATCAAGATATAATCAAAAGGATCGAACTAAGAAAAAGGTAAAGATAGATGTGTGATGGTGATACGATACCGGGCATCTCCCCCAAGCTTGGCAGTTGCCAAGGGGAGTGCCCATACCCATGTGTTTATGTCTCTTTCCTCGGAGGTGGTGATGAGGGAGTTGTTGATGATGTAGGCTTCTTCCTTAATTTGCGCTTGAGGATAGAATTTTTCTCCCTTAGGTCATCGATCTCCTGCTCAAGGCTTAATATCTTTTTGCATAGTTCCTGTTTGTTATCCTGCAAGAGGCGAAAAGGGATAAACTCGATCTTAGGTTTCTTTGCTCTATCAGGGAGGCTTGACTTTTTGAACTCCACATGCATGTCCCCAGGTTGAGGTAATGGGACTTCATCTTCATCTGAGCTCGTCTCCTCCTTTCCCCTAGGATCATAGTCTTCTTATTCCTCCGTGGTCCAACCACAATGCTCCAAGTCCCCATAGACCTTAGGGTATGCAAGGTAATCAGCCACATAGCTTTCTCCCTCTGAATCTTGGGATGTCATATGATTTCTTATACTAAAGTAACAATCTATTCACAATGTCAAGTATGAATCAGAAACTTCATTGAAAACTAACAAACTATGATCTCAGTCATTGAAGCCATTGCAATTTATCATAACATCGGAAAGAGTCAATGTAAGAGCTTTTCAGCAAGTCCACATACTCAACTATCATTTAGTCTTTCACAATTGCTAACACTCACGCAATACTTATGGGTATGAAGTTTTAATCGGACACAGAGAAAGATAGGGGCTTATAGTTTTGCCTCCCAACCTTTTACCTCAAGGGTAACGTCAACAATAATGCTTTATGCAAACCCACATCCAATTGGATATATATATATCAGGATCTTTCCAACATATAGTGCTTGCCAAAGGATAAAGTATAAAAAGGAAAGGTGAAGATCACTATGACTCTTGTATAAGGTATAAGACAAAAATAAAAGATAGGCCCTTTGCAGAGGGAAGCAGAGGTTGTCATGTGCTTTTATGGTTGGATGCACAAAATCTTAATGCAAAAGAACGTCACTTTATATTTCCACTTGTGATAGGGACCTTTATTATGCAGTCTGTCGCTTTTATTTCTTCCATATCACAAGCTCGTATAAAGCTTATTTTCTCCACACTAATAGATCATACATATTTAGAGAGCAATTTTTATTCCTTGCAACAATGACAACTTACTTGAAGGATCTTACTCAATCCATAGGTAGATATGGTGGACTCTCATGGCAAAACTGGGTTGATATTTGGAAGCACAAGTAGTATCTCTACTTGGTGCAAGGAATTTTGCTAGCATGAGGGGGAAAGGCAAGCTCAACATGTATCCATGACAATATAATTTACTTCGGATGTAAGAAAACATAACCCATTACGTTGTCTTCCTTGTCCAACATCAACTTTTTAGCATGTCATATTTTAGTGAGTGCTCACAATCATAGAAGATGTCCAAGATAGTATATGTATATGTGAAAACCTCTCTTTCTTTATTACTTCTTATTAATTGCAACGATGACCAAAACTGTGTTTGCCAACTCTCAACAACTTCTATTCATCATACTCTTTATATGTGAAGTCATTACTCTACATAAGCTAAATATGATCTCTTTATTTATTTTTATTCTTTCTAGATCATAGCAAAATAACCAAGCCATCGACTCAAGACTGATCTCTATTATATATAGCTCACGGACTCGATTACATAGATAAGGATCAACACAAAAACTCAAAGCTAGATCATACTAAACTTTATTCTACTAGATCAAGATATAATCAAAAGGATCGAACTAAGAAAAAGGTAAAGATAGACGTGTGATGGTGATACAATACCGGGCATCTCCCCTAAGCTTGGCAGTTGCCAAGGGGAGTGCCCATACCCATGTGTTTATGTCTCTTTCTTCAGAGGTGGTGATGAGGGAGTTGTTGATGACGTAGGCTTCTTCCTTAATTTGCGCTTGAGGATAGAATTTTGCTCCCTTAGGTCATCGATCTCCTGCTCAAGGCTTAATATCTTTTTGCATAGTTCTTGTTTGTTATCCTGCAAGAGGCGAAAAGGGATAAACTCGATCTTAGGTTTCTTTGCTCTATCAGGGAGGCTTGACTTTTTGAACTCCACATAAATGTCCCCAGGTTGAGGTAATGGGACTTCATCTTCATCTGAGCTCGTCTCCTCCTTTCCCCTAGGATCATAGTCTTCTTCTTCCTCTATGGTCCAACCACAATGCTCCAAGTCCCCGTAGACCTTAGGGTATGCAAGGTAATCAGCCACATAGCTTCTCCCTCTGAACCCTGGGATGACATATTGCTCTAATCTGCGGTAGAAACAACTCAATAGAAAAACAGAGGATTGTGTCGTGGTACCGTGGTCAAAACCTTCGGGAGATTATATAATGAACTTTTACCGACCAAAAGAAGTATCGTGCAAGAAAACAGAGTCCGGAGGGCACACGAGGTGCCCACGAGGCAGGGGGCGCGCCCTGGGGGGTAGGGTGTTGCCTCTACCCTCGTGAATGCCTCATGTCCCTTTCGGACTACTTCTTATTTTTCTATTTTCTTAAATATTAGAACTGTTTTGGAGTTGGTTTACTTACTGTACCACATACCTATTCCTTTTCGGAGTCTGAAACGTTTTGGAAAGTGTCCCTTATGTATTCCTCCAGGGTTACGGTTTCAATGACATTAGTTTCAACATTTATGGGATTACGTGAGATATAATGTTTGATTCTTTGACCGTTCACCACCTTTGGATTTGTGCCTTCGAAGTTGTTGATTTTTATGGCACCGGAACGATAGACCTCCTCGATAACGTAAGGACCTTCCCATTTAGAGAGGAGTTTTCCTGCAAAAAATCTTAAACGAGAGTTGTATAGCAAAACATAGTCACCTACATTAAACTCACGTTTTTGTATCCTTTTATCATGCCATCTTTTAACTTTTTCTTTAAACAGTTTTCCATTCTCATAGGCCTGGGTTCTCCACTCATCAAGTGAGCTAATGTCAAATAGTCTCTTCTCACCGGCAAGTTTGAAATCATAATTCATCTCTTTAATGGCCCAATATGCCTTATGTTCTAGTTCGAGAGGTAAGTGACATGCTTTTCCATACACCATTTTATACGGAGACATACCCATAGGATTTTTATATGCAGTTCTATAGGCCCATAATGCATCACTAAGTTTCTTGGACCAATTCTTTCTAGATCTATTAACGGTCTTTTGCAAAATTAATTTTAGCTCTCTATTACTCAGTTATACTTGACGACTAGACTGTGGGTGGTATGGGGATGCAATTCTATGATTAACATCATACTTAGCAAGCATTTTATGAAAAGCATCATGAATAAAAATGTGAACCACCGTTAGTCATTAAATATCTAGGGACTCCAAACCTCGGAAAAATAACTTCTTTAAGCATCTTAATAGAGATGTTATGATCAGCACTACTAGTTGGAATAACGTCTACCCACTTAGTAACATAATCAACAACAACTAAAATATGTGTATACCCATTAGAGGAAGGAAACATTCCCATATAATCAAAGCCCCAAACATCAAATGGTTCAATAACAAGTGAATAATTCATAGGCATTTCTTGACGTCTACTAATATTACCAATTCTTTGACATTCATCACAAGACAAGACAAACTTACGGGCATCCTTGAAGAGAGTAGGCCAATAAAATCCGGATTGCAATACCTTATGTGCAGTTCTATCTCCAGCATGGTGTCCTCCATAAGCCTCGGAGTGACACTTGCGTAGGATCTGTTCCTATTCATGCTCAGGTGCACAACATCTAATAACACCATCTACTCCTTCTTTATAAAGGTGTGGGTCATCCCAGAAGTAATGTCTTAAATCATAGAAAAACTTTTTCTTTTGCTGGTATGTGAAACTAGGTGGTATAAATTTAGCAACAATGTAATTAGCATAATCAGCATAACATGGAGCAGTACAAGAAGTATTTATGACAGCTAATTGTTCATCTGGGAAGCTATCATCTATAGGTAGTGGGTCATCAAGAATATTCTTTAACCTAGACAAGTTGTCTGCAACGGGGTTCTCAGCTTCCTTTCTATCAATAATATGCAAATCAAATTCTTGTAGCAAGAGAACCCACCTAAAGAAGTCTAGGTTTAGCATCTTTCTTTTCCATAAGATATTTAATAGCAGCATGATCAGTGTGAATAGTTACTTTAGAATCAATAATATATGACATGCACTTATCACAAGCAAATACAACTGCTAAAAATTCTTTTGCAGTAGTAGCATAATTTCTCTGGGCACTGTCTAGAGTTTTACTAGCATATTGGATAACATTTAATTTCTTATCGACTCTTTGTCCTAGAACAGCACCTACAGCATAATCACTAGCATCACACATAATTTCAAAGGGTAAATTCCAATTAGGTGGCTGAACTATAGGTGCAGAAATCAAGGCTTTCTTAAGTATTTCAAATGCTTCTATACAATCATCATCAAAGACAAATGGAACATCTTTTTGTAAGAGATTAGTCAAAGGCCAAGAAATTTTTGAGAAGTCTTTAATGAACCTCCTATAAAAACCGATATGACAAAGGAAACTTCTTATACCTTTAATGTCCTTAGGACACGACATCTTTTCAATAGCATCAACTTTAGCTTTGTCAACTTCAATACCTCTTTCAGAAATTTTATGCCCCAAGACAATACCTTCATTAACCATAAAGTGGCACTTCTCCTAATTCAAGACAAGATTAGTTTCTTCACATCTCTGCAAAACTCGATCAAGGTTGCTTAAGCAATCATCAAAAGAAGTTCCATACACGGAGAAATAATCTATGAAAACCTCAACAATCTTTTCACAAAAATTAGAGAATATAGCCATCATGCATCTTTGAAAGGTAGCAGGTGCATTACATAAACCAAAAGGCATACATCTATAAGCAAAGGTACCGAAAGGGCAGGTAAAAGTGGTCTTTTCTTGATCCTCTTTTGGCACAGGTATTTGAAAGAAACCAGAATAACCATCTAGAAAGCAAAAATGTGTATGCTTGGATAATCTTTCTAGCATTTGATCAATAAAAGGTAAGGGGTAGTGATCCTTTTTAGTAGCTTTATTTAGTTTGCGAAAATCAATTACCATTCTATAGCCTGTAACAATTCTTTCTGGGATCAATTCTTCTTTATCATTAGGAACAACAGCAATACCTCCATTCTTAGGGACACAATGGACAAGACTTACCCACTGACTATCAGCAACAGGATAAATTATACCTGCCTCTAGAAGCTTTAGTATTTCTTTCCTTACCACTTCTTTCATCTTAGGATTTAACCGTCGTTGGTGATCAACAACCGGTTTAGCGTCTTTCTCCAATTTTATTTTGTGTTGGCATAGACTGGGACTAATGCCCTTAAGATCATCAATAGTATATCCAATAGCAGCACTGTGCTTCTTCAGAGTTTTCAATAATTTCTCTTCTTCCTGCTCTGAAAGGTTAGCACTAATAATAACATGATATATCTTATTTTCATCTAGATAAGCATACTTAAGAGTATCAGGTAATGGTTTGAGCTCAAACACGGGATCACCCTTGGGTGGAGGACGATCCCCTAGAATTTCAACAGGCAAGTTGTGCTTCAAAATGGGTCCCTGTTTAAAGAATACTTCATCTATTTCCCTTATTTCATTCATAAACATATCATTTTTGTGGTCTAGCAAATATTGTTCTAAAGGATCATTATGAGGCACGACAATAGAAGCAAGAACAATAATTTCATCATAACTAGGCAATTCTTTATCATGGGGTTGTCTACGAAATTTAGCAAAGTTAAAATCATGAGACATATCCCCTAATCCAATAGTAACAACATCCTTTTTGCAATCTATCTTAGCATTAATAGTATTCAAGAAGGGTCTACCAAATATAATGGGACAAAATCATCTTGTGGGGAACCAAGAACAAGAAAATCAGTAGGATATTTGACTTCCCCACACAATACTTCAACATCTCTTGCAATCCCAACTTGGTGAAATAGTATCTCTATTCGCAAGCTTAATTGTAACATCAATACCTTCTAACTCAGCAGGTGCAATATCATGCATAATTTCTTCGTACAAAGAATGAGGTATTGCACTCACACTAGCACCCATATCAGATAAACCATGATAGCAATGATCTCCTATTTTAACAGAAATAACAGGCATGCCTACAATAGGTCTATGTTTATTTTTAGTATCGGGTGTAGCAATTCTAGCAGCTTCATTACAGAAGTAAATAACATGCCCATCAATATTGTCGACCAAGAGATCCTTAACCATAACAATACTAGGTTCAACTTTAATTTGCTCAAGGGGTGTAGGTGTTCTAGCATGACTTTTGTTGACCACAGTTGAAGCTTTAGCATGATCCTTTATTCTAGCAGGGAAATGTTGTTTCTCAATATAAGCGGTAGGAACAATAGGATCAACATTATAAGTGATAGTCTTTTCTTCAACTTTAATAGGTTCAACTACTTTTACTTCAATGGGAGGATGATGTTTAAACCACTTCTCCTTAGGGAGATCGACATGAGTAGCAAATGATTCACAGAAAGAAGCTGCTATCTTGATAACCCACAAGTATAGGAGATCGCAACAGTTTTCGAGGGTAGAGTATTCAACCCAAATTTGTTGATTCGACACAAGGGGAGCCAAAGAATATTCTCAAGTATTAGCAGTTGAGTTGTCAATTCAACCACACCTGGATGACTTAATATCTGCAACAAAGTATTTAGTAGAAAAGTAGTGTGAAGTAACGGTAATGGTGGCAAAAGTAACAGCAGCGGTTTTGTAGTAATTGTAACAGTGACAGCGAAAAAGTAACTAAGCGAAGATCAATATGTGAAAAGCTTGTAGGCCTTGGATTAGTGATGGATAATTATGTCAGTTGCGATTCCTCATGTAATAGTTACAACCTAGGGTGACACAGAACTAGCTCCAGTTCATCAATGTAATGTAGGCATGTATTCCGAATATAGTCATACTTGCTTATGGAAAAGAACTTGCATGACATCTTTTGTCCTATCCTCCCGTGGCAGCGGGGTCCTATTGGAAACTAAAGGATATTAAGGCCTCCTTTTAATAGAGTACCGGACCAAAGCATTAACACTTAGTGAATACATGAACTCCTCAAACTACGGTCATCACCGAGAGTGGTCCCGATTATTCTCACTTCGGGGTTGCTGGATCATAACACATAGTAGGTTAATATTGACTTGCAAGATAGGATCAAGAACTCACATATATTCATGAAAACATGATAGGTTCAGATCTGAAATCATGGCACTCGGGCCCTAGTGACAAGCGTTAAGCATGGCAAAGTCATAGCAACATCAATCTTAGAACATAATGTATACTAGGGATCAAACCCTAACAAAACTATCTCGATGGCATGGTGAATCTCGTCCAACCCATCACCGTCCAGCAAGCCTACGATGGGATTACTCACGCATGACGGTGAGCATCATGGAATTGGTGATGGAGGAAGATTGATGATGACGACAACGCCAATCTCCACTCTCCGGAGCCCAGAACGGACTCCAGATCAGCCCTCCCGAGAGAGATTAGGGCTTGGCGGCCGCTTATTATTGTAAAACGTGATGAATCCTTCTCTCTGATTATTTTCTCCCCGAACGTGAATATATGGAGTTGGAGTCCAGGTCGGTGGAGCCTCAGGGGGGCCCACGAGACAGGGGGCGCACCCAGGGGTAGGCACGCCCCCACCCTCGTGGGCAGGGTCTGAGCCCCCTGGTCTAAATTCTTTCACCAGTATTTTTTATATATTCCAAAAATATTCACCGTGGATTTTCATTTCATTTCGAGAACTTTTATTTTTGCACAAAAATAACACCATGGCAATTCTGCTGAAAACAGCGCCAGTCCGGGTTAGTTCCATTCAAATCATGCAAGTTAGAGTCCAAAACAATGGCAAAAGTGTTCGGAAAAGTAGATACATGATGAGGACATCACTAACAGAGTTACACACACAGCCCCAACTGATACATATACAGGACCAATTACTAGAGCTCGCGCACGCCAATTAAATTACCAGGTACTTTCGTTTCTTGGTAATGATTCTAATGTTCATGAGAATATGATGCTGCCTAAATTGGATACATTTTTCTTGCTTACAAATGAAGGGCCTAGCTTGGACAGGAAGGATGAACATTGGAGCAAGATCAAGCATGGAGATGATGGCATGCGCAAGGGGAGCAAGAACAGAGTTACAAGTGATGATTTCAGGACTTTGAAGCCACCATAATGAGTGCGACAAGCCTTGGACGAAATGTACAAGATGCCACTTCATAGATTTCGTCCACAGGCTATTATTGGTGTTGCGTCACCTTATTATTGGGCCAGGCCCATGTAATTTCGAAATAGTCAAGTATAGGCTGTTTTTTAGAGTCAGTATGTGTGGGGAAAACAGAGTTAGGTTTGGTTTTGGACCCCTTCTCCAAGGGACCACGAAATTCCCCCTCTCTTTCCCTATATATACAGCCCTTAGGGCATCGTTTAGTCTTTGGGTTTTGTTTAGATTAAAGGTCGTCATAGCTGCAACTTCGCGTACTTCATTTGTGTTCAACGACCAAACAAAGACGTCACATAACCCCACCTTTATCAATAAAGCTTTCCCCTTATATTAGCAATATCCAGATTGCAATCTTAGTTTCTTGCTTGTTCTTCGTTTGCTTGCAGGAAATAGACCCTCGTGGTCCGGTTGATCGTGCTCCGGCGTGGTCAATAACCTCTCGGAGTTGGTTTAGCGATTGCTAAGGCGTGACGTCCTCGCACGTTAGTAGTCGAATCGTCAAAGTCTACTCCACAAAAAACGATAGCCACCATCTCATCGAAAGACGGGACACCTTTGCCTCTATCAAGTGGTATCAGATTTCCAGGTTCCTCGGTGAGATTTTACAGTTTTTCATAGTTAGATCGAGTCGGTTCTTCAAACCTATAGTCCACGAAAAAGCCAAAAAATATATTATTAGGGTTAGTTCATCATATCCGAACCAATTTGAGCCTTTGCATAATCTTTTTAGGGTTTTGCTTTGTTGAATTTGCGGTTGCGTCGTCGTGTCTAATTGATGGTCTTAGTGTCTAGTCGTTTAGAGTTTCGAGTTCTGTCACAATTGTCACGCCGCCACACCATATTCATCGCTACTGCCATACCACCACCGCTGCCATATCCCACTACCGCTGCCATATCCCACCACCGCTACAACATACCATCACTGCTGCCATAACCTACCACCGCTACCATATCCTACCATCACATATCCACCACCAATCCGAGCTCTTTTCATATTAGGTCTATTCTCGAGATCCATCTAGTTTCGGATTTGTGTTTCCTTGCCTGTGTAGGGCAGTTTTTAGGCCAAAATTTCAACAGGTGAAAATATTTTTTCCCTATCCTATTTTTAGGCTTTTCAGAGTCTTTTGAGACATGTGCCATCATACTGTTTTTTTACCGCACTTTTTCGTCGTCGCTGCCCTGATTCCGAAAAAAAATCGTCAAAAAAATTTCGTGGCTATCATCTTAGTTTGACTTGGGAAGAGTTTTGAGACACTCGCCATTATAGTGATTTTCGGCAAAAAAAGGAGCGCAAAAAAAAGAGCGCCAAAAAAGGCGAAAAAAATCAGTGTGCTTTCCCCTTGATTACGTGCAGTGCCATGATTTTGTTAGTGTTCTAGGCTCGCGTCTCTAGTATGGTCTAGCCTAGGACCAGCACAGTACCATCGTTGAGCGTTTATTCAACTTTGCATCTCTGGATTGATTACTGCTGACCCTTTTTGCTACCATATTATAAGCCTTCCCAGCTCCACATACATCTACGTCGTGCGTTTGACTCTCCCTGGTAATCGCCTTATCCAAGATTTGAGAGTTTTGACTACCACGGTTGTCGATCACCACGTGCTGCTGGGTAAGAACCGGTAAGAATTTGAGATTTGCTTGACGGATTTGTGATGCCCCACCACCAAAATTTTCTAGTAGTCTATAGGATAATATTTTTGTGTTTTTCTATTGCTACTAACCATGCCAGGATCACAAGTCGACGAGGCTAACTGGGAGAACATGATGAACAAGGAGTTGCATGATAAATTTCAGCAAATGATGGGTCAACAGGTAGAAGATGTTATGACCAGTTTTGGCGACGCACTAGCAAGGATGGATGGCATTGAGAAGTCAATTGACACCAAGTTGGATGCCAAATTTGCTGAAGTGCTTGTGCGTCTACCTCCACCTGCTGCACCATTGCAACAACAACAACAACCACCACCTTCATGTCGCGAAACAGCCCTCCGCAAAGCAAGCCGTGTCGCTCTTCAGCCTGGCCAAACTGTTGGTGCTGTTGTTGATACTTCTGTGGCTCCTGCTGCTGCTAAGGAGGAGGACGATTACGCGGGGGATTACGGGAATGAGGTTGATCAAAATCAGAACTACATGCAACAACCAGCATCACAACCACCAGGTCGTCCACATGCAAATAATCGCAATGGTAGGGCTGCACCACACCCTTAGGTACGAGATCATGATCATCTCCCTAAACTAAAATTGAATATTCCACCATTTGAGGGTAGATATGTTCCTGATATATATCTTACTTGGGAGTTAGAAACCGAACAAAGTTTTACATGTTTAAAATATCCCGAGGAGAGACGTGTTGCTGCTGCTCTTTGTGCTTTCACTAGTTTTGCTTGTGTGTGGTGGTCTAAATATTGTCTATTATATCCGGATAATATTCCAACTACTTGGGCTGCTTTGAAAACTGCTATGCGTACTCGTTGGGTTCCACCATATTATCAACGTGAATTACTTCAGAGATTGCAGCGTTTAAGACAAGGAAAAAATCTATAGAGGAATATTATAAGGAATTACAAACTGTCTTGATTAGATGTGGTATTGTTGAGGATAATGAGGCTATGCTTCCATGTTTTATGGGTGGCTTAAATAGAGAGATTCAAACAATTCTAGAGTATAAGGAGTATAATAATATCACTAGTTTATTCCATCTTGCTTCCAAAGCTGAACGTGAAGTGTAGGATCGACAAGCCTTGGCGCGAACTAATTATTTTGCAGGCCAACCTTTATCATGGACACCGCGTGCGTCATGTACTTCGACACGTCCGGCTGCATCACCGCCTACTTCATCCGTCACTTCTAGCCGTGATAAAAGCAAATAGGCACCACCACCATCAACCCGGAGTACACCTTTCGGTCCTGCGTAGAGCTCTTCTTCCTCCATGACATCCACAGGGTCAACACATGATGTTATATGTCGTCGTTGCACTGGTCGTGGTCACTATGCGAGAAAATGCCCATCTCAGCGTGTCATGATTGCTACTGAGGATGGTGGTTATGAGTCCGCTAGTGACTATGATGAGGAGATTTTGGCTCTTATTCCACGTGAAGAACACGGTGGAGATGATTCTAAAAATGAGACGCAATACATGGCTCCTGAAGACACTGACAGGTATGAATGTTTAGTTACTCAACGTGTTTTGAGTGTGCAGGTCACACAAGCGGAGCAAAATCAGAGGCATAATTTGTTCCATACAAAGGGAGTTGTGAAGGAACGTTCCGTTCGCGTCATCATAGATGGAGGGAGCTGCAACAACTTGGCTAGCATGGAGATGGTGGAGAAGCTATCTCTCACCACAAGACCACATCCACATCCTTACTACATCCAATGGTTCAGCAACAGCGGCAAGGTTAAGGTAACACGTACTGTTCGTGTGCCTTTTAGTATCTCCACATATGCTGATTATGCTGATTGCGATGTGGTACCCATGCAAGCATGTTCCTTATTACTTGGTAGACCATGGCAATTTGATAAAAATTAGGTACACCATGGTAGAAACAATCAGTATACTCTTGTTCATAAGGATAACCGTATTACTTTGCTTCATATGTCTCCTGATTCCATTTTGAAAGATGATATTAATAGAGCTAATAAAGCAAAACAGGAGCAAAATAAGAATGAAATCGGATTGTGGCAAAAGAATTTGAGCAACAAATGAAGCCTAATAACACACCATCATCTCATGTTGCATCTGAAATTAAATTAAAAAGTGGATGTTTACTTGCCACCAAACCTGATATCGATGATATAGATTTTAGCAAATTTGTTTGTTATGCTTTTGTGTGCAAAGAGGTATTATTTTCATTCGAGGATGTGCCTTCCTCTTTGCCTCTTGCTGTCACTAACATTTTGCAGGAGTTCGCGGACGTCTTTCCACAAGATGTGCCACCGGGATTACCACCTATTCGAGGGATTGAGCATCAGATTGACTTAATTCCCAGTGCATCTCTACCCAACCGCGCACCATACCGTACCAATCCAGAGGAGACGAAGGAGATTATGCGTCAAGTACAGGAGTTACTCGACAAAGGTTATATATGCGAATCCCTTAGTCCTTGTGTTGTTCCTATTATTCTAGTGACGAAAAAGGATGGTACATCGCATATGTGTGTTGATTGTAGAGGCATTAATAATATTACTATTCGTTATCGTCATCCTATTCCTAGGCTAGATGATATGCTTGATGAATTGAGTGGCTCTACAATATTCTCCAAAGTTGATTTTCGTAGTGGACACCATCAAATTCATATGAAATTGGGAGATGAATGGAAAACAACATTTAAAACTAACTTTGGATTGTATGAGTGGTTAGTCATGCCTTTTGGGTTAACTAATGCACCTAATACTTTCATGAGATTAATGAATGAAGTTTTACGTGCTTTCATTGGACGATTTGTGGTAGTTTACTTTGATGATATATTGATTTATAGCAGATCTTTGGAGGAACATTTGGAACCTTTACGTCATGTTTTTATTGCTCTACGTGATGCACATTTGTTTGGTAACCTTGGAAAGTACACCTTTTGAACCGACCGAGTATCTTTTCTTGGCTATGTTGTTACTCCATAGGGAATTGAGGTTGATAAAGCCAAGACTGACGCTATTGAGAGTTGGTCGCAGCCCAAAACGGTCACACACGTGAGGAGCTTTCTTGGCCTGACTGGATTCTATAGGCGTTTTGTGAGAGATTTCAGCACCATTGCTGCACCTCTCAATGAGCTTACAAAGAAGGATGTGCCTTTTGTTTGGGGTACTGCACAGGAAGAAGCATTCACGGTATTGAAAGATAAGTTGACACATGCTCCTTTACTCCAACTTCCTGATTTCAATAAGACTTTTGAGCTTGAATGTGATGCTAGTGGAATTGGGTTAGGAGTTGTGTTATTACAAGATGGTAAACCTATTGCATACTTTTCTGAAAATTTGAGTGGGCCTAGTCTGAATTATTCTACTTATGATAAGGAATTATATGCTCTTGTTCGAACTTTGGAAACATGGCAACATTATTTATGGCCCAAAGAATTTGTTATACATTCTGATCATGAATCTTTGAAGCACATTAAAAGGCAAGCAAAACTAAACCATAGACATGCTAAATGGGTTGAATTCATAGAGAGTTTCCCTTATGTTATTAAACACAAGAAGGGAATAGAAAATGTTATTGCGGATGCATTATCTCGTCGTTATACTGTGCTTTCACAACTTGAATTTAAAATATTTGGTTTGGAGGCCATCAAAGATCAATATGTGCATGATGCTGAATTTAAAGATGTATTGCAGAATTGTAAAGAAGGGAGAACATGGAACAAGTTCTTCGTTAATGATGGATTTGTGTTTCGTGCTAACAAGCTATGCATTCCAGTTAGCTCTGTTCATCTTTTGTTGTTGCAGGAGGCGCATGGAGGAGGATTAATGGGACACTTTGGCGTGAAGAAGATAGAGGACGTACTTGCTACACATTTCTTTTGGCCAAAGATGAGACAGGATGTTGAGCGTTTTGTTGCTCGCTGCACTACATGTCAAAAAGCTAAGTCACGACTCAATCCTCATGGTTTATATATGCCTTTGCCTGTCCCTAGTGTTCCCTGGGAAGATATATCTATGGACTTTGTTATGGGTTTACCTCGAACAAAGAAGGGAAGAGATAGCATATTTGTTGTCATGGATAGGTTCTAAAAAATGGCACACTTTATACCATGTCATAAAAGCGATGATGCTGCTAATGTTGATGATTTGTTCTTTCATGAAATTATTCGCTTGCATGGTGTGCCAAATACTATTGTTTCATATCGTGATACTAAATTTCTTAGCCACTTTTGGAGATGTTTATGGGCTAAGTTGGGGACTAAACTGCTTTTTGGTACTACTTGTCACCCCCAAACTGATGGACAAACTGAAGTAGTCAATAGAACTTTGTCTACTATGCTTAGGGCTGTTTTGAAGAATAACAAGAAAATGTGGCAAGAATGCTTGCCTCATATTGAATTTGCTTATAATCGTTCGTTGCATTCTACTACTCAGATGTGCCCTTTTGAAATTGTATATGGTTTCCTACCTCGTGCACCTATTGATTTGTTGCCTCTTCCATCTTCGAAGAAGGTTAATTTTGATGCTAAACAACATGCTGAATTGATCTTAAAGATGCATGAGTTAACTAAGGAAAATATTGAGCGCATGAATGCTAAATATAAACTTGTTAGAGATAAGGGTAGAAAACATGTTGTCTTTGCACCTGGAGATCTTGTTTGGTTACATTTGCGTAAGGATAGGTTTCCTACTTTGCGCAAGTCAAAGCTAATACCACGTGCTGATGCTCCTCTTAAGGTGTTAGAGAAAATAAATGATAATGCATCTAAACTTGAGCTGCCTGCAGATTTTGGGGTTAGTCCCACTTTAACATTGCAGATTTGAAGCCTTACTTGGGTGACGAAGATGAGCTTCGGTCGAGGACGACTTCAATTCAAGAAGGGGAGGATGATGAGGACATCACTAACAGAGTTACGCCCACAGCCCCAACTCATACATATACAGGACCAATTACTAGAGCTCGCGCACGCCAATTAAATTACCAGGTACTTTCCTTTCTTGGTGATGATTCTAATGTTCATGAGAATATGATGCTGCCTAAATTGGATACATTTGTCTTGCTTACAAATGAAGGGCCTATATCTTGGACAAGAAGGATGAACATTGGAGCAAGATCAAGCATGGAGATGATGGCATGCGCAAGGGGAGTAAGAACGGAGTTACAAGTGATGATTTCAGGACTTTGAAGCCACCATAATGAGTGCGAGAAGCCTTGGACGAAATATACAAGATGCCACTTCATAGATTCATCCAGAGGCTATTATTGGTACTGTGTCACCTTATTATTGGGCCAGACCCATGTAATTTCGAAATAGTCAAGTATAAGTTGTTTTTTAGAGTCCGTATGTGTGGGGAAAACAGAGTTAGGGTTGGTTCCGGACCCCTTCTCCAAGGGACCACGAAATTCCCCCTCTCTTTCCCCATATATACAGCCCTTAGGGCATCGTTTAGTCTTTGGGTTTTGTTTAGATTAAAGTTCGCCATAGCTGCAACTCCGTGTACTTCGTTTGTGTTCAACGACCAGACAAAGACGTCATAGAACCCCACCTTGATTAATAAACTTTCCTCTTATATTCGCAATATCCAGATTGCAATCTTAGTTTCTTGTTTGTTCTTTGTTTGCTTGCAGGAAATAGAGCCTCATGGTCAGGTTGATCGTGCTCCGGTGTGGTCAATAACCTCTCGGAGTTGGTTTAGCAATTGCTAAGGCGTGACGTCCTCGCATGTTCGTAGTCGGATCGTCAAAGTCTACTCCACCAAAAACGATAGCCACCATCTCATCAAAAGACGTGATACCTTTGACTCCATCAATATGTTGGAGACGTATCAACTCCCCCAAGCTTAAACCTTTGCTTGTCCTCAAGCAATTCAGTTGACAAACTGAAAGTGATAAAGAAAAACTTTTACAAACTCTGTTTGCTCTTGTTGTTGCAAATATGTAAAGCCAGCATTCAAGTTTTGAGCAAAGATTATGAACTAATCACATTCATAAAAACTTTTAGGTCTCATGTTTACCCATATCAATGGCATAATCAACTAGCGAGCAATAATAATAAACCTCGGATGACAACACTTTCTCAAAACAATCATAATATGATATAACAAGATGGTATCTCGCTAACCCTTTCTCAGACCGCAAAACATAAATGCAGAGCACCTCTGAAGATCAAGGATTGACTAGACATTGTAATTCATGGTAAAAGAGATCTAGTCACAGTTACACTCAATGTAAATTAATAGCAATGTATGCAAATGACAGCGGTGCTCTCCAACTGGTGCTTTTTAATAAGAGGATGATGACTCAACATAAAAGTAAATAGATAGGACCTTCGCAGAGGGAAGTAGGGATTTGTAGAGGTGCCAGAGCTCGAGTTTTGAAATCGAGATGAATAATATTTTGAGCGGTATACTTTCATTGTCCACATAACAACCAAGAGTTCTCAATATCTTCCATGCTACACACATTATAGGCGGTTCCCAAACAGAATGGTAAAGTTTATACTCCCCCACCACCAACAAGCACACTCCGTGGCTGGCACGAAACAACGGGTACCGTCCATACCAACAACAGCCCTGTGGGAGTTTTGTTTAATTATTTTGATTTGATTAGAGCATGGGGCTGGGCATCCCAGTTACCGGCCATTTTCTCGTGAATGATGAGCGGAGTCCACTCATTGTGAGAATAACCCACCTAGCATGGAAGATATAGACAACCCTAGTTGATACATGAGTTGTTCGAGCATACAAAACAGAATTTTATTTGAAGGTTTAGAGTTTGGCACATACAAATTTACTTGGAACGACAGGTAAATACCACATATATGAAGGTATGGTGGACTCATATGGAATAACTTTGAGGTTTATGGAAGTGGATGCACAAGCAGTATTCCCGCTTAGTACAAGTGAAGGCTAGAAAGAGACTAGGAAGCGACCAGCTAGAGAGCGACAATAGTCATGAACATGCATTAAGATTAATCAACAATGAGTGCAAGCATGAGTAGGATATAAATCACCATGAACATAAATATCGTGGAGGCTATGTTGATTTTGTTTCAACTACATGCGTGAACATGTGGCAAGTCAAACCACTTGAATCGTTCAAAGGAAGATACCACCCTATCATACCACATCACAACCATTTTAATAGCATGTTGGCACGCAAGGTAAACCATTATAAACTCCTAGCTAATTAATCATGGCATGATCAACTATAATCTCTAATTGCCATTGCAAGCATGCTTCATTCATAATAGGTTGAATCAGTGTGACACCCCGAGACCGGTGCGCCAGGTGTCAGCTAGCTATTCGTTGCCGTTGCCATGTCATCTACTTGCGTGTTGCATTTTGCCATGTCATCGTGTGCTTTCATCAGCATGTTTTCAAAACTTGCATCCGTCCGAGTCCGCCCGTCCTTTCCGTTGTCCGTTCGGAGCCCAGACACACTTGCACGTGCCCGCGGTGCCTCCGAATATTTGTTTAATGAGTGGCCGGAAAACATTCTCGGAATGGGTTGAAACTTGGCGTGTGGTCTTATTATAGCATAGGTAGACCGCCTGTCAAGTTTCGTCGCGTTCGGAGTTCGTTCGATAGCCCAACGGTTAACCGTGTTAACCGCCGGAAGCCTTTTCTCTTTTGTCCCAGCACCCCTTTCACACAGCCCACCAAGCCCATTCTAACCCCTCCATGCTCTTGGCCGTTCGATCACGATCGCATGTCTGTGAACTGCTCCTCATTTGGACACTCCTAGCTCCCTCTACCTATAAATATGTGTCCCCCTCTCCATTTTCGCGGATGAAACCTAGCCTCCTCCCTCTCGCGCCGCCGGACATGTCCATCCGCGCCGGACATGTCCGCTGGACACGTGGCCCGGGCCAATCCCGAGCTGCCATGTCGCCCCACCGCCGCTCCCCTCCAATCGCTAGCCGCCACTTGTCCCCGCGCCTCTCCACCGCCGCCGTAGCCCGCCCGGGCCCGTCCGCCGCCGCCGCTCCTGCACTCGATGCCTCCCGCTCGGATCGAGAGCGCTGCCCCGCCGCCTCTGGCTCGAACCACCGGCCGACGAACCCCGCCGCCGGGATCCATCCCCCTCCCGCCTCGGCAGGCTCTGCCGCCGCCGACCCTGGAGTCCTCGCCGTGCCAGATGTGCTCGCCGCCCGCGCCAAGTGCCCATCGTCGCCGGAGGTCCGTCCTCCCCCGGCCGCGTCAACCTCCGGCATGGATCCGGCAGGATTTGGCCAGATCCGTTCATCCCCGCCGGTCCCATGCCTCCTCCTCGTCCCGTCGTCGTGTGCATCCCCGACGACCGGCCGTCGCCGCCCCTGTCTCCAGCTCATGCCTCGGGCACGAGGAGGAAGATGCGGCCTGCTGCTCGCATGGGCCCTGGCCACGCCCGCGGCCCAGCCGCGAGGCCCAGCCGCCTGCAGCCGCCCAGGTGGGCCGGCGCCCCGTCAGCCTGCCTCGCCGGCCCGGTCCGGCCACCCCTCCTCCCCATGGGCCTGCACCTCCCCTCGGCCCACTGCTCCGCCCAGGCCCACTGCCAGCCTCCTCCACAGATCTGGGCCGAAGCCCATGGTGAGCCTCCTCCCTATCCTGCGCCCAGTGCACTGTTTAGCTAATAGACGCTCACTGTGTTTTTTTCCTAAGTATTAGACTGCTAAGTCTGTGAAATTTCCCACATAATGTTGTATCTTTGCATGCGTGTAACTTTTTGTGTGGTGATCCGTTTTGAGTGTATGATATGTCAAAATGATCGTGGTGTTATGCGCTACACTTTGTTCCATCGTGCCATGCTTGTTTGACTTCATTTAGATGCCCTAATCTCTGTTGCAAGAGTGCTACTTGTTATAAACTGTTGTTACTTGTTAATTTGATGCCATGTTTGAGATATGATAACTTGATGCATGTTTATCCAAATGATGCATATGATATGTCAAAATGTTCTTTGTGAAGTGTACTACATGATGGTTGCTGTAGCATGCTTGTTTGAGTCCATATTGCCATGTTTATCTCTGTTGCAAAAGTGCATTTGGCTGTTATGTGCTGAAACTAGTTATGAGATGCTGATTTCACTTTCCCATTGCTATTGATGTGTTTGTCTTCATGCCACATGTCAAGATGTTTTAGAAGCACAATAATATGGTCTTTGTTGTGGTGCATTTAACTTTCCATGATATGCCTTGTGTTGACTTAAACATGCTTGTAAACATGCCATGTTGTTATTGCTATTTTATACTTAGTGAAAAAACTGCGAAGTCTGGAATCTGTTATAACCTGATGCTAGGTTTGCTTGATGCCCCACTCAAATCCATGCTTGTTTTGGAGTGGCCAATGATCATGTCTTGTTGTCCATGTTATTGTCTATCCATTCATGTCCTTACTTGCTCATATGACCTGCTGTAGCTTATTTATTTCTTGCTCTCAAGTTGCTATAAATTATACCTGTCAGGATTTTATCAGCATGTTCAATTTGGCGGAGCTTGTTGCTATTGATCCATGCCTCCTATGGAGTTGCTCCAATGGAGTTGTTTGTTGTAGGATATGTCTACTACATGTCCATGCTCTTTATATACTTAGTGGAGTTGATGTGCTTGTTGTTTTGTGCCTCCGAAGGCAGCATCGTGATGATGTTTTTGCCTTCCCAGGTTTTGACTAAGTCTGGATAATTTTATTGCAACTTGCCATGCTTGTTTAAATGTGTTCAAGCAAGCTTTTGGGTGTGTCCTAAGTTCATGCTTGTTAACTAACTTGTCTACTTGATACGTCCAAAACGTATCTATAATTTCTGCTTGCTCCATGCCACTTTTGGGTGATATTGCTATGATATTCATACACTTCCATACACTTTTGATCATATTTGGACTAACTTACTAATCCAGTGCACCCCAGTGCCAGTTTCTGTTTTCGGCTGTTCTTGTATTTCAGGTTTTCACGTTACGAGAACTGCCGGAAAAAATCCAGAAAAATTATATAAAAAATCAGTGTTCCGGAAACAACCTTGCGTCCGAAGGGCAGCCGGGGGGGGCACCAGGGCTCCAGGCGCCCTGGCGGCGCGCCCCTCCTGGGCCGCGCCGGGGGGCGCCTGGGCCCCCCGAAGCTTCCCCGATGCTCCCCTTTGGCATATATTTAAAGTGTCCTCCGAAACCCTCAGAACAGGAACTCTTTTCGCGATCCCATCTCTGTTCCGCCGCCGCCGCCGCTTCCAAGATCGGGAGCACCAGGAGAACTCTTCCCGGCACCCTGCCGGAGGGGAGGATCACCACCGGGAGCTTCTCCACCACCATGGACGCCTCCCGGATGACTCGTGAGTAGTCTCCCTTGGACCATGGGTCCATGACCAGTAGCTATGTGATGTTCTCCTCCCGTTCTTGTGCTTCACTAATTAGTCCTCGTGAGCTGCCCTACATGATTGAGGCACCTATGTAATCCTTATGCTGTTGCTATGTTGAGTTTGCTGGGATCCGATGGATTATGGGATTATGTTCAGATTGATCTTGAGTAATATATTTGATCTACCTCTTTTATATTTATGTTCATAAGTAATTCTTGCATGTTCTCCGTTGTTATTTATTGCTTTGGCCAAGTAATACGTAGTGACTCCAAGAGGGAACGTTATGCTCGATTGTGGGTTCATGCCCCTCGATGACTAGCTTGAGTGACAGAAACATGAGTCTAGGGGATGTGCTGTTGCCACAAGGGGGAAAACAACGGTGCTTGTGCCCGCGGGTGCAAGGATTGTTTACTTTACGCAAAGTTCTTTTAATGCAGTTGTCTGTTGCATTGAGTTTACACTATGGGTGGGACTCGCAACTTAATACCAGCGAGATGTTCTGGATAGATATCTCAAGGTGGATGATTAGTAGTAGATATTGATGGATTTCGGTCTACTTATTTTGGCGTACCGCCCATGCTTTGAACCTCAACCTTTCTGCAATGTAATCAGCATTGGTTTGCGTTCGTGGTCCTGTCAATTGCCCAGCTGTAATTTGTTTACCTCACATAGCTGTTTTATCATCTTTTGGGAGAGAGACATCACTAGTGAACATTATGAGACTCCGGTCCATATTACCATCATTGATCACATCCGCTATTTACTTTTCGCTATTTACTTACTATTGCAAAACACTATCTATCACTACTATCATTGCTTTTATCCCTTTGTGAACTACAAGGCCGGAGGGATTGACAACCTCTCTGTACTCGTTGGGAGCAAAGTTATTTGTATCTGTGTGCAGGTCCACGTTGATTGCTAATTGCGCCGTTAGCAGTTGACACCTACTTGTTGAACCTAGGAGTCTCTGGGGATTCGATCCTTGGCATCTTTGCTAAGGGAAAACACTTCTACATACTGCATCTTACACCTTCCACTTGGGGTAACCAACGAGGGGTTCGAGGCCCATCAAGGAGTATTTTCTGGCGCCGTTGCTGGGGACTCCACTCTTCAGGATGGGGGAGTTGCATGCTATCTTTTACCTTTGCTTTTTAGTCTTGTTAGTTTACCTTTCAGTTTTTACTTTAGTACCTTTTACCGAAAATCACAAAAATAGTTATCTTGCTTGCTTGCTACTATGGGTTCCACCGAGAACACCAAGTTGTGTGACTTCACTAGTCACAACAACGATGACTTTATCAGCACACCTATCACTACACCTGCCACTTCAGCACCTTCATATGAAATTAAACCTGCTTTACTGAACTTAGTCATGAAAGATCAATTCTCCGGTGCTGGAGATGATGCTGCTTTACACATAAACAACTTTGTTGAACTTTGTGATATGCAAAAGTACCAAGAAATAGATGGTAATATTGTTAAGCTTAAGCTTTTTCCTTTCTCCTTGAGAGGAGGAGCTAAAATATGGTTTCAGTCTTTGCCTAGAAATAGCATAGATTCATGGGACAAGTGCAAAGATGCTTTTATCGGAAAATACTATCCACTTGCTAAAATTATCCAACTTAGAAGTAACATAATGAATTTTAAACAATTGGATAATGAACACGTTGCCCAAGCTTGGGAACGTATGAAATCTCTTATCAAGAACTACCCTACTCACGGTTTGACTACTTGGATGGTTATCCAAACTTTTTATGCAGGCTTGAACTTTACATCGCGGAACTTGTTAGATTCGGCCGCGGGAGGAACTTTTATGTCAACTACACTTGGTGCTGCCACGAAGCTTCTCGATGAGATGATGACCAATTATTCCCAATGGCACACCGAACGCGCTCCAACAGGTAGGAAGGTAAACTCTGTCGAGGAGATTTCCTCCTTAAATGAAAAAGTTGACTTGATCATGTCTCTACTTTTGAAGCAATCTACTGTAGATCCTCGTGATGTTCCTTTAAATTCTTTGATTGCTCAAGAACAAGTAGATGTGAATTTTATCTCTAGAAACAATTTTAACAACAATGCTTATAGGAGTAACTTTGGTAACAATCCTAGACCGTTCCCCTCTAATTCTTATGGGAACAACAATGCTTATCCTAGTACCAAGAACTCCACTACTGAACTAGAGATTATGCTTTAAGATTTCATCACTACCCAAAAAGCCTTTAATAAGAGTGTAGAAGAAAAACTACATAAACTAGATGATCTTTCTTTTAAGGTAGACCATTTAGCCAATGAGGTAAAATTGCTAAAAATTGAAACTTCTCCTCTTAAGGAGAGGGAAGTCATCCCTATTAATGCTACTCAAGTGCAAATTAATGAAAATATTAGGATGATGGCTAAACTTAAAGAAAGATGGGCTAGAGAAAGGGAGGAAGAGGATAGAATTAAGAGCCTTCCTACCCACCACACTGTTGCTACTATCAAAGTTATTGAGGATGTTCAAACTCTTAGCACCCAATGTACTCCTGGTCCCAATGGACCTATTAATGGTGATGCTATGACTATAGAAACTACCAAACATGTGAACCTAAAGGACTCTACTACTACTTTACTTGATGCTCGTGACCTTGATTTTGATAATTGTACTCTTACCGAAGTTATTGATTTCCTTCACAAGATGTCTAGAGACCCCCGCACTAGCACGCTTAATCTTGCCTTCACAGAGCATATCACTAATGCTCTTATCAAAGCTAGGGAGGAGAAACTTAGAGTAGAAGCCTCCATACCTAGAAAGCTAGAAGATGGTTGGGATCCTTTGATAAAAATTAAATTGAATGACTTCTCTTGTTATGCATTATGTGATGTTGGAGCTAGTACCTCTGTTATGCCCAGAAGAATATATGATATGCTTAAATTGAAACCTTATGATTCTTGTTCTTTTGGTGTTCGTCTCGTTGATTCTTCCATAAAGAAACCTTTGGGGAGGATCGGCGATGTTCTTATTGTTGTTAATGATAATTATGTTCCCGTTGATTTCACTATTATGGATATTGAATGTGATCCTTCATGTCCAATTATTTTGGTACATCCTTTTTTGCGCACCGTTGGTGCTATCATTGACATGAAAGAGGGTAATATAAAATTTCAGTTTCCTCTCAAGAAAGGGATGGAACACTTCCCTCTAAAGAAGATCAAGTTACCTTTTGAGTCCGTTGTACGGGCTAGCTATTCTTTTACTCTTGATAAAACTTGATCACTATGCATTATGCCTAGCTTAAAGGCATAAAAGAAAGCGCTTTTGGGAGGCAGCCCACATGAATAAATTTTTTTCTTTTCTTGTGTCTTGATGTTGTTTACTGCTGTAGCATCATCATTGTATCTTTGCTTTTCAGATTTGTGCCAAGTATAGCCTCTGATTGCTAGAAAGTTCAAAAGTTGTGAGGTGCTGTCCAGAAAACAGATTCTGTCATTGGATAGAAAAATTCCTATAAAATCACCAGATAATCTTTTTGGTCTGAATTTTTTCGACAGCGTTCTATATATAATTGTCTTTCGTGCCTCTGTTCTGAGTTTTTTTATTTGAGTTGGAGAAGTATCCCGAACAGATCGATTACTACCTGCTGTTCTGTTTTTCATAGATTCTGTCCTGTTTTGCCTTTCCTTCATTTTGCAAATCAAGAGCTTGCTTTTTCTTTGCAAAAACCTTTTGGCAATCTTGAGAAACAGTAGAACTTCAAGAATATCTTTATTTCCAGCAAGGTATAATTATTTTATTAAGGGTACTAACCTCGCTAATCAGATTATGATGAGTTATGTATGAAGGGAGTTTTCAAGTGTGCGAGGGAAGATGATAAAAATATTCAGCAGTGTCAAGTGCTCAAGCTTGGGGATGCCCCCATGCACCCCCAAGAAATATTCAAGGAGACTCAAGCGTCTAAGCTTGGGGATGCCCCCGCGCATCCCCTTCTCCATCAACATTATCAGTTCGTCTTTCGTTTCGCTATATTTTTATCACTTCATGTGTTATGTGCTATGCTTGGAGCGTCTTGCTTTTAGTTTTCTTTTTAGTTTTTCATAACGAGTCAGAACTCAGCATACTTTATGTGGGAGAGAAACACGCTCCACTTCTACCTAGAACATAACATAGAATTTTTCATATCTATCTTTGTTGTGTGTGTTCTTTGTCTTTTAATAGCTACTATCATGCTCTGCTCTTAGTATCCATGCTTATCTTTTCAAAGAGCTTTTGTTTAGTTGGTTGCTTGAACTCTCTTTAATTATCATGCTCACCTTATTAAGAGAGTTTGCTTCCGTTGCATTGGTTAATATGTCTATGATAAAGATGCTACGTGCATAATGGTGCTTAGTAGTTCAGGTTTTCTTATGGTTAATCTCCAATAGCTGGGGGATTCCCAATGTGTTATTGGAGTACCAACTTGATTTGTTTGCCAATGATGTGGTATGGTTTAGTAATATCTTCCTTCGAGAATTTATTTTGATTGACTTGGCGTATGCTCACGCATATTTAAGACTGTAAAGAAAGTCTGTCAAGCCTTGATGATCTTTTATTTCTGAGTAGCGATATAACTACCATGCCTGATTCAATATTGCTTTGTCGCTCTGCATGATTATGACCGTCATCGCTCTCTTAGTTGGTCGCTCCCAGTCTTTTGCTAACCTCCACATGTACTAAGCAGACTAACCTTGCAATACATAGCTCATGGGAAAGTAGCTTAAAAACTATTGTGGTAAAGAATATGTTGCCTATGTATCTTATTTCTTATAAGTTGCTTGCTGAGCGGTAACCATGTTTCTGGGGACGCCATCAACTGTCACACTTTTGTTGAATATCATGTGAGTTGCTATGCATGTTCGTCTTGTCTGAAGTAAGGGTGATTTGCCGTGGGTTGAATGAATATGCATATTGTTAGAGAAGAACATTGGGCCGCCAACCAAAGCCATGCATCATGGTGGAAGTTTTAGCTTGGACTTAATCCTCAATCTCTTATGAGAATATGCTTATGCATTTAAGAGGAGTCCATCATCTATTTTCTATGTTGTCCCGGTATGGATGTCCTCCAGTTGAGATCTATCAAAAACGAGAAATCAAATGCGATTTATCTCCTTGGACCTTTGTACAGGTGGCATAGAGGTACCCCTTTGTGACACTTGGTTGAAACATATGTAATGCCATGATAAACCATGGAAATCCGAGCTAATTAGGACAAGGTGCGATCACTATTGGTATTCGATGCATGAGGCTTGCAACTTATAGGAGGTCTTATACATGACACATATGAAGTACTACTACCATTGACAAAATTGCTTCCATGTTTTCAAAATAAAAAGCTCTAACATATGACCATTCTTTTTCTTCAAGCACCAACTACTGAGAGCACGATTGTCATTCTGAGTGTAATGTGCATTGTCCCAAAGTAGCATTGTCTTTTACATGATTGTGATATCGTTTATTTTTGAAATCATTGTATCTAGTCATCACTTAAACCTTGAAGGTGCCCCTGCATTTATGTTTTGCTTCACTAAAGGGGGCAAGCTAGATATCACTTTATCATATTTGCACATCATGTTCATTGCAAATCTTTTTGATGCTTCAATTTCATGTTGTAAAACTTTCAGTCATTTGTGATTTTCTCTTGAGGCAACTTAATTACTATAGAATCATTGTCTCAGTAAGCTTTTGTCATATGACTATGAATAAGTCCTATATGGTTAATAGCATGTCACCACAGAAATTATTCTTGTTATCATTTACCTACTCGAGGACGAGCAGGAATTAAGCTTGGGGATGTTGATACGTCCAAAACGTATCTATAATTTATGCTTGCTCCATGCCACTTTTGGGTGATATTGCTATGATATTCATACACTTCCATACACTTTTGATCATATTTGGACTAAGTTACTAATCCAGTGCACCCCAGTGCCAGTTTCTGTTTTCGGCTGTTTTTGTATTTCAGGTTTTCACGTTACGAGAACTGCCAGGAAAAATCCAGAAAAATTATATAAAAAATCAGCGTTCCGGAAACAACCTTGTGTCCGAAGGGCAGCCCGGGGGGCACCAGGGCTCCAGGCGCCCTGGCGGCGCCCCCCCTGGGCCGCGCCGGGGGGGCGCCTGGGCCCCCCGAAGCTTCCCCGATGCTCCCCTTTGGCATATATTTAAAGCGTCCTCCGAAACCCTCAGAACATGAACTCTTTTCTCGATCCCATCTCTGTTCCGCCGCCGTCGCCGCTTCCAAGATCGGGAGCACCAGGAGAACTCTTCCCGGCACCCTGTCGGAGGGGAGGATCACCACCGGGAGCTTCTCTACCACCATGGACGCCTCCCGGATGACTCGTGAGTAGTCTCCCTTGGACCATGGGTCCATGACCAGTAGCTATGTGATGTTCTCCTCCCGTTCTTGTGCTTCACTAATCAGTCCTCGTGAGCTGCCCTACATGATCGAGGCACCTATGTAATCCTTATGCTGTTGCTATGTTGAGTTTGCTGGGATCCGATGGATTACGGGATTATGTTCAGATTGATCTTGAGTAATATATTTGATCTACCTCTTTTATATTTATGTTCATAAGTAATTCTTGCATGTTCTCCGTTGTTATTTATTGCTTTGGCCAAGTAATACGTAGTGACTCCAAGAGGGAACGTTATGCTCGATTGTGGGTTCATGCCCCTCGATGACTAGCTTGAGTGACAGAAACATGAGCCTAGGGGATGTGCTATTGCCACAAGGGGGAAAACAACGGTGCTTGTGCCCGCGGGTGCAAGGATTGTTTACTTTACGCAAAGTTCTTTTAATGCAGTTGTCTGTTGCATTGAGTTTACACTATGGGTGGGACTCGCAACTTAATACCAGCGAGATGTTCTGGATAGATATCTCAAGGTGGATGATTAGTAGTAGATATTGATGGATTTCGGTCTACTTATTTTGGCGTACCGCCCATGCTTTGAACCTCAACCTTTCTCTAATGTAATTAGCATTGGTTTGCGTTCGCGGTCCTGTCAATTGCCCAGCTGTAATTTATTTACCTCACATAGATGTTTTATCGTCTTTTGGGAGAGAGACATCACTAGTGAACATCATGAGACTCCGGTCCATACTACCATCATTGATCACATCCGCTATTTACTTTTCGCTATTTACTTACTATTGCAAAACACTATCTATCACTACTATCATTGCTTTTAACCCTTTGTGAACTACAAGGCCGGAGGGATTGACAACCTCTCTGTACTCGTTGGGAGCAAAGTTATTTGTATCTGTGTGCAAGTCCACGTTGATTGCTAATTGCGCCGTTATCAGTTGACACCTACTTGTTGAACCTAGGAGTCTCTGGGGATTCGATCCTTGGCATCTTTGCTAAGGGAAAACACTTCTACATACTGCATCTTACACCTTCCACTTGGGGTAACCAACAAGGGGTTCGAGGCCCATCACTACTTCACATCCATGCTTCTTGTTATCATGTTTGGGTGCCGTAGCCTATATATACCTTGCTCCAAAGTTGCTATGTGGCTGTTAACTTTAGCTTGTTGTTATATCTTGTTTCATGTGTATCTTGCACCGTTGCTCCGTTTTGAGCGTGCCCTATATGAAACTTGTGTGATTTTGCATGTAGAATCATAATATCATATTGTTTTCATGTTTGGAGTGAGTTTGTTTGATGTTTGGGTGCATCTTGCACCGTTGCCATGTTTGACTTGTTTTGCTCATATCTTCTAGGCCGTAGCTCCGAATTAAACAAACTTTATATGAAACTTGACTAGAATTTCGTGTAGATCATCATGGTGCATGTTAACTTGCTGTTTAACAACTTTAACTTAAGGTTTGTTCAGATCTGGACTAATTTCAAATTATGCATATGAGGACTTACCGGATTTGTTATATGTTAATTCTGGCCTCATTTAAACTTGTTGGCTTGTGTTGTTCTTGTGTGCTTCATACCTTACCTTGTATTGCATCATATATAGACTTGTCTTGCATCATACTTGGTTGAGCATATTGTCATGTTGTTGTGTTGTGTGTTTGCCGTATTGCTTGCTTCTTCTCGTTAGCGCTTGTTCCGTTGCGATCGTGAGGATTCGTTCGTCTACACGTGGTTCGTCTTCAAGGCTTGTTCTTCGTCTTTTTCATGGATCCGTTCTTCTTCCTTGCGGGATCTCAGGCAAGATGACCATACCCTTGGATACATTTACTATCATTGCCATGCTTAGTTGTCTCGATGCTATCGTTATATGTCGCGCTACCCATCATTATTGTCAGCCCCTCTCCTTGTTGCCATGAAACCTCTAACCTTTGACACCTTCCCAGCAAACCGTTGTTTGGCTATGTTACCCGCTTGCTCAGCCCCTCTTATAGCGTTGTTAGTTGCAGGTGAAAATGAAGATTTGTTCCATGTTGGAACTTGATGCTTTGAGAATATCACAATATCTATTATTATTTTTAACACACCTATATACTGGGCATGGGTGGAAGGCTTGGCTTTTTGCTCGGTGTTTTGTTCCACTCATGCCACCTTAGGAGCCGATAAACCGGCATTATGTTCCTTGATTTTGCGTTCCTTACACGGTTGGGTATATGGGGACCCCTTGACAGTTCGTCCTTGAATAAAACTCCTCCAGCAAGGCCCAACATTGGTTTAATTTGCCTCATAATAACAACTTAATTAATTAATTAAATTGCATAGGGGGTCGCACCCTCAGGATTCTTTTCTACATAGCAGGGAGGCCAGTGCTGATGGTGTTGGTCCCAAACGGGGAGTATGCGGGGCCACCTTGGGGAAACCTGAGGGCTAGTTTTACTCATATAATCGCCCATCCGGACATGGTCTGAGACGAGATACGCGCGGCTACTATCAGCGTGTCGGCACGCCGGGAGGTCTTGCTGGACTTGTTTTACCATTGTCGAAATGTCTTGTGCACCGGGATTCCGAGCCTGATCGGATTGTCCCTAAGATAAGGGGTAATTATTATTATTATCTCAGCTGATCGTGAGAGCTTGTGATGGGCTAAGTTGGGACGCCGCTGCAGGGTTATGATCTTTCGAAAGCCGTGCCCGCGGTTATGTGGTAGATTGGAATTTGTTAATGTCCGGTTGTAGAAAACTTGACAGAGGATCTGAAGTAAAACACACAACTGTGTGAGTAACCGTGACTGTCTCTTTTCACTTTGAGAAAAGAACACGGTGGGGTTATGTTTGACTCGTAGGTAGTTCAGGATCTTTAGCAATCACTACTATTTTGCGACCGTTTGCATAGATGCTCATCTTATTCTTATACTCGTAAGTTAGCCACCATATATTGCTTAGCCGCTGCTGCAACCTCACCACTTTACCTCTTCCTACATATTAAGCTTTGATAGTCTTGTTACCCATGGTTATAGGATTGTTGAGTCCTCGTGGCTCACAGATACTACAACAACAGTTGCAGGTGCAGGTTTCCGATGTCTTGACGTGAGAGCGATGATCGTTGTGTTGGAGTTCTTTCTTCTTCTTCTTCTTCTTCAGTCTTGGGTTAGTTTCCGGGTCGGCAGCCTGGGATAGCAGATGGATGCCGATGTTTGCATCCGTAGTTGGATGACTTGTATTGATGTTGTTGTATTCATGTGACTTGTATGTATTGTTGTATCCCCCATGTATGTATGTAATGGTACGATGTAATGATATCCATCTTGCTAAGCGCCCGAAATGCGGTTGTGCCCCAATCACGTAAGTGTCACGTGATCGGGATAGAATCGCATCTTGGGCCTGACAATCAGGAACATTGAACTAATCATATTTACAAAGACAAGATAGGTCAAGTTCATACCAGCTTCTCTCATCTCAATCAGTCCATCATATATCGTCATTATTGCCTTTCACTTGCACGACCGAACTGTGTGTATAATAATAATAGTGCACGTGCATTGGACTAAGCTAGAATCTGCGAGCATTTAAAAACAAGGGAGAAGACAAAGTAATATGGCTCTTGGTTAAATCAACAGTAATGCATATTAGAGCCACCAAACATTTTCATCAAAGTCTTCTCCTCTTAACACCCAAAGAAAAGAAAAGAAATACAACTATTTACACGGGAAAGCTCCCAACAAGCAAAAGAAGAACGAGAAATTCTTTTGGGTTTTCTTTTAATTACTACTACTACATGCATGAAGGTAAACTAGCTAAAAAGCTACAACTAATTTTTGTGTGTTTTTCTTAAGGTTTTTCTAACACACAAGAAAAAGACTTAGAAAAGAAAATAAACTAGCATGGATAGTACAATGAAAAAGTATGAGCACCGACAACTGGAATGAGTGTGTGAACATGAATGTAATGTCGGTGAGAAATACGTACTCCCCCAAGCTTGGGATTTTGGCTTGAGTTGGTCTATGGCCACTGTTGGCCTGATGGATATCCAAAGTTGTAGTTGGGGTTGTATTGCAATGTAGCGGTTATTGCCTGATGAGCTACAGCTTGGAGACGAGCCGCCTCCGTCTTCTCTTCATACTCATTCGTCTCCTCCCTCGTTATAATATATCTCCTTTTTGCCTGAAAGTCAAAGAAAGTAGGAGCAGGGAGAGCAATATGGACAGTCCGACGTCTGTCAAAGATTAGTCGATACTGGAGGTATTGTTCATTCCTCTCAACAAACTAATGGCGAACCATAGCATTATAATCTAGATAAGCAGGAGGCAACTTCATATCATTCTCATGTATGGGTACTCAAAGATAATTAGCCACACGAGTTGCATAAATACCACCAAACAAATCCCCACTTAACCCGTTAAGATGTAACCTTCGTGCAACAATAGCTCCCAAGTTAAATTGTCTATCACCTAATACCGCACTCTTGAGGACGTAGAGATCTGGAATGCACATGTGGCAAGCCTCATCTTTATCGTTAATGCATCTACCAACGAAGAGAGCAAAATAATGTATGGAAGGGAAATGAATGTTCCCTATGGTAGCTTGCATGATTTCTCTAGATTCTCCCACAGTGATACTAGCTAGAAAGTCCTTATACTCAGATTTGCAAGGTTCACTAACATTACCCCACCGCGGAAGTTTACAAGCATCATTAAAATCTTCTAGGTCCATGGTATAAGATTTATCATAAAGATCAAATAAAACAGTGTGAGAATTGCGTGAGGATGTAAATTTAAATCTTCTCACAAAGGAATCAGTTAGGTCGTAGTACTGTGGGCACTTATTTGACACGAAGTCCTAAAGATCAGCATTACACACATACGTGTCAAATTCATCCTTGATATCTGCTTGGACCATAAACTCCTCCGACGGCCATTCGCAAGGCCACACTTGACCTTCCCTTGGTGGTTCATCGTCCGGCTCACGTATCGTGAGCCTTGGTACTTGCTTCCTTGAGGAACCACCTTGGTAGATTTTCCTATGCATTTTGCTCTAAAAAAATCTGAATTTTTTAGTGACTCGAAATAAAAGTGAACCAAACTCAACAAGATTGATAGCAACTACTCCCACAAGTGCCTAGAGACTATATCATGCATTGAAACTACTTGGGACCACATAAATTTGACATGCAAGCTCAAGAACAGGGTCACCTAAGAAGCAAAAATTTGCAATAAATAAAGCACTAGAACAAAAACTAATTGGACCATTGGAGGAGTTACATACCGAAGAACAATCTCCCCAAACAGTTTTGTGAATGGAGCTTTGAGCAAGGAGATCGTAAATGGCAGCAAGATGAGCTAGAACACGGGTTTGAGCTATGGGATTTTTCTGGAGGAAGATGAAGTGTGTGGGTGCTGGAATAAGTGGAGGGGGGCCACGTGGGGCCCACGAGGCAGGGGCGAGCCTAGGGGGTGGGCGCGCCTTGTACCCTCGTGGCCAGGTGGTGTGGCACCCTGGTGTGTTCTTAGTGCCAAATATTCCTAAATATTCTACAAAAAATCATATTTCATTTTCAAAACATTTGGAGAACTTTTATTTTCGGGGTATTTTTTATTGCAAGGATAATTCAGAGAACAGACAGAAAATACTACTTTTGCTTTATTTAATCTAAATAACATAAAGTAAAAAGAGGGTACAGAGAGTTGAGCTTTCTAACTTCATCCATCTCATGCTCATCAAAAGGAATGCATTAACAAGGTTGATCAAGTCTTGTTAACAAACTCATTTTGAATAACATGAAACCGGAGAATTTTCGAATAACACTAGGTTACCCCAATGGGGATATGTATTTCCCCAACAATAAGAATATCATATTTCTTCTTGACAGCAGGAATAGGAAATTCAAAACCTCCAGTAGTAATCGTTGAATTTTTTTCAATAGAATTGATACTGTGGACTTGAGGTTGTTTCCTCGTGAAGTGTACTGTATGCTCATTACCATTAACATGAAAAGTGACATTGCCTTTATTGCAATCGATAACAGCCCCTGCAGTATTCAAAAAGGGTCTACCAAGGATAATAGACATACTATCGTCCTCGGGAATATCAAGGGTAACAAAGTCTGTTAAAATAGTAACATTTGCAACCACAACAGGCACATCCACACAAATACCGACATGTATAGCAGTTGATTTATCAGCCATTTGCAAAGATATTTCAGTAGGTGTCAACTTATTCAAATCAAGTATACGGTATAAAGAGAGAGGCATAACACTAACACTGGCTCCAAGATCACATAAAGCAGTTTTAACATAGTTTCTTTTAATGGAGCATGGTATAGTTGGTACCCCTAGATCTCCTAGTTTCTTTGGTATTCCACCTTTAAAAGTATAATTGGCAAGCATGGTGTAAATTTCAACTTCCGGTATCTTTCTTTTATTTGTAATAATATCTTTCATACACTTAGCATAATAATTTGTTTTAAGCATATCAGTCAAACGCATACGTAAAAAGATAGGTCCAATCATTTCAGCAAAGCGCTCGAAATCCTCATCATCCTTTTTCTTGGATGGTTTAGGAGGAAAAGGCACGGGTTTCTGAACCCATGGTTCTCTTTCCTTATCGTGCTTCCTAGCAACAAAGTCTCTCTTATCATATCATTGATTCTTTGATTGTGGGTTATCAAGGTCAACAGCAGATTCAATCTCTACATCATCGTTATTGCTAGGTTGAGCATCATCATGAATATAATTATTAACATTATCACTAGGTTCATGTTCATTACCAGACTGTGTTTCAGCATCAGAAATAGAAATATCATTGGGATTCTCAGGTGTGTCAACAACAGGTTCACTAGAATCATGCAAAGTCTTATCATTTTTTTCTTCTTCTTAGAAGAACTAGGTGCATCAACATTAGTTCTCTGAGAATCTTGCTTAATTCTCTTAGGGTGGCCCTCAGGATACAGAGGTTCCTGAGTCATTCTTCCCCCTCTAGTCATAACTCCAACAACATTATCATCTTTACTATTTAATTCATTGAGCAAATCATTTTGTGCTTTAAGTACTTGTTCTACTTGAGTGGTAACCATAGAAGCATGTTTACTAATGAGTTTAAGTTCACCTTTAACTCTAGACATATAATCACTCAAGTGTTCAATCATATAAGCATAACGTTTCAATTGTCTACCAACATAGGCATCGAAGTTTTCTTGTTTAACAATAAAATTGTCAAACTCATCTAAGCTTGGGCTAGCAGACTTATAACGAGGAATGTCACCTTCATCAAACCTATAGAGAGAATTTACCTTTACTACCTGTGTCGGGTTATCAAGACCATGTATTTCTTCAATAGGTGGTAAATTCTTAACATCTTCAGCTTTAATACCTTTTTCTTTCATAGATTTCTTTGCCTCTTGCATATCTTCAGGACTGAGAAATAGAATACCCCTTTTCTTCGGAGTTGGCTTAGGAGTTGGTTCAGGAAGCGTCCAATTGTTTTCATTACTCAACATATTATTCAATAGCAATTCAGCTTGATTGACAGTTCTTTCCCTGAAAACACAACCAGCACAACTATCCAGGTGGTCTCTGGAAGCATCGGTTAGTCCATTATAAAAGATATGAAGTATTTTATTTTTCTTAAGAGGATCATCAGGCAAAGCATTAAGTAACCGGAGAAGCCTCCCCCAATCTTGTGGGAGACTCTCTTCTTCAATTTGCACAAAATTATATATTTCCCTTAAGGCAACTTGTTTATTATGAGCGGGAAAATATTTAGCAGAGAAGTAATAAATCATATCCTGGGGACTACGCACACAACCAGGATCAAGAGAATTAAGCCATGTTTTAGCACCACCCTTTAAGGAGAACGGAAATAGCTTAAGGATATAATAGTAACAAATTTTTTCCTCATTGGTGAATAAGGTGGCTATATCATTCAGTTTAGTAAGATGTGCCACAACAGTTTCAGATTCATAACCATGGAAAGAATCGGATTCAACCAAAGTATTTAACTCAGGATCGACAGAGAAATCATAATCCTTATCAGAAATACAGATAGGTGAAGTAGCAAAAGCAGGGTCATATTTCACTCTAGCATTCAAAGACTTTTTTTTAGCTTAGCTAACACTTTCTTAAGATCATATATATCATTGCAAGCTAAAAGATATCTAGTAGTTTCTTCATCCATGACATAAGCCTCAGGCACAATAGGCAATTCATATCTAGGGGGAGAATCTTCATCATCACTTTCATCAATATTATTAGTTTCAATAATTTCATTCTCTCTAGCCCTAGCAAGTTGTTAATCAAGAAATTCACCTAGTGGCATAGTATCATCAAGCATAGAAGTAGTTTCATCATAAGTATCATGCATAGAAGAAGTGGCATCATCAAGAACATGCGACATATCAGATTCAATAGCAGGTGTAGGTGTCGCAAATTTATTCATAACAGAGGGTGAATCAAGTGCAGAGCTAGATGGTAGTTCCTTACCTCTCCACGTAGTTGCGGGATAAATCTTGGTTTTTTCGGCTTTCAAGTTCTTCATAGTGATCAATAGATATAAATCCCAAGTGACTCAAAGAATATAGATATGCTCCCTGGCAACGGCGCCAGAAAATAGTCTTGATAACCAACAAGTATAGGGGATCACAACAGTTTTCGAGGGTAGAGTATTCAACCCAAATTTATTGATTCAACACTAGGGGAGCCAAATAATGTTCTCAAGTATTAGCAATTGAGTTGTCAATTCAACCACACCTAGAAGACTTAATATCTGCAGCAAAGTATTTAGTAGCAAAGTAGCGTGGAAGTAACGGTAATGGTGGCAAAAGTAACAACAACGGTTTTGTAGCAATTGTAACAGTGACAGCGGAAAAGTAACTAAGCGAAGCACAATATGTGAAAATCTCGTAGGCATTGGGTCAGTGATGGATAATTAGGTCGGATGCGATTCCTCATGTAATAGTTACAACCTAGGGTGATAAAGAACTAGCTCCAGTTCATCAATGTAATGTAGGCATGTATTCCGAATATAGTCATACTTGCTTATGGAAAGGAACTTGCATGACATCTTTTGTCCTGCCCTCCTGTGGCAGCGGGGTCCTATTGGAAGTTAAGGGATATTAAGACCTCCTTTTAATAGAGTACCGGACCAAAGCATTAACACTTAGTGAATACATGAACTCCTCAAACTACAGTCATCACCGGGAGTGGTCCCGATTATTGTCACTTCGGGGTTGCCAGATCATAACACATAGTCGATTACTATTGACTTGCAAGATAGGATCAATAACTCACATATATTCATGAAAACATAATAGGTTCAGATCTGAAATCATGGCACTCGGGCCCTAGTGACAAGCATTAAGCATGGAAAAGTCATAGCAACATCAATCTTAGAACATAATGGATACTAGGGATCAAACCCTAACAAAACTAACTTGATTACATGGTAAATCTCATCCAACCCATCACCGTCCAGCAAGCCTACGATGGGATTACTCACGTACGGCGGTGAGCATCATGGAATTGGTGATGGAGGAAGGTTGATGATGACGACGGCGACGATCTCCACTCTCCAGAGCCCTGAACGGACTTCAGATCAGCCCTCGCAAGAGAGATTAGGTCTTGGCGGCCGCTCCGTATCGTAAAACGCAATGAATCCTTCTCTCTGATTTTTTTCTCCCCGAACGTGCATATATGGAGTTGGAGTCCAGGTCGGTGGAGCCTCAGGGGGCCCAGGAGACATGGGGCGTGCCCAGGGGGTAGGCGCGCCCCCACCCTCGTGGGCAGGGTGTGAGTCCCCTGGTCTTGATTCTTTCACCAGTATTTTTTATATATTCCAAAAATATTCTCCGTGGATTTTCAGGTCATTCCGATAACTTTTATTTCTGCACAAAAATAACACCATGGCAATTCTGCTGAAAACAGTGCCAGTCCGGGTTACTTCCATTCAAATCATGCAAGTTAGAGTCCAAAACAAGGGCAAAAGTGTTTGGAAAAGTAGATATGTTGGAGACGTCTCATATCTCAGAGTCAAGTCCATATTTAGTGCTAAATTCACGGAAAACATCGGTATCCATAAAATATTTAACACAATCAAACTTAGGTGTTATACCCGACTCCTTACCTTCGTCGAGATCCCAATCTTCGGAGTTGCATTTAATTCTGTCCAATAAATCCCATTTGAATTCAATAGTCTTCATCATAAAAGAACCAGTACAAGAAGTATCGAGCATGGAGCGATTATTGAGAGAATGCCGAGCATAAATTTTTTGACTTATAATTTCTCTTGAGAGCTCATGATTGAGGCATGAATATAACATTGACTTTGGCCTCCCCCAAGCTTGAGCGATACTGTCTCCTTCATGAGGCCAAAAATTATATATATAATTACGATCACGATGAACCAGATGCATGTGATAAAACTTCTGATGAAATTCCAATTTAAATCGGTTGTAGTTCCATGATCCCATATCATCGCATAGCCTAAACCATGTCAATGCATTTCCATTCAAAGATAAAGGGAAGACCTTCTTCTTGATAACGTCCTCGGGCATACCTGCAAGCTTAAATAATCCACAAACTTCATCCACATAGATTAGGTGCAAATCGGGGTGCAATGTTCCATCTTGATGCGGAGCATCCCAAGCTCATCCCCATGGACCATCAATCGCCTCACCAAGTGCTCCAAGGACCAATGACACGTGCTCGTGCTAGAGCACTTGAATCCCAGGTTAACTCTCTCCTTGTTGAATTCCCATTTGACCACCTTGAGACATGGCTGCTACCTCAAACGGAGACACTTTGTGTGCTTAGGTGCCAAGGAGAAGTTACGGTGCAAGACGGAGACCAAGAGCATGAACCAGGATTCTCCCAGCGCAGAGAAACCGGTACTACCGGTCCAACTACTGGTCCACCGGTACTATCGGTCCAACTACCGGCCAACTACCGCTACACCTTCTGTGATCGACCGGTGCAAGGCCGGTGCAAGGTCGGAACTTCCGGTAAAACTGCAAAGACCAGTATTACCGGTCCCAAGACCGGTACTACCGCCCTGCCTGCGCGCAGTTGAAGGGTTTTCACCCATGTATCGCCCCAACTTAATCCTAGACTATAAGTACTCTTTCCCTTTCATCTTTTAGGGTCAGCTTTTGGATAGCTCATCATAGACCTCTGTGGATTCTCTCCTACGAGACTGCGGCCTCTTCGGAGAAGATCCACCTCAGATTCAAGACCTCCACATCGGGGAAGATCCCAAGGGATATCCAAGACCTCCTCCGGGAGAAGACTATCCTTGTACCACCGTTGTTGACTATGGATCGTGTGTCTTGATATGTATCGTGGATCTAGCACCTATGTGACCGTATTTGTGTTGATTTGAGTGTTTCCCCTCATGTTTTCCTCCATATCCTCCTTGTGTTCTCCGTGTTCATCGTGGGATAACCTCCTTTCATGAAAGATCTGCCGATTAGGGTTCCACCCTACATCATTATGGTATCATGAGCATAGGTTGATCACGAATTTGGAGCCCCACACTTTGTTTTCTAGCTTGTTTTTGTTGTGTTCTTCCCAATTTCGAAAATTCCCCACAAAAATAGCCCCAAATTTTTTTTGTGATCTGTTGATTTGGCGAGATTTTGTTGGATTTGTCCCATGGATTTGCTGTGCCACAAGTGGATCTAGCATTTCCCCCAGTTTCCGATCTTTCCATCCACGAAATCCACCCAATTTCGACCCCGAAATCATTCATTTCCGCCCATATTTCGCCCAGATCTAGTTCTGAGAATTTTTCCGACACCAGCGGTACTACTGGTGGCACTAGCTGTACTTCCGCTGAGCACCACAAACGGTACTACCGGTCTTCCAAGCGGTACTTCCGCCCCACCCAGTTTCAGCCTTCCGAGTTTCACCGTTTTTGACCATAACTTTCACTCCCGAACTCCGATTTGAGTGTTCTTTGGCTCGTTGAAAAGCTAGCGACGTGCCCGAGCTGCTCATCTTGGTTTTACCACCATTAGACTCCATCAAATTTTGTCCAAATTGGCAAGTTTGCTTTGGCCCTCCACCACATACACCTTCCGCATACCACCACCACTTCCGCAACCACCATCGTTTCAACCCTTAGATTTTGACAATTTTGTCTCACGTTGCCTTGGATACTTGAGTTGTGGTTTCACCGTTTCCTTGGATGTTTCGGCTACCTTGGAACGGAACGACATCGACAATACTACCACTCACCCACGGCAAGGACGGTAACATCGACGACACCTTGTTCATTCTACCTTGCAATTGCATTGTCACCCTATGGACCATCTTTGCGTAGCTTTCCCATTGAGACTAGCCATTTGAGTATTGCCGGGCCACGACACTTGTGCACATTAGTGATAGTCATAGATATTGCATACTACATCATCATATCTCCGTGTGACACAAGAGTGATCCGCATACGCAATAGCTACCTTGATCCGAGAAGCATGCATAAGTGCCCAAAGAAAGAGCTCACAAGCTTTTAAGCAAAAGAGCCAACCAAAGCTTATAAGCAAAAGGAATATAGCATCATAACCCTTGCATCAAAAGAGATCATATGACATAGTAATACATCATCTTGTGCTCAAGCATCGGCACATCATACACTCATACTTGTGATAGAAAGTCGTTACGTTTTGCCTCTTATAGGTTGTGCACAAGTGCGTATCTGCCTATTAAGCAATCGGTTAGCGTCTCTCTAGTGTTGTGCAACACGAGCATTTTCCGTGGATTCCACATTTTCGCTCACCCTTGGTGGCACAACCACATTTATCTATCCGTGCGTGTGTTCCGTGTGCTACTTTGCTAGTGATCTACTTGTTGCATGAGCAAATTGTGAACCATTTTCAACATCTTTGAGTCACTTTGACGATTGCATTGAATTTGTGCCACCATCCTAACCAAGCTCCTCTCAAAGCTTTACTTGTGTAGGTGTGAGAATCGACACGAAGTGGTACCAATAGTGCTATTTCCAGGTTACATTATTGAGTGATCATTGATCCATTTTCAACTTCGGTTAAGGTACATTTGGTAGTGTCTTCTCCTTTCTCCCACTTACATACTTGCTTGTGATGATGGATAGGCCAAGTACATATTCCAACCCGATCTTCGACGACCCTCAAGATGCGAACAACTACGTCACCAAACTACATCTCTTCGGTGTCCAACGAGCTCTACATCAAGAAAGTGAATCTATGCGCGAGTACATTGTCGCCGAGGACGCGCGCCAATTTGAAGCAAGAACAAAAGAGAAATTCGACATCATCAACACCAACATGTCTACTCAATTCAACGAGCTCCGGACATTGATAGTTAACCGACGTTCTTCTTCCACATCCTCTCAAAGACAAAGCCGCTCAAGTCGACATTCCGACTGCACGCAAGACTCAAGTACCCCTACGTCCAACACTCTTCGTCAAGCCGCACGCCAAACTCGACATGACAACCGGCAGCCTCTTCATGACAAGAGTTCACAAGAGCTATTCGACGAGCAAGAAGGCCGACGTCGTCAAAACCAAGCTACACTTGAGCAAGCACAAGAACGGCAACGACTACGCCAACAACAACAAGAGAGAGAACGTCAATATCAAGAAGAACAAGACGCCGAGGCTAACCACCAAGCACAACAACGTCGAGAAGCTCAAGCTATGGAGGCGCAACGAGCATTACGCGATGCACATCGCAATGTGGCAGCCCGCACTCGACACACTCGTCAAGAAGAGGATTTCCTTCGTGATGAGATGCAAGAAAGACGCCACCAAGCAAGAATGCAACAAGAAGCTCCTCCTCAAGCGCGACAAGAGCATCAACCTCAACAAGAACAACAAGCTCGACAAGCACACCATGATAATGGAAATCTACTTCGACAAGAGCAACATGGAATTGCAAATCGACTCAATCAAGAACGCCCTCCCAATAGGCAAGGAAACAATGAAGAGCATCGCTACGGCAAGCTAAAGTCCACCATGCCAAAGTTTTTCGGAAGCATTGATCCCGAAGACTACCTCTCATGGGCATTGAAGGTTGACAAGATCTTTCGCCTTCACAACTTCGATGAAGAAAAGAAGATCGCAATGGTCTCTCTTGAGTTCCAAGACTATGTTCTCATTTGGTGGGAGCAAATCATAGAGAGAAGAGAAGCAAAAGGCGAACCTCCTATCACCACTTGGGCTCAAATGAAGGAAGTCATTAGAGCACGCTTTGTGCCAACACACTACAACCATGATTTGTTCAAGAAGCTACAACTCCTCAAGTGTCGGTGTACTAAAGTAGGGGTACCCTTAGTATCTCGAACTTGTGCACGGGCAGTCGCAGCGTCCCGCGGCAAGGCTTGCCGAGCGACCGCCAAAGTCATCCGTGGTTCCTTTGGAGCCATTCAAGAACAAAGTATTCAAGCCAAGAAGACAAGACCCCGGCAAGAGGAGCTTGCTGGGAAGGCCAACCAAGGCATCTCAAGGAACTTGCCGTGACGCGCCACGCGTCCCGGCAAGGCCCGGTGAGCGGCAAGCTCCCGGACTCGACAAGTCAACGACCGCGGCAAGGCGCTTGCCGCGGCAAGCTGCCACTCTGAACCCACGCTCTAGCGCACCCACCTACGTGTCGCCTCCGGGACCCTCCCAGGCGCACGTGGCGGGAGGCTGTGCAGCCAGCGGTACGCGATGGCAAGCGGCGCTGACAAGACTCGCCGTCGTGGCCAACGATGGCGTCCCTAACGGCCCCTTTTTGCACTGTTTGGGCGACACAGACGGGCATTTAATGCCCTTGTCCCCTGTCGTCAGGGTTAGGTAGGATACACTGTACAGGTAGCTGTACCTACTACAACACATTTCCATTTTTGCCCTCATCTGCGTTGCCACCTGTCGGTGACCCCTTGAGCATATAAAAGGAGGCCCATGCGCAACGTAGAGGAGGAGGGACTCATTCACGCTCGGTCTCGCTAGCCGCTGGTGTGTACTATAGCACTCAGCACTCCCGAGCAAGAACTCAATAACGAACCACAAAGCAGGAGTAGGGTTTTACGCATCCGTGCGGCCCGAACCTGGGTAAACTGCTCGTGTGCTTCGCCTCGATATGCTCTTCGTGCGATCTCCGCCCCCGCCAAACCGAAAGGGACCCGGCCCGCCGGTCCCATAGGTGTTCGTGGATCAGTTTCCCCGACGTCTTTGGCGCGCCAGGTAGGGGTGCGTCAAGGTTGTGAGAACCTGATCCGGCGTTCACACGAGCTAGATCTTCATCATCTTCATCAACATGCCGACGAAGAAGAAGGCTTCGGAGGCCGCTGGTCCGTCCGCGTCGATCCCACCACCGCCGGAGCCAACGACTGGTGGGGTAGACGCCGGCGGAAGAACGGGCGCCGACGAGGGAACTCACGGTGCTGCCAGGTCCAAGGACAAAACTGCGCTGCCCATCAGCGGCGTAGTCGACTCCCACAACGACCGGGCGCACTCCAAGACCTCGGCGTCCGTGCATGCGCCGCGCCCATCTCAGGAGGCGCGGGACCGGCAGTGTCATGGTACTCACGGTACCATACGCTTGCTGGACCAAGATCGAGCTGGTGGATCTTGGGATGCTCAAGACCAGCATGCACGCCAACATGTTGGCACGAGCAAGGCACGGTCGCCTGGACGGGATACTGCTCCTTCTAACATAGTTAGAAGTCCGAGCATATCCCACTCCTCGCACCGTTCGCCACTGTTACCCGCCACTCCAGCAGAAGCTCTGGCACGAGCTCAACTGCTCCTAGACTACCCTCCAACGGCAGACAAGGCCGACGACTGGAGGGCCACCATTCAGAGTCTCATCGCCTTTGCCAACGGCGACACTCCACGGCAGCCGAGCACATCGCAGCCGCGGCAAGTCAACCAGGCACGAGCCGATGGCGACAAGACTGGTGGGGGTGCAACCACCGTGCACTCTCCGCCCAGAAGGCCAAGATCGCCGACTCGTCGGGTCAACCTCGACAGTGACTCCACCGCGTCGTCAGATCCACGAGCTCGTTGCGATCATCGCCAAGTTCTTCACGAATGACAGCAAGAGGACGCTCGTACTCGCATCGAGCGCCGAAGAGAAGCGCGGCGTCAATCAGACCAGCGCGCTGGGCCCGCTGTCGACATGCATGCGCCAGGGGGACCAGGCGACTTGCCGTACGCGGTAGGCTGTCCTGCGTTTACTCGTGAGCTGCGGCAAGTCCAGTGGCCCAGCATGAAGAATTTCAAGCCAGACGTACCAGAGAAGTACGACGGCAAGACGCATCCGTCGGAGTTCCTCAGCATCTACACCATCGCGGTGCAAGCTGCCGGGGGGCGAGACGACAAGATCCTTGCCAACTACTTCCCGCTGGTACTCAAACCCAACGTTAGATCCTGGCTCATGCACTTGCCGGACAACTCCATATCTTCTTGGGCAGACCTATGCCATCAGTTTGTCGGCGCCTTTACAGGCAACCACAAACCCCATGGCCAAGAGAGTGACCTTCATCTGCTCGCCCAGAAGGAAGGAGAGTCCCTGCGCAAGTACATCCAGAGATTCAGCCGTGTACAGCACAACATCCTAGATGTCCACCCTGCAGTGGTCATCAGCGCGTTCCATCAGAACGTGCGTAACCGCAGGATGCGGGAGGAGATGGCGATGTGCAAGATCAGAGACGTCAGTGAGCTATATGTCCTGGCCGACAAGTGTGCACGTGCTGAAGAGGGGAGGAAACTCCCCGGAGAGGATACAGGAGCAGGAGGATCTGACAGTGAAGATGCTGCCCCGGCAAAGAAAAACCGGTGGCGGAACAACAGGAAGAAGAAAAGCAAAGAGGTGCTAGTCGTTGAGCAGTCTGGCAATGAAGGTGGCGCCAAGAAAGCCCAAGTTGGTAGCTTCGGCAAGGAGACTGCCGCATGCACCAACTGCCAGGCTATGGCGGCCGCCGACAAGCAGGACGGCAGCGACAAGCAGTACTGCAAGATCCACCGCACCAAGGGCCATGACCTCCAGAACTGCAAGAGGGTCGAGCAGCTTGTTGAGCAGCAAAAGGCTGAATACGAGCGATGCAACAAGGAAAAGGCCCAAGGAGGTGATGGAGGATCCGGCAAGAAGCGGTCATTCGCCAGCCGGGAAGGACGTCGCGGCAAGGCCAAACAGCGGCAAGGAGACAGACCTCCCCGCGGCCGCGACAAGGATGAAGACGACGACGACGATGAAGACATGGATGATGTCGAGACCAGTGAGCAGGAGTTCCAGAAAGCCACAGAGGTCTTGTGCGTTGACGGCGGTGCTTCTCCTCATACTTCACACCGCCAACTCAAGCAGTGTATGCGGGAAGTTAATGCAGCAGAACCACCTGTCGAATCGCGCAAGCTTCTGAAATGGTCCAGCACGCCTATCATCTTTGATATTGAGGACCACCCTGATCGCACAACTGAGGTCGGGTGCTTGCCGATGTTGGTTTCACCAACTATCCGCAACCTCAAGGTCACTAAGATGTTAGTTGACGGCGGGGCCGGCTTGAACCTGATCTCCTCCGCTATACTCCATAAACTCCAGATCCCTGACAGCGAGCTCGAAGAGACCGGCACATTCCAAGGAATAAACCCGGGAAGGAGCAAGCCGAAGGGGAAGATCATGTTGCCAGTGACATTTGGCGGCGAGCTGAACTTTAGGACTGAGAGGGTCACTTTTGAAGTTGCCAATTTTCCATTGCCTTACAATGGAATACTTGGCCGTCCAGCACTCGCCAAGTTCATGGCAGCCTCTCACTATGCATACAATATGCTGAAGATGCCAGGCCCGATAAGTGTCATCTCTGTCCCTGGCGACAAGAAGGATGCTCTTATCTGCGCTGACAAGATCTACCGGGAAGCAGCAGCCACAACAGATCGCAAGTCACTTGCCGCTGAAGCTCCCGGGGGGAAGAAGAAGACCAAGTCCGGCAAGAGCTCTGATGCCCACTCCGGCAAGCGCACCTCTTCGGAGTGCTGCGCTACCGTCGAGGACGCACCATCGAGCTCCACCGGCAAGTGTAAGAAGACGATGGCAGCTCCGCCAGAGACCAAGAAGGTGTCCTCCAAGGAGGACGGCACTGGTGGTACCTTCACCATCAGTGCCACGCTTGACCCTAAATAGGAAAGCGCGCTCGTTGCTTTCCTGCGGGCGAACGTCGACGTGTTTGCATGGCAACCGTCTGACATCCCCGGTGTTCCCAGGAGAGTAACTGAGCACAAACTTGCCGTCTGTCCTCATGCGCGGCCCGTCAAGCAGAAAGTCAGGGAACAAGCAGTGGAGCGCCAAGAATTTATCGCAGAAGAAATCAAGAAGTTGGATGCAGCAGGCCTTGTCAGAGGAGTGCTCCATCCTACGTGGTTGGCCAATCCTGTAGTCGTGTGCAAGGCAAACGGGAAATGGAGGCTTTGTATCGACTTCATCGATGTGAATAAAGCTTGTCCCAAAGACCCATTTCCCTTGCCGCGCATTGACCAGATTGTTGACTCCACGGCCGGATGTGACTTGCTTTCATTTCTTGACGCATACTCAGGATACCATCAAATCTTCATGGCAGAAGAGGATGAGGAGAAGACCGCATTCATCACTCCATGTGGCACGTACTGTTTCAAACGGATGCCTTTTGGTTTGAAGAATGCTGGTTCAACATTTGCAAGAGTAGTCCATACCGCTTTTGAGCCACAAATACACAGAAATGTGGAAGCCTACATGGATGACATAGTGGTCAAGAGCAAGGACAATGCAACTCTGATTCAAGATTTAGACGAGACCTTTGCAAATATGTGCAAGATCAGCCTCAAGCTCAACCCCGAGAAGTGTGTGTTTGGAGTCCCCTCCGGCAAGCTTCTCGGGTTCTTCGTGTCTCAGAGGGGAATTGAAGCCAATCCCGACAAGATCAAGGCCATTGAGCAGATTGAAGCACCAAAGCGCGTCAAGGATGTACGAAGACTTGCCGGTTGCGTGGCTGCTCTCAGCAGGTTTATCTCTAAGTCTGCTGAGCGCGCCCTGCCGTTTTTCAAAATTTTGAAAAAGGCAGGTCCAATGAAATGGACTCCGGAAGCGGAGGCTGTGCTGCTAGACTTGAAGAGGTACCTGTCCTCTACTCCAATACTTGTCGCACCTAAGCCGCAAGAGAAGTTGCTGCTGTATCTAGCGGCAACCAATCAAGTGGTTAGTGCTGCGTTAGTAGCGGAGAGGGAGGCAGACGTTAAGCCAGCAACCGCGGCAAGCGCATCCAGCGACAAGCAGGGGGCTTCCCCGACAAGCTCTGGTCCCGACAAAGATGGATCTGCGCAGGCGCAAGAGGAGATGCGGAAGAAAATGGTGCAGCGCCCAGTTTACTTTGTCAGTTCCCTTCTACAGGGGGCTAGGTCAAGGTACTCTGGTGTGCAGAAGTTGCTTTTCGGCCTTCTCATGGCCTCGAGAAAGCTGCGCCATTACTTCCAAGCACATGAGATAACAGTTGTCACTCGCTTTCCGCTGAAGAGGATACTGCAGAATCCAGAAGCAAAAGGCAGGATTGTTGAGTGGGCACTGGAACTGTCAAGCATTGGCCTCAAGTTTGAGAGCACTTCAACTATCCAAAGCAGAGCATTGGCAGAATTCATAGCAGAGTGGACGCCAACATAAGATGAACAAATTCCAGAAACGAGCATCCCCGCCAAGGAAGCAAGCAAAGAGTGGCTGATGTACTTTGATGGTGCCTTCTTGCTGCAAGGCGCCGGTGCTGGCGTGCTGCTTGTCGCACCCACCGGAGAGCACCTCAAGTACGTAGTCCAGATGCACTTTCCCAAGGAGCAAGCAACAAACAATACCGCAGAGTATGGAGGTTTGCTTGCCGGTCTCAGGATCGCGGCAAACCTTGGGATCAAGAAGCTCACTGTCAGGGGTGACTCGCAGCTTGTCGTCCGCCAAGTGAACAAGAATTATCAGAGTCCGTTGATGGAAGCTTACGTCGATGAAGTGAGAAAGCTAGGAGAGCACTTTGACGGCCTAAAGATGGAACATATTCCAAGAGCTCAGAACGACATCGCCGATGGCCTGTCAAAGTGCGCCGCACTTAAGTTACCTGTGGAACCAGTGATCTTTGTGCTCAAGCTGACTCAACCATCCGTAACACCATCAACTGGACACAACAAGAAGAGGAAGTTGATTTCTGGTGACTATTTTCCGGCAGAGCTTCCCGAAGCCGCCGCCAAGAAGGTCCCCAAGATCAACACCAAGAGCGCTGAGGAGCAGTCTGCTCCGGCAAGCCCTAGGGTTTGTTCCGTTGAAGCAGAGGCTCCCGACAAGTTTTGCTCCGGCAAGCTTGCCGGGGAACATCAAGCTCCGGCTGAACCGCAGGTTCTCGCCGTAGAAGCGGATGCTCCCGCAGCAGCAGATGTGCCTTTAGTCCTTGTTGTCGAGCCACAGGCTCCAGCATGGGCACAACAGATTGTTCGTTTCCTTCAGACAGGAGAACTTCCCGAAGAGCAAGAAGAAGCGGAAAGAGTAGCCCGGCAGTCAAGTATGTACCAGTTTGTTGACAACACACTGTACAGAAGAAGACTCAACGGTGTGAAATTGAAGTGTATTCACCGGGAAGACGGACAAAAGCTGTTGGCAGAGAGACATGGAGGCATATGTGGTCACCACATTGGCGCAAGAGCACTTGCCGGCAAGGTTTCTTTTGGCCGACAGCCCTCCAGGATGCAACCGCACAAGTAACCAAGTGTGAAGCGTGCCAGTTCCATTCCAAGCAGATACACCAGCCAGCTCAAGCTCTCCAGACGATCCCTTTATCCTGGCCATTTTTGGTCTGGGGGCTCGACATCCTCGGCCCCTTTCCCCGCGCAAGCGGGGACTTTGAGTACTTGTACGTTGCAATCAACAAGTTCACAAAGTGGCCGGAAGTGGAACCAGTGAGGAAGGTGACAGCACAGTCAGCAGTCAAGTTCTTCAGGTCGATTGTTTGACGCTTCGGGATCCCTAACAGGATCATCACCGACAACGGTATGCAATTCACGAGCCGCACCTTCATGTAGTACGTCCAAGATCTTGGCGCCAAGGTCTGCTTCGCTTCTGTTGCTCACCCGAGAAGCAACGGTCAAGCAGAGAGGGCAAATGCTGAAGTGCTGCGTGGCCTCAAGACCAGAACTTTCGACAGGCTGCACAAGTGCGGAAGAAACTGGATCGAGGAGCTGCCAATGGTTCTTTGGTCGATCAGTACGACGCCAAATCGAGCCACTGGACAGACACCTTTCGCTCTAGTCTATGGAGCAGAGGCAGTTCTCCCCACGGAACTCGTATACGGGTCACCTCGAGTGCTCGCTTATGATGAGCTTGAGCAAGAGCAGCTGCGACAAGATGACGCGCTGCTCCTTGAGGAAGACCGTCTTCAGGCTGCTGTACGAGCTGCTCGACACCAGCAAGCTTTGCGCCGCTACCATAGCCGCAAAGTTAACGCCAGAAGTCTCGAGGAAGGCGACCTTGTTCTTCGGCGCGTTCAGTCCGCCAAGAATTCCAACAAGTTGACGCCGAAGTGGGAAGGCCCTTATCGAGTGAAATGAGTCACTAGGCCTGGCGCTGTCCGCCTTGAGACCGAAGATGGCTTTCCGGTGAGCAACTCCTGGAACATCGAGCATCTTCGTAAGTTTTACCCGTAAGGCGCGGTTGCCAGGACCCGTTCCGGCAACCACCTTTTGTACAAGTCTTGCCGCTGTTGCATGTAATCCTTTGTACAAAGCCGGGCGCAGACCCCGTGCATAAGTAAAGCTCATGTGCCCCGCACATCTTGTCAATTTCATGCTTTTCATTTTATGCATGTATTATCTGACACTTTGTGCAGCGCCTACCCCCGGTTAGCCATAACGAGCCCAAAGGCTCCATATCTATATTTTCTCTTCTTTCTTTTTTCTCAAGCAAAGGAAGGTTCCCTCGCGCACAAGTTTGCCGGGGGGGGGGGGGAGGAGAAGATAGTGGTATGGACCAAGCGCCGTTCAAGAAAGTTTCGCCTTGCCGGGAAGCAAACAACACAAAAGCTAAGTTGCCAAAGTTTGAGCAATCAGATTTTTAAATTTTTGAGTTATCTTCCTTGAACGACCACACTTTGTATGGAAAACCTGTGCGCGGAGGAACCAACTCGTAGCTAGTTGCGCCCTTACTTTGTTTCGAGTTTGCTCAACAGCTTAAGTGCGCTGCGACTAGAGTCGCGCCCTTACTTTGTTTCGAGTCCGCTCAACAACTTAAGTGTGCTGCAACTAGTTGCGACAAGGTTTCTTGTCGGCAACGGCACCGCTAGAAGGCTGCTGACGTCCCGCACTCAGCGCTCGCGGCTAGGGTGCCTGCGCCGGCAAGTTCCCTAAAAGCGTAGGGCAAAAACATACAAAGGAAGGAATCAAGTAAAGGAAATAACATTGCAATCACTACCCAAAATAGAGTTATATTACAAGGTAGCTTGTCGCAGGTCTAATAGGTTGTTCTCATAACATGACAAGCAGCGACAAGAAAAGAAGAAAATGGGCGAGCCTAGTCCGCGCGATCGCCCTCGACCCTCTTGATCCCGCTCACCTTGTCCACAATGGGTGCGACATGGGCCTTGAGCGCCTCCTGATCAGCGTCCGGCGGCAGGGACTTGAGGACGTTCGTGAGGTTGAGGCCCGGATTGCGGAAGGCCACCTTCACCAACACCTTTTGAAGGGCTCCCGCGCAGAGCTTGCGCGACTTGTCCGCCAGCTGCTTTGGGATCATCTCCCGGAGTCGCTGGAGGGCCGGCGCCACGCCTTTGAAGAACAGGGTGAGCTTAGCGCTGGAGTGGAGGTTCTCATCGGGGGAATACCCGAGATACTCCGCCCCCAGCTGCGCCAGCTCCCTGTCGATATCTGCGGCAGCATTGACGAGACCCTCCGTCCAGTGCTCCACAGTCTCCCTGAAGGTGTTCTGGACGACAGCAGCACTCGCCAGCAGCGCCTTCTCGGCCTTGATCTCCTCCTTCAAGGCCGCCTCCCGCTCCTTGGCGCCATCCAGCGTCTTGGTCAAAGTGGTTAGCTTCAACTCAAGATCCGCGTTGGAGTCCTTGGCGGCGGCAAGCTCCTTGGCCTTCTCGGCGAGGCGAACCTGCAGCTCCGAGTTGCTGTGGGCGTCCTTCTCCCGCTCATGCTTGAGCGCGGCGATCTCTTCACCTCTCGCCTTGAGATCGGCCTCGAGCTGCGCCACCTTCGTCTCCAACTCCTTCTTGGCGACCTCGCCAGCTGCGGCAGCGTCCTTTGCTTCCTGGAGGGCCCCGCCAAGTGATTGCTCGCTGTAGGATCGAAAGTAGGTCTAGAGGGGGGGGGTGATTAGACTACTTGACAATATAAAAAATCTGCCTTAAGGTCATGCAAAGTTTTTGGCAGTTTCACAATTAAGATCAATTCAAATATCACCCTACACATGCAATTCTAGAGTATAAGCAGCGGAAAGTAAATTGCACATGTAAAAGAGAGGTGGAGAAGATGAAACGCAGTTTGGTGACACGAAGATTTTTGTCGTGGTTCCGATAGGTGGTGCTATCGTACATCCACGTTGATGGAGACTTCAACCCACGGAGGGTAACGGCTGCGCGAGTCCACGGAGGGCTCCACCCACGAAGGGTCCACGAAGAAGCAACCTTGTCTATTCCATCATGGCCTACGCCCACGGAGGACTAGCCTTACTCGGGGTAGATCTTCACGAAGTAGGCGATCTCCTTGCCCTTACAAACTTCTTGGTTCAACTCCACATCTCGAAGACGGAGGCTCCCAAGCGACACCTAACCAATCTAGGAGGCACCACCCTCCAAAAGGTAATAGACGGTGTTGATGATGATGAACTCCTTGCTCTTGTGCTTCAAATGATAATCTCCCCAACACTCAACTCTCCTCACTGATATGGCTGTGGTGGAAGAAAGGTTTGAGTGGAAAGCAACTTGGGAAGTCTAGAAATCAAGTTTCATATGGTAGGAATGGAATGGCTTGATCTCAACACAAGGGTAGGTGGTTCACTTCTCAGAAAGTGTATGGTAGAAGTGGTGGTACTTTCTGATGGCTCTCCTCACGAATGAAGAGGGGGTGGAGGGGTATATATAGCCTCCACACAAAATCCAACCGTTACACACACATTTGACCAATCTCGGTGAGACCGAAGTGAAAACTCGGTCAGACCGAAAGTTCAAATATAGTGAACGTTGGGATTTTCGGTGGGACCGAAAATACCATCTCGGTGTGTCCGAAGTGAGTCAAAGGTTGGAGCTTGCCATCTCGGTGTGACCGAAATTAACAACTCGGATATTCCGAAATGATGTCAATTGGTTACAGAAGGTTGGCAGTCCATTTTTGGTGAGACCGAAACTCAGAATCGGATGGACCGAGAAATTAGGGTTTGGAGGAATAACTGAGGTGGTTCATCTCGGTGGGACTGAGTTTGCAGAATCGGTTTGTCCGAGATTACTTATGAGTGTGTTGAATAGTGAAGAGTGCTGATAGTTGAGGGAGCTAGATCACCAAGCACTTGAGCAACTAGACCATTAACACAACCTCATCCCCTTTTAATAGTATTGGCTTTTCCTATGGACTCAATGTGATCTTTGATCACTAAACCAAAAATAGAGTCTTGAGCTTTTGCCAATGCTTGTCTTAGCATTTTGAGGGGTCCACTTCTTCAGACATTTCCATACCCATATCATCGAACTTTTCTGAAATGATTCTCAAGTAAATATTAGTTCAATGATATATATGTTGTTATTAATTACCAAAACCACCCGGGGATTAGTTGCACTTTCAATCTCCCCCTTTTTGGTAATTGATGACAACATATAGATCAAAGCTTCGACAAAAGATATAATCAATGAATGATATCGTCGCTTTGAGAAGTATGTGATAAACAAGAGCTCCCCCTAAATTTGTGCATTATTTAAAATTTGCGTTTGAATGCAAATGCACAATCGATTAGGATTATGGGTCACTCTTCCATGTCACATACATCTTGGTGGAGCGCACAAAATGATAAGAATGAGTAACATGCACTCAATCACCAAGACAAGAGTAAATAGCCATACAATAAGGAATAGCATAGGATAAGCAATAAGCACACATTAAAGCATAGTATGACTAAGCACTCATTAAGGTAGCATCAAACTTAGTAGCAAGCACATTTAAAGTTTCAGGAACCAAAAGAAATCACTGTATCTCAAAGAAAACCGGCAAAAAAACGAAAGACGAAAGAGCACTCTCTCTCTCGAAGCCCTATGATCTATAACAATTTCTCCCCCTTTGGCAACAAGTTACCAAAAAGTTCGAAAAGGTATAGAGCTAAGCGTCACTGCGGGCTCTGCTGGCGGCTCCCGTCTGGGTAGATGTCGGTGTAGAGATAGCTGCATCGGCGAAGACTTCTGCTGATGTCTGCGGTGGAGGAGTGGATGCTGGAGCTGGAGCAACTGCTGGAGCTGTAGCTGGTGCTGAAGTGGTAGCCCTGGAGTCTGTCACTGGGATAGCTGCAGATCTGGATCCTCTGGGAACCTGAGCAGTCTGGCGATGAGAGTCCTGGACTAGATCATCCTGCATAAGCTCTGCTCTCTCCTGCCTTGTCTCCTCCATGTCTGCCTCAAGCTTGTTGACAGACACGTGAATCTCAGTCAGCTTCACGTCCAGAGCGTGGATCTTGTCCTCGACAATCCTCTCTAGGCTCTCCTGAGATTGCTCAATGCTGGCCAGGCGTTGTTCAATCCTCTGGGTAGATTCAAGAATTTGTTCTCCAAAGCTCTTTGGCTTAGCTGCTGCTGCTGCTGCCTCTTTGTCAGCTTTAGCCTTCTTCGCAGCTTCGATTTTGGCCTGTCCTTCAACTGAGGTAGGATCCTCTTCATCCATCACAACTACGTTGTCCTCATGCTCTGGCTGCAGTGGCAAGTGCTTCCTATCCAACATGAATTTGCCCGTGCCAAACTTGGCGTTGATGAGCATCTGAATCTGCGGAGCAAACCCACACGACCTCTTCTGGTCAGCTGCAGTCCTCTTAATGGTCTCTACCATCAAGTCCATCACCTTAAAAGGTGCCTTCTCATCGAGAATGTGCAGCATGTTGATAGAATAGCCTCGGATCATCCGGTGGTCTCCAGACTTAGGCATCAATGTATGCCTCAGAATAGTGTTAGTGGTGGTCAGACCTGCCTGGAGATAGTACACTGAGCCAAGCTTCCATCCTTCCAAATCAGCAGCTGGGATCTCCTTGTACATGTTCTTCATGGAATCATGACTCTTCTTCGGAATCCCATAGACATCAATGTCGTCCTCTCTCTGCACTGGAGCGTTCAGAAGTTCTGCCCATTCTTCAACAGTCGAAGAAAACCTTTGACCTTCAGTCATCCAGGTGATCTTGCCATCAGGGTAGAAGTGGGCTGTGGCATAGAACTGCATGATCATCTCGTCATTCCAAGCTGTCAGCTCTTGACCCACAAAATCAGCAACTCCACATGCAGTAAAGCTCTCATGCACATGGGGAAAGAAGTCCCGGTGCTCTTCACTGTCAATGTACTTCCAGTCAACATACCTGGTGTCAGCAACAATGGGCTTCTTATCCATCAGCACGGTCTCATAGAAATCCTGCTGCTCTCTGGTGTGGAATCTGGGGTCCACAGCAGTCCTTCTCCTTACAGCATATGGATCAGATTGTCTCCATAGCCTGAGACCTTTGTCCTTCCTTGCCTTCATGTCCTCAGCTTGAGGATGAGCATCATTGTGGAGTGGCAACTTGGTACGGAGCTTAAGCAACACATGCTCTTCATCTGATTCAGACGGTGGCATCTCACCTTTGTTCTTCTCAGAAGCTGGAATGCTTCTGGTTGTTCTCTTGGGCTTGGCTGGAGCTGCCTTGGCTTGAGCAGGCTTCTTGGGCTTAGAGGAGGCTTGAGCCCGAATAGCATCACCCATGAACTTAGCTTTCTGAGGAGGAGGCTGGGGTGCTTCTTCTTCTTCTTCTTCTGCAGCATCATCTTGAGGTTCAGCATATACTACCCTCTTCCTTTTGGAAGTTTTCTTTACCTTGCTTGGAGCAGGCTCTTCCAAGTTGAGCTTCTTTGCAACTGCTGACTGCTTCACTTTGCTTGTGCCTTTCCTTGACTGCTGCCCTTGATGCTCTTTGGCAACCACATTCCTCTTTGGCTTGGAGGTAACTTCCTCAGCAACAAAGTCAGAGTCCTCATCATCAGAAGTTCTCTTCTTCCTGGTTCTGGTGGCTGCAGGAGGCAAACCACTAGGGGTGCTCCTCTCACCATCATCACTGGAGCTGCTAGCAGGACTTGTATCTGCCTCTGGAATTTCAGCAAACGGTGATTCAGACCTGTTCTGGCTGTCACTGACATCTGACATGGCTGAAAAACCTGTGAAAAGATAAGGTATAGGCAGAGTAGAAGAGTTATCACAACTGCAGGGGTTTTTGCAAAAAAAATGAGTTCAAGACTTAGTTTTGAGTTTTCACAGAATGTATTTCGGTCAAACCGATTTCATGTTTCGGTGCAACCGAAGTGCTCAACAGAAACCTACACACCACTTTCGGTCAGACCGAAATGGGTTTCGGTCCTACCGATAACTTAGGGTTTCACTGAAACTACGTTTCGGTCGTTCCGATTGGCACAACTCGGTTAAACCGAATTATGCAGTGCAATGGCCAGAGGCCAAATCGGTCATTCCGAGTTTCAAAAATCGGCTTCACCGAGATGCATTCCGTGGAAACCTAAACCTAAGAATTTTCCTCAAAACTAGAAGATCTGAACTAATGTATAGGGAACATCTCAAACGTGGATTGAATCATGGCAAGCCTATCGTGCAAGAATCGGAAGGGGAGCACGAAAAGGGATCGGGACACACCCTAACTTGGTGGTGTCCCTCTACGGCGGCAACGGTGGAGATGATTACCGTTGACGGCGGCGGAGACCTGCGGCGAGGGCGCACAGGCGACGACGGCGACGATCCGTAGACCAGGGCGACGGCAGCAGGGGTATTGGGGGCGAACGGTTTGAAGAATTGAATCGCGCGCAGCCCTCAGGTATATATAACCCCATGCTGTCGGTGGGACCGAGTTGAAAAACTCGGTGTCACCGAGATGTATAACTGCTGTGCAGTTACGCATATCGGTCAGACCGAGAGTTTGAACTCGGTTTCACCGAGATGAAACCTAGATCAGTCTAAGCGTTTCGGTTGGACCGAGATTGAGAAGCCGGTCAGACCGAAATGGACTTAGAAGGTTTTGGAAGTCAGCCTTAGACGAATTGGTGGTTCCGAGTGCTCCTCACTCGGACTGTCCGAAAAAGACTTGTTCAAAGTTGTGATATGAGCATGAATAGAATTTGAGACAAGAAAGCATAGATAGCTAGGGAAAGGTGCTTAGGCATTCTTGTCCATCCATTTGGCCAGAAAAATCAAAACAATCAAAACAACAAATGGATGTCCTTGAATGGATGAAATCATGCATTCAACATGCTCACACAATAAGATAGCAACTGAAATATGTGTCAAACATGCACAACCAATCACTCTAGCTACTAGCACACACTTTGTCGATGACTAGGTCATCTATATATGAGTATATTGACTTAGGAGTCAAATGAGAACATTTGATCATAGGTCATACTCATCGTTTAAGCACAAGTGGGGTTACCACTTTTACATAAAGCATTTATGTGTTCACATCATTTGGAGATGCTTTTGCTCAAAATTTTTTAGAGCAAAGCTCCCCCTAGATGTGAGAACCCCTTTTTAAAGGGTCAAACTAACCTTGGGTTGTCGTAGAAGACTTCATGTAGATGTTGAAGATGTGGATGCTCAATATTGATGCAGATCATCAAGAGTTGGGAGCAATCCTTTGGATTAGGGCACTTTCAATACCTACATGGGTTAGTCCCACAAGGAACAAACAAGAGTATCCATAGACATAGAGTGAAGTACAAAAAAGATGATGTCCATGAAAGCAATGATTACCTTGTCCCTTGACTTACCAACAAGAGGGTTTGTGACTCCATGAACAAGTGCATGATGTGGAAGTTGATTGCACAAGTTCTTGCCAAAATGAATATGAGTGAAGTTTGTTGGCGGAGTCACCCTCAAGAACCTACTAGTTCTTCTTCTTTGGGATCCACATCATCTTGATGGGAATCCTTGGTGTTGTAGTTGAGCTTGACGAAGTAGAACTTGATGTGTCCTTGGGAACCCACTTGACCATGGCTTGAGGTGCTTCAATGAATGCATCAATCTCCTCTTGAAGCTTGTCCTTGGCCTTTAGCTTGTGGTCTTGTGGTGGAAGGTCATCTTGAGCTTGTTCCACATTGGAAGAAGTAGGATCATACTTCTCCTTTTGTGAAACAAACTGTGGAGTAGGGTATTGACCTTCTTCCCACTCAACACCTTCGGCGTTGAACTTTCGCTCAAAACCAATCCCTTGATTCTTCCGGTGTCTTCCTTGTTTGCGAACAATCTCCTCAAAGTTCTTGCTTCCGGCAAGACTCTTGTAGACACCTTTCTCTATGATTTCCTTCAATAAGCTATTTTCTTGCTCAAGTGTAACTTGGGTTGAAACATTGTTAGTGGAATCAAGAGAACTACTAGAAGTAACAACATTAGATTTAACTTGGTTATTGTTACTACTAGAGGAAGAATTTTTCTTATGCTTGTCATGCTTAGTCTTAATAGGTGGCAAGAAATTAGACAAGAGAAGTCGTTTGGCAAGATATGAAGAACTCTTCTTTCGAAGATCGTCATTGATCGCTTTTAGAAACTCATGTTCTTGCTCTAGAGTGAGCTTCTCGAAGCGTAGCTTCTCATGAGATCTTAGGAGCTCTCTATGATCTTCTTGAGTTGTTTCATGAGCTAACTTAAGAGTGTTTAGTTCTTTAGTTAGACGCTCAATCTCCTTCATAGCATTGTCATTCGACTCTTCTCGACTATAAAGACTACTAGCATTTTCATCATTACTATGCTCACTAGATTTATCATGCAAGAGCTCATCTTCACCAAGCAAGTCATCCTCATCACTATCAAAGTCAATGAATTCAGGGTGTGTTACCTTGGGACCTTTAGCCATGAAGCATCTTCCAATTCCCTCATTTGGTGAATCAAATAAGTCGTAGGAGTTGGAGTTGGAGGATACGAGTGCAAGTCCGGCAACACCTTCATCTTGACTATAGTCGGAGTCGGAGTGATAGCTTCCATCGGATTGATTGTTAGAGTCGGAGCCGGAGACCCATTCACCAACATGAGCTTGATGTCTTCTTCTTGTGTAGCTCCTTGATGACTTGTCTTTCCTCTCCGAATCCTTGCTTCTCCGAGAGGGTCTTCGTTCATAACGATCATCTCTGCTCCTTCTCTCTCTCCGAGGTGACTCATCTCTTGCTCTTCTTCTTGGAGATTCTTCTCTTCTTTTGTGGGGAGCCGTACACTCATTTGAGAAGTGTCCGGGTCTTCCACAATTGTAGCAGTTTCGATCACGACTAGAAGATCTCTTTTCATCATATGATATAGACTTTGAGCTTCTTTCTTTGCCTCTATTCTTGTAGAACTTGTTGAAGTTCTTGACCATTAGGCTTATCTCTTCATTGGAAATTAGCTTGTCACTTGAGGTAGTAGGAGCATCACTTGTAGCTTTGTAAGCACCACTTGACTTGTTGTGAAGCTCTTCCTTATCCTTAAGTGTCATCTCATGAGCAACAATTCTTCCAATGACTTTAGTTGGCTTGAGAGTCTTGTAGTTTGGCATCATTTGGATCAAAGTGCACACGGTGTCATACTTTCCATCCAAAGCTCTGAGAATCTTCTTGATGATGAATCGGTCGGTCATTTCTTCGCTTCCTAAGCCGGCAATCTCATTTGTGATGAGAGCAAGCCTAGAGTACATTTCAGCGACTCCTTCACCATCCTTCATCTTGAACTTGTCAAGTTGACCTTGAAGAATATCTAGCTTTGATTCCTTCACAGATTCAGTACCTTCGTGCATTTCAACCAAAGTATCCCAAATCTCTTTAGCATTCTCAAGACGACTGATTTTGTTGAACTCTTCGGGACACAAAGCATTGAAGAGAATGTCACAAGCTTGAGCATTGTTTTGCAACATCCGCAACTCTTTGGGTGTAGCTTCGCGATCCGGAACTTTTCCTTCTTCAAAGAAATCACCTTGCATGCCAACACAAATAATGCCCCATGCGGCTGGGTTATGACCAAGAATATGCATTTTCATTTTATGCTTCCAACTAGCAAAATTTGTACCATCAAAGTAAGGACCTCTACGATAATTACCCTCACTAGACGCCATACTCTCCTAGGTTGTGAAACCAAGCTTATGGAGTCCAATGCAATGGAAACCAAAACAATGGAGACCAAAGCTCTGATACCACTTGTAGGATCGAAAGTAGGTCTAGAGGGGGGGTGATTAGACTACTTGACAATATAAAAAATCTGCCTTTAGATCATGCAAAGTTTTTGGCAGTTTCACAATTAAGATCAATTCAAGTATCACCCTACACATGCAATTCTAGAGTATAAGCAGCGGAAAGTAAATTGCACATGTAAAAGAGAGGTGGAGAAGATCAAACGCAGTTTGGTGACACGAAGATTTTTGTCGTGGTTCCGATAGGTGGTGCTATCGTACATCCACGTTGATGGAGACTTCAACCCACGGAGGGTAACGGCTGCGCGAGTCCACGGAGGGCTCCACCCACGAAGGGTCCACAAAGAAGCAACCTTGTCTATTCCATCATGGCCTACGCCCACGGAGGACTAGCCTTACTCGGGGTAGATCTTCACGAAGTAGGCGATCTCCTTGCCCTTACAAACTTCTTGGTTCAACTCCACATCTCGAAGACGGAGGCTCCCAAGCGACACCTAACCAATCTAGGAGGCACCACCCTCCAAAAGGTAATAGACGGTGTTGATGATGATGAACTCCTTGCTCTTGTGCTTCAAATGATAATCTCCCCAACACTCAACTCTCCTCACTGATATGGCTGTGGTGGAAGAAAGGTTTGAGTGGAAAGCAACTTGGGAAGGCTAGAAATCAAGTTTCATATGGTAGGAATGGAATGGCTTGATCTCAACACAAGGGTAGGTGGTTCACTTCTCAGAAAGTGTATGGTAGAAGTGGTGGTACTTTCTGATGGCTCTCCTCACGAATGAAGAGGGGGTGGAGGGGTATATATAGCCTCCACACAAAATCCAACCGTTACACACACATTTGACAAATCTCGGTGAGACCGAAGTGAAAACTCGGTCAGACCGAAAGTTCAAATATAGTGAACGTTGGGATTTTCGGTGGGACCGAAAATACCATCTCGGTGTGTCCGAAGTGAGTCAAAGGTTGGAGCTTGCCATCTCGGTGTGACCGAAATTAACAACTCGGATATTCCGAAATGATGTCAATTGGTTACAGAAGGTTGGCAGTCCATTTTCGGTGAGACCGAAACTCAGAATCGGATGGACCGAGAAATTAGGGTTTGGAGGAATAACTGAGGTGGTTCATCTTGGTGGGACTGAGTTTGCAGAATCAGTTTGTCCGAGATTACTTATGAGTGTGTTGAATAGTGAAGAGTGCTGATAGTTGAGGGAGCTAGATCACCAAGCACTTGAGCAACTAGACCATTAACACAACCTCATCCCCTTTTAATAGTATTGGCTTTTCCTATGGACTCAATGTGATCTTTGATCACTAAACCAAAAATAGAGTCTTGAGCTTTTGCCAATGCTTGTCTTAGCATTTTGAGGGGTCCACTTCTTCAGACATTTCCATACCCATATCATCGAACTTTTCTGAAATGATTCTCAAGTAAATATTAGTTCAATGATATATATGTTGTTATTAATTACCAAAACCACCCGGGGATTAGTTGCACTTTCACTCGCACGCGGCAAGCTCCTCCTCGTGGCTGTCGAGATTGACCTTCCGCTGCGCCAGCTCACCCTCCCGCGTGGACAGCTTCTCAGTGGCAAGCCACTGCCGTTTTTCCACTTCAGCCTTCTCGAGGAAGAAGGCATGCTGCTCCTCGGCAAGTTGCTCTCGCTCCTCTGCCAGGGACCGGAGAGCTGTCTGGTTAAGGGCCCGGAGCTCCTCCGCACGTTTCTCGATGTCGGTTCCCGCCTTCGCGGCAAGCGCCTCACGGGACTCCAGCTTGGCCTGCCGAGCGCGGTAGAGCGACAGCAGCTTACGCAGCAGCCGCTTCTCCTCAGGTTCGCCGCTGCTGCTGCTGGACGCGTCGACAAGCGTCAGCCCGGCGGAAGCGAGCACCTCTCCGTCAAAGGTTTCTCCCTCGACCGGCGCCCTGGAGCTTGAGGCCCAGGGGAGTTTGATGAAGACGCCGTCGCCGGCCTTTAAGTAGGCGCCTGGCTCGGGCTCTTTGGAGCCTGGGGCTGCGGCAGCGGCGGACGGCTCGGAAGTTGATGTAGCGCCTGGCGCTCCTACGGCCTCAGGGCCGTCAGTGCGATCGCCAGACCCCTCACCAGCTGCTGCGGCGGCAGCCTTGGCGGCCTCTGCGCCGGCGGGATCGTCAGCGCCGGCTGCTTCTTCGGTGGCAACGGCGTCGTCAGCAGCAACCTCATTTTCCATCGGCTCAGCAGCAGATGGATCTGGTCACCGAAAAGGGGAGAAAAACAGTCAAGCAAATATCCAAAAAGAAGAATCAAAAGAAGAAGAAAAGCCCAAGGGAAGTTTGAAGCGAGGGGATTACCTGCGTGAGCCGGCTCCTCAGCAGGCTCCCTTGCCGGAGAGCTTTCCCTTGGCGGCGCAGTCGTGGTCTCCGCCGGCGGAGGGCCGCTGGTGTTGTCCTTCGCCGGAGAGCTGTCCCTCGCCGGAGGACTCTCCCTTGCCGGAGAGCTCCCCCTTGGCGGCATAGTTGAAGCAGATGGCACGTCGGGGGCGGTCTTCGGGCGCTCCTGGTGTGGCTTCTCTGCTCCTACACAAATCAACAAACAAATATCAGCCAAGAAAGAACACCCACGCGTGCCTAACAGCGGAAAGTGAACCATACACTTACGCTGGGGGCTGCGCTGGGGGCTGCTCTGAAGATTGGTTGCCGGGTCCGGCAAGGTGGTCTCGGTGGGCTCGTCCTCGACGATGATCACCTCCTCTCTCCTCGCCGGTACCTTGGCCCTCTTTACCGCTCTCTGGGCCAGAGTTCTGAAAAGGAACAAGTTCAGAGTAAACCAAAAGAGATACAAGACAAAACAGCAAGAATTGAAGAAATGCAAAAACAACAAGAATCTTACTCTTCTTCTTCCTCATCGGAGCTGAGCGCGGAGAAGTCGAAGTCCGGCTCACGCCTGGCGCGAGGAGGCGGAGGAGTAGGCTCCCTTGGCCGCTTGGCAGGAGCAATGGCGGTGGTCTGAGACGACCCCGCTCCGGCTGCCGCCGTGGCGTGGGGAACGGCAGGAGCAGAAGCGGTGGTCCGGGAAGACCCCGCTCCAGTTGCTGCAGAAGCGCGAGGCGCTCCCGCGGCAACCGTGCTTGCCGCGGTGGAGCGTGTCGCGTGGCGCGGCGGCTGTTGACCCGTCTGTCACTCCGTTACGTCCCCGGCCTTGCGGAGACGCCTTCTTGGTGAAGCTGGAGGCTCTGCTGGCGGCGAGCTGCCCGAAGATGAGGAAGAGGAGGAGTCGATCTCCAACGAGCTGCTCGTATCCTCGGCGGGCCCGCTCGACTCGGCGCCCTGCTTGGCGGGCTCGCTCGACTCCACGTCTTGCCTGGCAAGCTCTCCCTCGCCGGCAAGCTCCTCTCGCTCGGCAAGGCTTGTCGCCTTTGCTGCCTGTGCCTCCTCCACGGTGAATCCGAACTCGCCCGCGGCCGCGGCTGCCGCCGCCTCTTCCAGCCTAGTGGCGATGTACGCCATCTCTTTATTGGTGGTGTCGCGGGTGAGGCCCTTCTTCTCGTCGGAGCGAATTGGCACTTCTTCTAAGTTGTCGAAGAACTCCTGCACGGCGTCGTCGGCAGGCTCTTGCCAAGTTGGGTCAATCCCATGAGAGTCGCACAGCGGCATCATTGCACGGATGCGGCTGAGCGCGGAGTTGTTGCACAGCGGAACGACCCCCCTCGGTAACCTGAACACTTCATGATGATCGGGGTCATACTTGAACAGCTCCTGGAGCATCGCGTTGAGCTCCAGGACAGTGAAGTTGAAGTTGAGGCCCGGGCGCAGCCTCATGATGTCCGCCACATTCTCGAACTCCCAGGCGGGTCTCTTCCTCTCCTGCAGGGGGGCGATGCGGCGGTGAAGGAAATCTGCGCCAACTGCGCCCACAGTGAGCTCGGCAAACCTGAGGCGTCGGATCCGGGCGGTGGCAATCTTTAGCCTACTGTCTTCCGGGGCCAAGTCGCTCCAGTCGTTGCCGCCTACTACTGGGGCTTGGCGCCAGGCGGTAAATGGCTGCGGGTTCTCCTCGACAATCCAGCACCAGTTGGCTCTCCATTCCTCCCATTTGCTGCGGAGCTCTCCCTCCAGATAAGCTTCCTTCTTGTGGGCTCTCGAGATCCAGGAGACTCCGCCGGATAAAGGCTCTCCTCTCTCGACTCGAGGCGTAAAGAAGTGGCGGAAAAGGGCTACATTGGGATGGACTCCGACAAAGTTTTCGCAGAGATGTACGAAAACTGCCATGGTCAGAACGGCGTTGGGGGTGAAGTCAAGGAGGTGGAACCCGTAGGTGTTCATAATGTCGCAGAAGAATTCAGAGAAAGGCGGGCAGAGCCCGCAGTAGAAGAACAAGGCGAAGAACGCGTATCCATTCGGAGCCATTTTACAGGCGACGGCTGGAAGTACCTTAGTGCGCGGGTGC
>LR738710.1:545758012-545781938 GCA_902687465.1 Secale cereale | reverse complement strand
GAGCCGCAGCGCCTCGGCCGACTTCACGCCCTTCCCCTTCTCGGATTTCGGAGCCATGGCGGAAGTGGTGAGGGAGGTCGACGGCGTTGGTGGTGCTGGTGGCGATGGGGGGGGGGCGGAGCGCTGCTCTCTTTCAGCTTTGGGAAGAAGGGGAGCGGCGGAGGCTTTCGAGGTTGGAGTAGCAACGGGCGGATGGACGAACTGCCCCTGTTTCCGCTGCTTATAAGGAGGGAGGGGGCGGACGTTCCGCATTTCCAATTAAAGAAGCCACCCACGATCTCTCCCACGACGCCGCAATCGACGCGTGCCGTTAGGGGAGGGCGCGGTGGATACGGAGTAAGATACGGCGTGAACCAGGCCGCGCGTGCCCGCGCCCTGTTTTGGGGCTGGCCCAACAGCGGTCGGCACCGTGTATGGCCCAGGCCCGGGGGCTCCTGTCGGTGTACTAAAGTAGGGGTACCCTTAGTATCCCGAACTTGTGCACGGGCAGTCGCAGCGTCCCGCAGCAAGGCTTGCTGGGCGACCGCCAAAGTCCTCCGTGGTTCCTTTGGAGCCATTCAAGAACAAAGTATTCAAGCCAAGAAGATAAGACCCCGGCAAGAGGAGCTTGCCGGGAAGGCCAACCAAGGCATCTCAAGGAACTTGCCGCGACGTGCCACGCGTCCCGGCAAGGCCCGATGAGCGGCAAGCTCCCGGACTCGACAAGTCAACGACCGCGGCAAGGCGCTTGCTGCGGCAAGCTGCCACTCTGAACCCACGCTCCAGTGCACCCACCTACGTGTCGCCTCCGGGACCCTCCAAGGCGCACGTGGCGGGAGGCTGTGCAGCCAGCGGTACGCGGTGGCAAGCGGCGCTGACAAGACTCGCCGTCATGGCGAACGGTGGCGTCCCTGACGGCCCCTTTTTGCACTGTTTGGGCGACGCAGACGAGCATTTAATGCCCTTGTCCCCTGCCGTCAGGGTTAGGTAGGATACACTGTACAGGTAGCTGTACCTACTACAACACATTTCCATTTTTGCCCTCATCTGCGTTGCCACCTGTCGGTGACCCCTTGAGCATATAAAAGGAGGCCCATGCGCAACGTAGAGGAGGATGGACTCATTCACGCTCGGTCTCGCTAGCCGCTGGTGTGTACTGTAGCACTCAGCGCTCCCGAGCAAGAACTCAATAACAAACCACAAAGCAGGAGTAGGGTTTTACGCATTCGTGCGGCCCGAACCTGGGTAAACTGCTCGTGTGCTTCGCCTCGATCTGCTCTTCGTGCGATCTCCGCCCCTGCCAAACAGAAAGGGACCCGGCCCGCCGGTCCCATAGGTGTTCGTGGATCAGTTTCCCCGACATCAAGCAAGGTACCAAGTCGGTTGAAGAGTACTACAAGGAGATGGAGATTGCCATGATACGAGCAAACATCATGGAAGATGAAGAGCAAACAATGGCGAGATTCTTGAATGGACTCAACTATCCTATCAAGAAGATTGCGGACTTCCAACCATACAACAATCTCCTCAAGCTAGTACATCAAGCAACCAAAGCAGAGCGACAAGTTCAAGAGGACTACAAGTACTCAAAGTTCAGCTCCAAGAACTTCGGCTCCTACAACCAAGCTTCAACGACTTCGGCTACTCCTCCTACCTCTACCAAGCCATCTACAAACTTTGGTGACAAGTCAAGCTACAAGAATGCGACTACATCGAGTCGTCCACCTTCGGCCAACAACTTCAACCCAAGAGCTTCATCATCTACAACTCCAACCGAAGACAACTCCAAGATGAGTTCGATCAAATGCTTCAAGTGCCAAGGGCGAGGCCACAAGTCATTTGAGTGCAAGACCGTTTGCACCATGATCATCAATGATGACGGTTCTTATGATTCAATGAGCGACGATGAAATGGAAGCACTTGAGCATGTAGCTATGCATCGCCAAGTGAATGAAGAAGAAGACCATCAAGTGTTTTGCGACAATGACTCAAGTCCCAATCTTGTTGTCTCCAAGGTCTTGACACTACAACACCAACAAGATGACGACCAACGATGTCACATTTTCCATACCAAGGCCGGCATCAATGGACGCTCCGTCAAGGTTATCATAGATGGAGGAAGTTGTCACAACTTGGCAAGCGAAGAGCTATGAGACAAGCTACACTTGGTCAAGACGAAGCATCCTCACCCCTACAAGGTCAGTGGCTCAACGACGCCGGAATTCTTCAAGTTGAGCACACCGTGCAAGTCTCTTTCAAGATAGGAGCCTACGAGGACACTCTTGAATGTGATGTGATCCCCATGTCCGTGTGCCACCTTATTCTTGGACGTCCATGGCAATATGATCGTTGAGTCGCACACAATGGACGGACAAATTAATCACTATAGCTTCAAGATGAAGGACAAGGAATTCGTGCTACGACCAATGTCTCCAAGTCAAGTAGCTGCCGACAAGCACTTACCTACCAACCATCGTGGAGAGAATGGTGAGAGAGTGAGCCACCAAAAGGAGAGTGAGAGCCACAAGCCAAATATGAGCAACTCCACGATGAGCGACAAGAAGCAACTAGTGCTATTTGCCACCAAACGTGAGATGAGAGAAGTGTGTGAGAACCCATCGAGTGTCTTTCACCTTGTGCTTTTATGCAAAGGGGAAGCCAAACCTACTAACACTTCACCACCCCTACCTTTAGTGTTGTCTAATTTGTTGCATGAATTCTTGGACGTCTTTCCCGATGAGCTACCTCCGGGTCTACCTCCACTTCGCGGAATCGAACACCGCATCGACCTCATACCCGGCGCACCACTTCCAAACAAGGCTCCTTACCGCGTCAACCCCGAGGAAACCAAGGAGATACAACGGCAAGTACATCAACTCATCGACAAAGGTCATGTACGTGAAAGCTTAAGCCCTTGTGCCGTTCCGGTTATTCTCGTGCCTCAGAAAGATGGAAGTTTTCGCATGTGCTCCGATTGCTGCCCCATAAATGCTATCACCGTTAGATACCGTTATCCTATCCCACGCTTAGACGACATGCTTGATGAATTATGTGGTGCCACCATCTTCTCAAAAATTGATCTTAAAAGTGGTTACTACCAAATTCGGATTCAAGAGGGTGATGAGTGGAAAACGGCTTTCAAAACCAAGTTTGGGTTATATAAGTGGCTTGTTATGCCAATGGGTTTATCGGAAGCACCCGGTTCATTCATGCGTCTTATGCATTTTTATCTACGACCCTACATAGGCGTCTTTGTAGTGGTTTACTTTGATGACATCCTCGGTTTTAGCAAGACGCTAGAGGACCATGTGACACACATCTGTATGGTTTTACAAACCCTTAGGAAAGAGCGCTTATATGCTAATATGGAGAAATGCACTTTTGGCGTTGACAAGGTCATCTTCCTAGGATTTGTCGTTTCTTCACAAGGTGTTCACGTTGATGAAACTAAAATTGAAGCAATTAAAACTTGGCCTCAACCAACGAATCTCATGCAAGTGCATAGTTTCCTTGGTCTAGCCGGTTTCTACCGACGTTTTGTGAAGGACTTTAGCACTATTGCTATGCCTCTACACGCCTTGAGCAAGAAGAACACACCCTTCATTTGGGGTCCAAAGCTCAATCTCATGGTCTTTACTTGCCTCTTCCTATTCCAAACCACCCATGGGAAGACATAAGCATGGATTTTGCACTTGGTTTGCCTAGAACTCAAAATGGCAAAGATTCCGTTTTAGTTGTCGTGGATAGATTCTCTAAAATGGCTCATTTCATTCCTTGTAACAAGATCGACGATGCTTCACATGTTGCAACTCTCTTTTGTAGGGAGGTCATTCGTCTACACGGCATGCCCAAAACGATCGTGTCGGACCGGGATGTCAAGTTCTTGAGCTACTTTTGGAAAACACTATGTGCCAGACTCGGAATTAAGCTACTCTTCTCTATGGCGTACCATCCACAAACTGACGTCCAAACGGAGGTGACGAACCGCACGCTTTCGACGCTTCTTCGCGTGTTGATCAAGAAGAACATCAAGGAATGGGAGCAATGCTTGCCCATCGCCGAGTACGCCTACAACCGCGCAACACATTCGACTACCGGCAAGTCCCCCTTTCGAGGTCGTCTACGGCTTCAACCCGTTGTCCCCATTGGACATCCTATCTCTACCTCTACAAGAGCGCACGAACATGGACGCAAGTGCACGAGCAAGCTATCTCAAGAAGGTGCACGAAGATACAAGGGCAACAATCGAGCGACAAGTCCATCATCTCACCACCAAGCTCAACATCAACAAGACACCAATGGTGTTCCAACCGGGAGATCTTGTTTGGCTTCATCTTCGCAAGGACCGTTTCCCACACGAGCGCAAGTCCAAACTACTACCTCGCGCCGACGGACCCTTCAAGGTGCTAGCTCGCTACAACAACAACGCCTACAAGATCGACATCCCACGAGACAAGTACAATGTGAGCGATGCCTTCAACATCAAGGATCTCTCTCCTTTCCATGGTGATGAAGATTTCGATCCGAGGTCGGATCTTTCCCAAGGGAGGGGAGATGATGCGGAGCATCCCAAGATCATCCCCATGGACCATCAATCGCCTCACCAAGTGCTCCAAGGACCAATGACACGTGCTCGTGCTAGAGCACTTGAATCCCAGGTTAACTCTCTCCTTGTTGAATTCCCATTTGACCACCTTGAGACATGGCTGCTACCTCAAACGGAGACACTTTGTGTGCTTAGGTGCCAAGGAGAAGTTACGGTGCAAGACGGAGACCAAGAGCATGAACCAGGATTCTCCCAGCGCAGAGAAACCGGTACTACCGGTCCAACTACTGGTCCACCGGTACTACCGGTCCAACTACTGGCCAACTACCGCTACACCTTCTGTGATCGACCGGTGCAAGGCCGGAACTTCCGGTAAAACTGCAAAGACCGGTACTACCGGTCCCAGGACCGGTACTATCGCCCTGCCTGCGCGCAGTTGAAGGGTTTTCACCCATGTATCCCCACAACTTACTCCTAGACTATAAGTACTCTTTCCCTTTCATATTTTAGGGTTAGCTTTTGGATAGCTCATCATAGACCTCTGTGGATTCTCTCCTACGAGACCGCGGCCTCTTCGGAGAAGATCCACCTCGGATTCAAGACCTCCACATCGGGGAAGATCCCAAGGGATATCCAGGACCTCCCCCGGGAGAAGATTATCCTTGTACCACCGTTGTTGACTATGGATCGTGTGTCTTGATATGTATCGTGGATCTAGCACCGGTGTGACCGTATTTGTGTTGATTTGAGTGTTTGCCCTCGTGTTTTCCTCCATATCCTCCTTGTGTTCTCCGTGTTCATCGTGGGATAACCTCCCTTCGTGAAAGATCTGCCGATTAGGGTTCCACCCTACATCACATCTCCTGTAAAAGGATTAGCTAGCAGTTTCTCTATCATACTCGAAGGAACTTCAAAGTAAAAAATTTCAGTAGGTTCAGTAGGTTGAGGAGCAACTCTTTGCTCTACTGGTCGGGTTGAAGATACCCCGAACAAGCCCCTCAAGGGATTATGTTCCATAGTAACAAGTCACAGTAAATTTTAGCACACTATATAAATTTTTCCTTACCAAAGGTGCTTCACTCACCGTAAACGGCGCCAGAAAAGATTCTGTATGACCCACAAGTATAGGGGATTTATCGAAGTCCTTTCGATAAGTAAGAGTGTCGAACCCAACGAGGAGGAGAAGGAAATGATAGGCAGTTTTTAGTAAGGTATTCTATGCAAGCACTGAAATTATCGGTAACAGATAGTTTTGTGATAAGGTAATTTGTAATGATGTAACAAGTAATAAAATTAAATAAGGTGCAGTAAGATGGCCCAATCCTTTTTGTAGCAAAGGACAAGCCTGGAAAAACTCTTATATAAAGAAAAGCGCTCCCGAGGACACATGGGAATTATCGTCAACCTAGTTGTCATCACGCTCATATGATTCGCGTTCGTTACTTTGATAATTTGATATGTGTGTGGACCGGTGCTTGGGTACTACCCTTCCTTGGACAAGCATCTGATACTTCTCCAACGTATCTATAATTTTTGATTGTTCCATGCTATTATTTATGATGTCTTGGATGTTTAATGGGCTTTGTCATACACTTTTAAATTATTTTTTGGACTAACCTACTAACCCAAAGGCCTAGTCCAGATTGCAGTTTTTTGCCTGTTTCAGGGTTTTGCAGAAAAGGAATATCAAACGGAGTCCAAACGGAATGAAACCTTCGGGAGAGATATTTTTGGGGAAATCACGCAAGGGAGACTTGAGAACCACGACAGAGGGGCCACGAGGTGCCCACGAGGGTAGGGCGCGCCCCCTTCCCAGGGCGCGCCCCTGCCTCGTGGGCCCCTCGTGAGTCCCCCGGTATCCTCCTTCCTCCTATATAAGCGTACGTACCTCGAAACCATCAGCAACAGAGAGAAAACCCTAATTCCACCGTCGTAACCTTCTGTTCTCGTGAGATCCCATCTTGGAGCCTATTCCGGAGCTCCGTCGGAGGGGGGATCCATCACGGAGTGCTTCTACATCATCATCATCGCCCTCACCATGAGTTATGAGTAGTTTACCACAGACCTTCGGGTCCATAACTAGTAACTAGATGGCTTCTTCTCTCTCTCTGTATCTCAATACAAAGTTTTCCACGGTCTTCGAGGAGATCTATTCAATGTAATCTCTTTTTGCAGTGTGTTTGTCAAGATCCGATGAATTGTGAGTTTACGATCAAGATTATCTATAAGAAATATTTGGTTCTTTTCTGAACTCTTTATGTGTGCTCATAATATCCTTGCAAGTCTCTTCGAATTATTGGTTTGGTTTGGCCTACTAGATGTATAGTTCTTGCAATGGGAGAAGTGCTTGGCTTTGGGTTCAATCTTGCGGTGTCCTTTCCCAGGGACAGTAGGGGCAGCAAGGCACGTATTGTATTGTTGCCATCGAGGATAAAAAGATGGGGTTTATATCATATTGGTTGAGTTTATTGCTCTACATCATGTCATCTTGCTTAAGGCGTTACTCTATTCTTATGAACTCAATATACTAGATGCATGCTGGAGAGCGGTCGATGTGTGGAGTAATAGTAGTAGATGCAAGCAGGAGTCGGTCTACTTGTCTCGAACGTGATGCCTATATACAATGATCATGCCTAGATAGTTTCATAATTATTCCCTTTTCTATCAATTGCTCGACAGTAATTTGTTTACCCGCCGTAGAATATTGCTATCATGAGAGAAGCCACTAGAGAACCCCAGGTCTATTCTCAACATATCAATCTACATCTACTTTACTTTTTCCGCTTTTACTTTTTGTTCTTATAAACAAAAATACCAAAAATATAAACTATCATCTCTATCAGATCTCACTTTTGTAAGTTACCGTAAAGGGATTGACAACCCCTTATCGCGTTGGCTGTGAAGTTCTTATTTGTTTGTGCAGGTGCGAGGGACTCGCACGTGGTCTCCTACTGGATTGATACCTTGGTTCTCAAAAACTGAGGGAAATACTTACGCTACTGTGCTGCATCTCCCTTTCCTCTTCTAGGGAATACAACGCAAGCTCGAGAAGTAGCAAGAAGAATTTCTGGCGCCGTTGCCAGGGAGGCTTACGCAAAAGTCATATACCAAGTACCTATCACAAACCCTTATCCTTCGCATTACATTTTTGCCTCTCGTTTTCCTCTCCCCCACTTCACCCTTCCTGTTTTATTTGCCCTTCTTCTGCAGTGTGTTTACCATTCGCTTGCCTCTCTTTTGCTTGTGTGCTATGTGCCTTCTATGTGCTGGCATCTTGCTTGCTAAAAATCTATTGTTATGGATCACCTTAAAGTGTTCTACTTGGATCATCTTCGATCCTTATGCGCTTGTGCCGAAACCCCAACTAGCCTAGTTGATGGGAAATCTTTAGATGAGCATGCTCATTTTGTGCGTCACCGTTTGTCTGAAAAGGGGATACTCTTTTGGGATCAGATAAACATATTGCTGTGTTTTGCTGGGAATCTTTGTGAAATTTCTGATTTTACTTGTTGCTCTAAGAACCCTGAAAAACACCTCCCCTACCTATGTGAGTTTAATGATAATGAAATATTATCTTCTTATGCAAAGGGTGTCTATAGTTACTATGATATCGAACAAATTGAAGAATTCGTTGCTTTTAAGGGTGCTTATGAACTTGCTTCTTTGATTGAAAAGTATGATATTACTCTCTATGAATATGAAATTTTTGACATACTTAAATATTGCTATGAAAACTATGCTCATAATGCCAATGTCAAAGAATTTATTGAAGGAATGACCGCTGCTTTGAAGGAAAATAATGATATGCATGAATCTATAGATAATTATGATTCCGATGATTTGATTGAAATATCCCTTGATGAACATGCTGCTTGCTATTCTTGTGGACATGATGCCAATATTTATGAAGAAGAATTTGATATAGTTCCCTACGTTAAACATGAGATCGTTGCTATTGCACCCATACTCGATAGTTCCTTCGATAAAAAGCATGATTGCAATGATGTTATCATAAATTTTATTAATGTCAATTGTGTTAATGATATGCAAAACCCTAAGCTTGGGGACGCTAGTTTTGCTATGTCTACTACTTGTTGCAATGATCATGATTGGTGTGATTCTTCTTATGATCTTGAAAATTTATTTAATCCCCATTATGAATATAAGATTGATAATAATGTTTGCATTAATATTGAAAGTGGGTTTGTAAGAGTGTCAACTTTAGATCCCACATACTTGGAGAATGTTCAATCTTAAGAAACTTTTGATAAAAGTGGGTTTGGAGAGGTCATGACTTTAGTTAATGTTAATCCCACTATTTTCGAAGAGTGTCAACTTTGCATGCATGTGGATCGTGTTGAGAATATGTTATGTGATAGCTATTTTGTTGAATTTGATCATGATCCTACATGCAATTATTATGAGAGAGGGAAATATGGTTGTAGAAATTTTCATGTTACTAAATTACCTCTCGTTATGTTGAAATTGCTATTGTTTCTTTCTCCTTCCTTGCATATGCTAGATCTTGCTTGTCTTGCTAATTTGTTTTCCAATAAGATGCTTATGGATATGAAGTATGTTAGACTTAGATGTGTTTGTCACATGTCTTATGATGCTCTCCTTGTGCTTCAGTCCTTGTCCTTTATGTGAGCATCATCGAATTATCGTGCCTAGCTAGGGGCGTAAAACGATAGCGCTTGTTGGGAGGCAACCCAATTTTATATTATTTTTTTGTTTTTGCTGCTGTTAGGGAATACATATTGCATCTAGCTTCTGTTTAGATGTGGTTTTGTATTTTGTTTAGTGTTTGTGCCAAGTAGAACCTTTGGGAAGACTTGTGCGAAGTTTATGTGATCTTGTTGTGAAAAACATAATCGTTAGCGCTCGCTAGAATGGTCATCAGATTTTTCTGGAGCGTGCTATTTAGTTGATTCTTTTTGCAGATGATTAATAGAAAAATTACTCACGTTTACCAATTTAGTTTGAATTTTTTGGAGTTACAGAAGTATGCGAAAACTGCAGATTACTACAGACTGTTCTGTTTTTGATAGATTCTGTTTCTCGTGTGTTGTTTGCTTATTTCAATGCATCTATGAGTAATATTGTGAAGTATGAACCATATAGAGGTTGGAATACAGTAGGCTTAACACCAATATAAACAAAGAATGAATTCATTGCAGTACCTTTGAGTAGTGGTTCTCTTTCTTATACTAACGGAGCTCACGAGAATTTTTGTCTAAGTTTTCTGTTGTGAAGTTTTCAAGTTTTGAGTATTGCTTTGATGTACTATGGAACAAAGAGTAGCAAGGGCTTAAGATTGGGTATGCCCATGGCACCCCAAGTAAAAGTCAAGGGCAATCAAAAGCCTAAGCTTGGGGATGCCCCGGGAAGGCATCCCCTCTTTCGTCTTCATCCATCGGTAACTATACTTGGAGCTATATTTTTATTCACAACATGATATGTGTTTTGCTTGGAGCGTCTTGTATAATTTGAATCTTTGCTTGTTAGTTTGCAACAATTATCCTTGCTGGACACACCTATTTGAGAGAGTTAAATATGGCCTAGGAATTGTTAGAACACTCAATGTGCTTCACTTATATCTTTTGAGTTGAATAGTTTTTGCTCTAGTGCTTCACTTATATCTTTTAGAGCACGGTAGTGATAATATTTTGAAGAAATTCTTGAACTCTCATGATTCACTTATATTCATTTGAGAGTCTATGAAAACAGCATGGTAATGTGTTTAGGCTATGAAACGTCTTCACATGATAGACATCCAATATCAATGTAGTAAAAACTTTCACACTAAGTGCATTGAATATGATGAGATGTTGGATGCTTGCTAATTGTTTTGAGATATGAGGATAGTGATATTAGAGTCATGCTAGTGGAGTTATTATGAAATTTAGAAATACTTGTGTTAAGGTTAGTGATTCCCGTAGCATGCACGTATGGTGAACCGCTATGTGACGAAGTTAGAGCATGAGGTATTTGTAAAGTGCCAACCTTTGTGTGGAGGTCGGGGACGCGTGCTACCTCTTGATCTTGCATTGTATTCCCTCGAAGAGGAAAGGGAGATACAGCACAGTAGCGTAAGTATTTCCCTCAGTTTTTGAGAACCAAGGTATCAATCCAGTAGGAGACCACGCGCCAGTCCCTCGCACCTGCACAAACAAATAAGAACTTCGCAGCCAACACGATAAGGGATTGTCAATCCCTTTACGATCACTTACGGTAGTGAGATCTGATAGAGATGATAATTATATTTTTGGTATAGAAACAGAAAGTAAAGAAAGCAACGGCGACATAAATTGGCTAGTTGACGAGAAAGTAATATGATAAAGATAGACCCGGGGGCCATAGTTTTCTCTAGTGGCTTCTCTCATGATAGTGGTATTCTACGGCGGGTAAACAAATTACTGTCGAGCACTTGATAGAAAAGTGAATAATTATGAGACTATATAGGCATGATCATTGTATATAGGCATCACGTCCGAGACAAGTAGATCGAAATGATTCTGCATCTACTACTATTACTCCACACATCGACTGCTATCTAGCATGCATCTAGTGTATTGAGTTCATACGAACATAGTAACGCCTTAAGAAAGATGACATGATGTAGAGGGATAAACTCAAGCAATATGATGAAAACCCCATCTTTTTATCCTCGATGGCAACAATACAATACGTGCCTTGCTGCCCCTACTGTCACTGGGAAAGGACACCGCAAGATTGAACCCAAAGCCAATTACTTCTCCCATTGCAAGAACTATAGATCTAGTAGGCCAAACCAAACCAATAATTCAAAGAGACTTGCAAGGATATTATGAGCACACATAAAAAGTTTAGAGAAGAACCAAATATCTTTCAAAGATAACCTTGATCATAAACTCACAATTCATCGGATCTCGACAAACACACCGCAAAAAGAGATTACATCGAATAGATCTCCTCGAAGACCGAGGAGAACTTTGTATTGAGAGCTGGAGAGAGAGAAGAAGCCATCTAGATACTAGCTATGGACCCGAAGGTATGTGGTAAACTACTCACAACTCATGGTGAGGGCGATGATGATGATGATGAAGGCCTCGGTGATGGACCCCCCTCCCGGAACAGGCTCCAAGATGGGATCTCCACGGGAACAGAAGCTACGACGGTGGAATTAGGGTTTTCTCTCTGCGTATGGAGTTTCTGGGGTACGTAGGTATATATAGGAAGAAGGGGGCATCGGGGGCCACACGAGTTGCCCTCGAGGAAGGGGGCGCGCCCTGGGAAGGGGGCGCGCCCCCCACCCTCGAGGGTGGCCCCTCTGTCCCATGGCTTGGCCCCGAAGTCTTTCATGCGTGATTTCCTCCAAAAAGATCTCTCGCGAAGGTTTCATTCCGTTTGGACTCCGTTTGATATTCCTTTTCTGCAAAACCCTGAAATAGGCAAAAAAACAGCAATCTGGTCTGGGCCTTTGGGTTAGTAGGTTAGTCCCAAAAATTATATAAAAGTGAATGATAAAGCCCATTAAGCATCCAAGACTTCATAAAGAATAGCATGGAACAATCAAAAATTATAGATACGTTGGAGACGTATCAAGCATTCCCAAGGTTAATTCCTGCTCGTCCTCGAGTAGGTAAATGATAAAGAAGTAATTTTTGATGTGGAATGCTAACCAATATAGTTTTTCAATGTAATTCTCTTAATTGTGGCATGAATGTTGAGATGTGAAAGATTCTAGACAAAAGTTTATATTGACATAAGAAATAACAATACTTCGAGCAATACTAACAAAGCAATCATGTCTTCTCAAAATACTATGGCGAAAGAAAGTTATCCCTACAAAATCATATAGTGTTGGCTATGCTCCCTTATTATCACACTAAATATTCATATCATGCACAACCCCGATTTCAGCCAAGCATTTGTTTTCATGCTCTATTTTTTCAAACCTTTGAACTTTCACGCAATACATGAGCGTGAGCCATGGATATAGCACTATGGGTGGAATAGAGGTAGTTGTGGAGAAGACAAAAAGAGGGAGATAGTCTCACATCGACTAGGCGTATCAACGGGCTATGGAGATGCCCATCAATAGATATCAATGTGACTGAGTAGGGATTGCCATGCAACGGATGCACTAGAGCTAAATAGGACTGAAAGCTCAACAAAAGAAAATAGTGCGTGTGCATCCAACTTGCTTGCTCAAGAAGACCTAGGGCATTTGAGGAAGCCCATCGTTGGAATATACAAGCCAAGTTCTATAATGAAAATTCCCACTAGTATATGAAAGTGACTAAGCATGAGACTCTCTACAATGAAGAACATGGTGCTACTTTGAAGCACAAGTGTGGAAAAAGATAGTAGCAATTGTCCCTTTTTTGGCCTTTCTTTTTTCCTTTCGCCTTTCTTTTTTTTCTTGTTTTTTGCGGAGGGGCTTTATAGATTCAGCCTTTCCTTCCATGGGACAATGCTCTAATAATGATGATCACTCACACTTTCATTACAACACGATATTACAACTCGATACTATAACAACAAAGTATGACTCTATATGAATGCCTCCGGCGGTGTATTGGTATGTGCAATGAAACAAGAGTGACATGTATGATAAATTATGCATGGTGGCCTTGCCACAAATACGATGTCAACTACATGATCATGCATGGCAATATGACAATATGATGCGTGTCATATAAACGGAATGGTGGAAAGTTGCATGGCAATATATCTCGGAATGGCTATGGAAATGCCATGATAGGTAGGTATGGTGGCTGTTTTGAGGAACAATATGGTGGCTGTTTTGAGGAAGGATATATAGTGGGTTTATGGCACCGGCGAAAGTTGCGCGGTACAAGAGAGGCTAGCAATGGTGGAAGGGTGAGAGTGCGCATAGTCCATGGACTCAACATTAGTCATAAGAACTCATATACTTATTGCAAAAATTTACGAGTCATCAAAACAAAGCAATCAATGCATGCTCCTAGGGGGGAGGTTGGTAGGAGTTCACCATCGCGCCCCCGACCTCCACACAAAGGTTGACACTCTACAAATACCTCATGCTTTAACTTAGTCACATAACGGTTCACCATACGTGCATGCTACGGGAATCACTAACCTTAACACAAGTATTTCTCAATTTCATGATAAATACACTAGCATGACTCTAATATCACTATCCTCATGTCTCAAAACAATTATCAAGCATCCAACATCTCTTTCTATTCAATGCACTTGGTGTGAATTTTTTTACTACATTGACATTGGATGTTTATCATGTGAAGACTAGTTTCTTTAGCCTAAACACTTTACCATGTTGTTTTAATGGACTCTCAAATATATCTAAGTGAAGCATGAGAGTTCCAAAATTTCTACAAAATATTACCACCACCATGCTCTAAAAGATATAAGTGAAGCACTAGAGCAAAAACTATTCAACTCAAAAGATATAAGTGAAGCACATAGAGTGTTCTAACAATTTCTAGGCCATATTTAACTCTCTCAAATAGGTGTGTCCAGCAAGGATGATTGTGGCAGACTAACAAGCAAAGACTCAAATTATACAAGACGCTCCAAGCAAAACACATAACATGTTGTGAATAAAAATATAGCTCCAAGTATAGTTACCAATCGATGAAGACGAAAGAGAGGATGCCTTCCCGGGGCATCCCCAAGCTTAGGCTTTTGGATCATCTTGAATTTACTTGGGGTTCCATGGGCATCCCCAAGCTTAGGCCTTTGCTACTCCTTGTTCCATAGTCCATCAAAGCAATACTCAAAACTTGAAAACTTCACAACACAAAACTTAGACAGAAATTCTCTTGAGCTCCATTAGTAAGAGAAAGCAAACCACCACTCAAAGGTACAACAAGGAATTCATTCTTTGTTTATATTGGTGTTAAACCTACTGTACTCCAAGTTCTCTATGGTTCATATCTGTAACACCCCGGTGTAATGATGCTACAGTAACCCTTGGGGTTAAGTTAATCCTTTTGTTAAACAAGTGTTGGTTCATCATTATCTCTTGTCTCTTGCATTATTCCAGTTGAATTCAAATTCCAAATTAAGAGAGAAATTCAAAATTTGCTCAAACATGAAAACTAAAATGTTCATCATGTGGCAAATATTCTTTTGTTGATATTGGTATTGGGCCAACATTTTTGCAAAATGTTTAAAGTGTCCTAAACTAATTGAAACAGAAAAGATTAAAAGAAAATGCCAAAAAAAGAAGCTGAAAAGAAAAAGGGGGGGGAAAAACCTGACCCTGGCCCAACTAGGCCAAGGCCCAGCAGGCCAGTCGGTCCGCCCCGTGGCCTATATGGCCTACTCCCCCACCCCGGTCAAACCCTAACTCCCCCACGATCCCACTTTCCCCCGATCCCCTTTCCCTCTCTCTCGCTCGGTCCCTCGTCCCCCCCCCCAATCTGGATCGGGCTCGCTGGACGCCGCCGCCCCGTAATAGCCCCGACGATCGTGCCTTGCACCTCGACGGCGCTCGCCGGAGCCGCCCTGCATTGCCTCGACCTCGTCCTCCTCTTCATCGGACGTCCTCGCGCCTCGACGCCCCCCTACTCACCAACGCCGGTGAGGACCCCGGTCGTCCTCCCCTTCCCCATGTCCGATGCTAGGTGCTCCGCGCCCGTAGCCACAGCGCACGACCGCGCTCCCCGCCAAGCACATTGCCTCGCCACGCCTCGCTCCTAGCACCCACCGCCGCTGTGGCCTCTCCGCGCCGCTACCTACCTCGGCCGCCTCCGCCCGCGCACGCCACCGCTCCGCCCCGCCTGTGCTCGCCCTGCCAGCACCGGCTAGGCTGGCGGACGCCCAGCGTCCCGCACGCACGCATCGGTCTGCCGGCTCGCCTGGCCATGCCATTGCTGCTGCCGTCGCCGGCCGCCTGGGTCGCTCGCCCGCGCCCGGAGTTCGCCCCGTCGGGCATCCGCACCCACCCACACGCCCTTACCAGCCCCTGGCCGCGCCCTCTGGCCGCCGGCCGCGCCTGCCGACCACACGCGGCCGCGCTCGCCGGCCGCACCCGCTGGCCGTCGGCCGCGCCTGCTGGCCGCACCTGCCGGCCGCGCCGTGCCCGCCTGGCTCCTCCGCCCCTACACGCTAGGCCGCCGCCCACCGCCATGGCCACACCCTCCCTGGCCGGAGGTGGCCTCGGGCGCACGAGCGGGGCGCTCACGCCCGTTCGCCCCGGTGCCCGGTAGCCCGTTTGGCCCATGTGCCTTTGCACGTGGGGCCTGCCCCCACGTGGGCCACGCCCTCCCTGGCCGGTGGTGGCCTCGGGCGCACGAGCGGGGCGCTCACGCCCGTTCGCCCCGATGCCCGGTAGCCCGTTTGGCCCATGTGCCTCTGCACGTGGGGCCCGCCCCCATATGTTTTAATAAAAATAATGTAAATGTTAAAAAAATAATTAAAAAATTTAATAATAAATTAATTTAATTAATTTGTTACTTGGTAATTAATTAAATTAATTAATCATGTTAATTAACCTAAGTTATTTAATGTTGTTAGTTAACTAATTAACCCTAATTAACCTGATAATTAAACTATCTAATCTGTTAATTAGTGTAGAGGCAATGACATGTGGGACCCAACAGTCTGGTTGACTGGTCAGCGGTCAACTTTGACCGCTAACATCGTGATGACGTCATGATGACATCACAATTCTTTTTTTTCGAATTAATTAATTAATAATATTTTCAGAATATTGTTAAAACTTTAGAAAATCATATAAAATAATCTGTAACTCGGATGAAAAAGTTTTATATGTGAAAATCGTTTAGAACGACGAGACGAATCTAAATAAGCGGTCCGTTCATCCGCCACACGTCCCTAGCATAGTGAACCTGCAACTTCCCCCTCCGATTCATCTGACCGAAAACACGAAACGCCGGGGATACTTTCCCGGATGTTATCCTCCTCCGCCAGTATCGTGTAGCATCGCGTTAGAGCACCCTAGCAGTGCGTGCTGACATGTCATGCTTTTATGTTGCATCTGTGTACTTTATATTTACTGTTTCTTCCCCCTCTTCTCTCCGGTAGACCCCGAGACCGATGATGCCCCGGTGATCGACAACGGTGTTGACGACCCCCCTTCTTGCCAGAGCAACTAGGCAAGCCAACCCCCCCTTTGATCATTCCGATATCACCCATTCTCTTCTCTCTTATGCTTGCATTAGAACTGCTACTGCTTTTTGTATGATCCCATTCTGATGCATAGCCTGTTGTGGATACTACTTTCATACCTTACATGTTTATACTAAACTGCTTAGTATAGGTTGGTTAGAGATCCACCAGTGACCCCCTACCTTGTCCCGACTCCCCCGCTGGATTATCACAAGACCCGATCAACTGGATCAGAGACCAGGACCCGGCACCGCACATCACTTTCCCGTTAGTTGCTCGAAACTACTGGGTTACTATCGAGTGCCGAGGGTGAGACCTCATCAGCACTTTTGATGTTAACCTTGTAGGTTAGTTCATCGGTTGTGGTCATCAAGGGTGATTCCTCTTTCTCTACTCCCGATAATGCCACTGTCGTGCAATTCCTCAAGAGTGGACCTCGAGGGTGACTCCTCTTTCGTTCACCTTGACGATAAACATCAGGTGTACTTCCATCGAGGGTGATTTCCTCAGGTTTTCCTTTGGTGTCAGACACACAGTTACTATGGTTACTATGACTTTGCACTGAATCTGGTTACTAAAGACGGGTCGACCCTGAGGGGTAACCGTGCGAGCTTAATTGCGAGTGATGTGTAGTCGGGTTGACCTGGAAGGTGCCCGCGAGATAAATACGAGGCGTAGCCGGGCACTCGCCTTTGCCGCAAGTCCTCGAGATGGGGCGATGGGGTCACATGTTCGTGAGTATCTGCTCGTTACGGCGCGTTCCCAAGACACTAAACGGTTTGGATATTTGATCCGAGGGGCCTCTGGCCTGATAGCGCTAACCATCACGTGGGCATAGTATGGGCGTTCTGCGTCGTATGCATCAGCCGAAGCTTAACTGACATCATTGCGACTGAGCGGCGCGCGCCGGGTTGAACTGGTTAGGCTCCTACCTTTTTAAAGGAGGTTGCTAGGTCTGCTCACCGGCCGCGTACGCAACGTGCAGGAGTTCCTGGGGCGATTGGCCCATGACCCATGGGGGCATAGGGTTTAGTCCGGCGTGCATGACCTCTCTATTAAGCCTAGGTCGGGTTGTGGTGTATTGTTTGGCCGAGGGCGGGCATGACCTGATGGTGTTTTCGGCCGTAGTTAAGCAAGCGTGATGGGTAAGTTGGTGCACCCCTGCAGGGAAGAAAACATCTATCGATAGCCTGTCCTACGGTAACGGATACTTGGAGTTGTATCCCAATCGCTACAACTAGAACTGGATGCTGAGGCAATGTTTGGATATGTTGCTTCAGGAGTCGAGAAAGGATCCCGGAGCATTGGAACAACAACATAAATATGACTTATGTTATACTACTCTACTTCCCCCTCTTGCTGCAAGACGGTGGTTTCCAGAAGATGCTAGTCTTCGATAGGACTAGCTTCTCCCCCTCTTATTCTGGCATTCTGCAGCTTAGTCCACAGATACTACCCTTTTCATTGATACCGATGCATATGTAGTGTAGATCCTGGCTTGCGAGTACTTTGGATGAGTACTCACGGTTGCTTTGCTCCCCCTTTTCCCCCTTCTTTCTTCTTTCTGGTTGATGCAACCAGATGGCGGAGTCCAGGAGCCAGAAGCTACACTTGACGACTACTACTACCCTGACGGAGCCTACTACTACGTGGAGACAACTGACGACCAGGAGTAGTTAGGAGGTCCCAGGCAGGAGGCCTTGCCTTTTCGATCGTGTTGTTCTGTGCTAGCCTTCTTAAGGCAATCTTGTTTAACTTATGTCTGTTCTCAGACATTATTGCTTCCGCTGACTCTTGTGTATTCGAGCTTATGTATTCGAGCCCTCGAGGCCCCTGGCTTATAATATAAAGCTTGTATTATTTTATTTGTGTCTAGAGTTGTGTTGTGATATCTTTCAGTGAGTCCTTGATCTTGGTCGTACACATTTGCGTGCATGATTAGTGTACGGTCAAATCGGGGGCTTCACAAGTTGGTATCAGAGCCGACTTCCTGTAGGAACCCCCTTTCCAACTCCTTGGCCGAAGTTGAGTCTAGTCTTTGAAAAAACGTTTTACTAACATGGTTGTGTGGCTTACTGGCCCACATCGCCAATTGCGTGGTATTGGGATCTTTTACTCCTCATCTATACTCTGGGGATCTGAACTCTCTTCTATTCGGGTTAAACGAATTTACTAACTCTAACATTAGGATCCCGTGACCACATTCACCCCAAAGTTGGATAAGCCATAGTTATTCCTTAGGTTTAATTTTGAATACCCCACTCTGTCTGTCCAACTACTATGTAGTACCCGTCGAACCTCGTTCATTCTACATGTTAGATAATGAATAATTCCTTGTCTTTGCAAATGCTCAATGCTGAACTACCCCGTGTTACATGTTAGCAGGATGGTTAGACCAGGTGGTCATGGCCGTGGTGGCAACGCTCCACCACCGCCCGAATTCGTGGCAGGAATGATGCAACAGTTTGAGTTGAATCGCCAGTTCATGAAAGGAGTGATGGCTCAGTTTCCTCACCCAAATATGAATCAGTAGCTAGCCCCAGTAACTCTGCAAGACTTTGTGCAACTCAACCTTGTCGTCTACCGCAGCTCAACTCAACCATTGGATGCTGATGACTGGCTCCATGGCATCGCTTTCGAGCTAGAGTCTACTGATGTAGCCCCTGCCAACTATATCACCTTCGCGGCATACTATCGGAAGGGCCCCGCTGCTCAATGGTGGGACAGCCACAGGCGTACCCTACCTGCTGGAACGGTCATCACTTGGCCAGATTTCCAAGCCGCCTCCCGTGCCCGCTTCATTCCTCAGGGAATCATGGATAGGAAGAAGCGAGAGTTCCGCAACCTCATCCAAGGTAGCAAGTCTATAGATGCTTATCAGTGAGAATTCTTGGACTTGTCCCGCTATGCTGAAGAAAACATTGCTACTGATGCTCGCAGGCAAGAAAAGTTTCGTGATGGACTTCACCCTAATATCAAGCTAGCACTTCTCGCTCATGACTTTGCCGACTTTGCCACCTTGGTGAACAAGGCTAATCAGGTTGAGACTGGTCTTCAGTAACACCAGGGATCCCTCAGGCGCAACCGTGATGCTGGCTCATCTTCGGGTCCATCCGCACATAAGCGTCGGATTTGGATCCCCCACAACATGTATCGTCCAACTGCTCCTGCTCCAAGACCATCATATGTTGCTCCGCGTCTGCCCCGTCCACCATCAAGGCAGCCTCTCCGGACTGCACCATCCCGAGCTCCTGCTCCCAATCCCAATGTTGATTTGTGCTTCAGATGTGGCCATCCAGGTCATCGTGCTAGGGATTGCAGTCAGAGCAAGAACCAGCTGGCCCTCCCTACAGCTGGCCGTAACAATCAACCCCGCAATAAAAATGCTAGACCTTATGGTCGTGGTCAGGCTAACCACGTTGATCTGAATGAAGCTCAAGACCAGCCTGCTACTGTGATGGGTACTCTTCTCGTGAACTCAATACCGGCTTCTGTGTTATTCGATTCAGGAGCATCACATTCATTCATGTCAGAAAAATTTGCTTACGCACACGACATTCGATGCGAGCCCATGAACACTCCGATAGTGGTACGCACCCCTGCGAGCCAATGTCAAACTACCATGATTGGTCGCGACATCCCTGTTGAAATTGAAGGGTTGGAACTCCATGTTTCCCCCATTATATTGGAGTCTTCCAATATTTATCTCATTCTGGGGACGGAATGGTTGAAAGCACATACTGCCTCTATCGTTTGCGCCACCAAAGTCGTTCATCTCCTACATCCATCGAATGAAATAGTAAGCTACCATGCTCAGATTGTTCAAAATGCCGAGGCACGACTTTATGCCTTGAATGCATTGAACGCAGCACCTCTTGAGGGCATTGAGAAGATTCTAGTCGTTTGCGATTTCCAAGATGTCTTTCCAGAAGAACTCCCAGGCATACCTCCTACACGGGCTGTTGAATTTGTCATCGACTTGAAACCAGGCACCGTTCCTATTTCCAAACGACCCTACAAGATGCCGCCTCATGAACTCCTTGAGCTTAAGGAGGAAATCGACAAGTCCCTTCGCAGTGGATTCATTTGTCCAAGTTCCTCTGCTTGGGGAGCACCTTCTCTCTTTGTGAAGAAGAAGGATGGCACAAACCGTTTGGTCCAAGACTATCGTCCTATCAACCAAGCTACAATTCAGAACAAATATCCGCTTCCTCGGATCAACAATCTGTATGATCAACTGGCTGGTTCATCAGTTTTCTCTAAACTCGACTTGAGGTTGGGTTACCACCAGATCCGTGTTCATGAAGAGGATATTCCAAAGACAGCATTCGTCACTCGTTATGGTTCTTACGAGTACACCATCATGTCCTTCGGTTTGACCAATGCTCCAGCGACATTCTCTCGTCTGATGAACTATATATTCATGGATTACCTCGACAAGTTCATCGTGGTATATCTGGATGATATCCTGGTATATTCGAAGAATAAAGAAGAACATGCTGAACATCTTCGTCTTATTCTGGAAAAGCTTCGAGAGCGTCAACTATATGCCAAGTATTCTAAGTGTGAATTCTGGCTACCCGAAGTAACCTACCTTGGTCATGTGATCTCCAAGGATGGTATTGCCGTCAACCCAGAGCGAGTTCAGGCTATTCTTGACTGGACCCCTCCCAAGAATGTCAAGCAAGTCAGAAGCTTTCTCGGACTCGCCAGCTACTGCCGTCGTTTCGTTGAGAACTTTTCCAAGATCGCCAAGCCATTGACTAATCTACTTCACAAGGGCGTTAAGTTTGAATGGACAGACAAATGTCAGGAAAGTTTCCAGGCTCTCAAGGACAAGCTAACTTCTGCCCGAGTGCTTGCTCCTCCGGATTCTCAGAAGGATTTCGTCATATGTAGCGATGCTTCACGTCAAGGGTTAGGCTGTGTCCTAATGCAAGAGTGTAGGGTGATTGCTTATGCCTCTTGTCAAGTGCGTTCTCATGAAGAAAACTACACGGTTCATGACCTCGAGCTTGCAGCGGTTATTTATTCATTGAAGCTGTGGCGACATTACCTTCTCGGTAATCGTTGCGAGATCTTCACCGATCATCAGAGTCTGAAGTATCTGTTTACTCAGCTAGACCTGAACCTCCGTCAGCAGAGATGGATGGAGGCTATAGCAGATTATGACGTGGGTATTTCCTATACCCCAGGCAAGGCTAATGTCATGGCCGATGCCCTGAGCCGCAAGTCGTATTGCAGTAACCACATGGTTCATAAAGCTCAACCCCGCCTTTATGAAGAGCTCTGCAAGCTGAACCTTCAACTAGTTCCACAGGGTTCTCTGAATAACCTTGTCCTAGAACCAACTCTATTGAAAGCAATTAAGTCTGCTCAAGCCAAAGATGCTCACGTTGATATAATGAAAAAGGATCTTGCCTTAGAGAAATACAGAGATTTCTCACTTGCTGAAGATGGGACCTTGTACTTCAAAGATCGCATAGTGGTACCCCGCTTCGAGCTTATGACTGAGAAGGTGATGAAATAAGCACATGACACCCCTCTCTCTATTCACCCAGGGAGTACTAAGATGTATCTAGACATCTCTCAGAAGTACCGGTGGTCTAACATGAAGCAAGAAATTGCTCGGTATATCGAAGAATGTGATGTTTGTCGTCGCGTCATAGCTGAGCATCAGAAACCAGCTGGACTTCTAGAACCACTTCCGATTCCTGAATGGAAGTGGGATAAGATTCAGATGGACTTTGTCACTGGCCTTCCCAAGTCTCAGAAAGGTAATGATGCTATCTTTGTCGTCATTGACCAATTCTCAAAGGTTGCTCACTTTCTGCCAGTCAAGGTGACAATCACTGCTAGTCAATTAGCAAACTTGTATATCTCCAGAATTGTGTCACTCCACAGCATTCCAAAAGAGATCAGTTCAGACCGTGGTAGTATTTTCACTTCGAAGTTCTGGGATAGTTTCCAAGAGGCAATGGGAACTCATATTACCTGGAGCACTGCTTATCATCCCCAATCCCAAGACCAAGTCGAGCGAGTCAATCAAATTCTTGAAGACAGGCTTCGGGCTTGTGTTATTTCTTTTGGCAAGAAGTGGGAAGAATCTCTCCCTTATGCGGACTTCCCTTATAATAACAGTTATCAAGCCAGCTTGAAGATGGCACCATTCGAAGTACTTTATGGAAGTAAGTGCCGAACCCCTCTGAATTGCTCAGAAACTGGGGAACGGATGCTCATTGGTCCAGACATTATTCAACAAGCTGAAGAGAAGGTTCGCATTGTCCGGGGTAATCTCAAGGCGGCCCAGTCCCGCCAGAAGAGAAACTATGCCGGAAACACTGGGGTTCAACTTATCAACCTTGTGAACAAGCTTATCTGCGTGTCACTCCTTTGAGAGGCACTCATCGGTTCGGAGTCAAGGGCAAGCTAGCTCCACGCTACATTGGTCCGTTCCGCATTCTCGCCCGTCGTGGACCGGTGGCTTATCAACTGGAGTTACCACCTCAGTTCTCTCATGTTCATGACGTCTTCCACGTGTCGCAACTTCGTCGTTGCTTCAAGGATTCAGAACGTGAAGTGGATCCGGAATTGATTGAAGTTCCAGATGATCTCACTTACAAAGAGCATCCGATCCGCATTCCTGAAGAAGCTGAACGTCGAACCCGCCGGAAGGTTACCAAGTTCCTCAAGGTGCAGTGGTCAAATCATTCTGAAGATGAAGCCACTTGGGAACGCGAGGATAATCTTCGGGCAGAGTATCCCGACCTTTTCCCTTCTACCTCTTAATTCTCGGGACGAGAATTTCTTTTAGAGTAGGAGAGTTGTAACACCCCGGTGTAATGATGCTACAGTAACCCTTGGGGTTAAGTTAATCCTTTTGTTAAACAAGTGTTGGTTCATCATTATCTCTTGTCTCTTGGATTATTCCAGTTGAATTCAAATTCCAAAATAAGAGAGAAATTCAAAATTTGCTCAAACATGAAAACTAAAAAGTTCATCATGTGGCAAATATTCTTTTATTGATATTGGTGTTGGGCCAACATTTTTGCAAAATGTTTAAAGTGTCCTAAAATAATTGAAATAGAAAAGATTAAAAGAAAATGCCAAAAAAAGAAGCTGAAAAGAAAAGGGGGAAAACCCCGTGACCTTGGCCCAACTAGGCCAAGGCCCAGCAGGCCAGTCGGCCCACCCCGTGGCCTATATGGCCTACTCCCCCACCCCGGCCAAACCCTAACTCCCCCATGATCCCACTTTCCCCCGATACCATTTCCCTCT
>LR738710.1:545728880-545757973 GCA_902687465.1 Secale cereale | reverse complement strand
CCCCCCGATCTGGATCGGGCTCGCTGGACGCCGCCGCCCCGTAACAGCCCCGACGACCGCGGAGCCGCCCTGCATTGCCTCGACCTCGTCCTCCTCTTCATCGGACGTCCTCGCGCCTCGACGCCCCCCCCTACTCACCAACGCCGATGAGGACCCAGGTCGTCCTCCCCTTTCCCATGTCCGATGCTAGGTGCTCCGCGCCCGTAGCCACGGCGCCCGACCGCGCTCCCCGCCGAGTCCATTGCCTCGCCACGCCTTGCTCCTACCACCCACCGCACCATGGCCTCTCCGCGCCGCTACCTACCTCAGCCGCCTCCGCCCGCGCACGCCACTGCTCCGCCCCGCCTGTGCTCGCCCTTCCTGCACCGGCTAGGCTGGTGGACGCCCGGCGTCCCGCACGGGCGCATCGGTCCGCCGCCTCGCATGGCCATGCCACTGCTGCTGCCGTCACCGGCCGCCTGGGTCGCTCGCCCGCGCCCCGAGTTCGCCCCGTCGGGCACCCGCACCCACCCACACGCCCTTACCCGCCCCTGGCCGCGCCCTCTGGCCGCCGGCCGCGCCCTCTGGCCGCCGGCCGCGCCTGCCGGCCACGCCCGGCCGCGCTCGCCGGCCACACCCGCTGGAAGTCGGCCGCGCCTGCTGGCCGCACCTGCCGGCCGCGTCGTGCCCGCCTGGCTCCTCCGCCCCTACGCGCTAGGCCGGCGCCTGCCGCCATGGCCACGCCCTCCCTGGCCGGTGGTGCCCTCGGGCGCACGAGCGGGGCGCTCACGCCCGTTCGCCCCGGTGCTCGGTAGCCCGTTTGGCCCATGTACCTCTGCATGTGGGGCCATGCCCTCCCTGGCCAGTGGTGGCCTCGCGCGCACGAGTGGGGCGCTCACGCCCGTTCGCCCCGGTGCCCTGTAGCCCGTTTGGCCCATGTACCTCTACACGTGGGGCCCGCCCCATATGTTTTTTTAAATAATGTAAATGTTATAAATTAATAATTAAAAAAATTAATAATTAATTAATTTAATTAAGGGACAATTACATTTGAGCCCCTAGTTGTGTCACACCCATGTGTTTTGCCCTAAATTCAAAAAACCCTCGTTTCTGCCCAAGTTTGTTTGCTCTTCTTATGCTTTTGCCCTTTGACCGTTTGACTTTAACTTTGAAAACATCATAACGAATTCATACTAACTCAGAAAAATGCATATAAGATATCAAAATGTTCGAAAAAACATCACCTATATGTGCACGTCATTTGCATTCATGACAAAAGTGTTGAAAATCCAAAAAAATCATATGATCTCAAACTGAGGTATAGACTTTTCAGCATTGTTGTCATGAATGCAAATGACATGTACTTATGGGTGATGTTATTTCAAACATTTTGATATCTTATTTGCATTTTTCCGAGTTAGTATGAATTCGTTATGAAGTTTTCAAAGTTGTGGTCAAAAGGTCAAAGGACAAAAGGATAAGAGGAGCAAACGAGCTTGGACAGAAACGAGTGTTTTTTGAATTTAGGGGCAAAACACATGGGTGTGACACAACTAGGGGCTCAAATGTAATTGTCCCTTTAATTAATTAGTTAATTGGTAATTAATTAAATTAATTAATCATGTTAATTAACCTAAGTTATTTAATGTTGTTAGTTAACTAATTAACCCTAATTAACCTAATAATTAAACTATCTAATCTGTTAATTAGTGTAGAGGCAATGACATGTGGGACCCAACAGTCTGGTTGACTGGTCAGCGGTCAACTTTGACCGCTGACATCGTGATGACGTCATGATGACATCACAATTCTCTTTTTCGAATTAATTAATTAATAATATTTTCAGAATATTGTTAAAACTTTAGAAAATCATATAAAATAATCTGTAACTTGGATGAAAAAGTTTTATATATGAAAATCGCTCAAAACGACGAGATGAATCCGAATACGTGGTCCGTTCATCCGCCACACATCCCTAGTATAGTGAACATGCAACTTTCCCCCTCCGATTCATCTGACCGAAAACACAAAACGTCGGGGATACTTTCCCGGATGTTATCCTCCTCCGCCAGTATCGCGTAGCATCGCGTTAGAGCACCCTAGTAGTGCGTGCTGACATGCCATGCTTTTATGTTGCATCTGTGTACTTTATATTTACTGTTTCTTCCCCCTCTTCTCTCCGGTAGACCCCGAGACCGATGATGCCCCGGTGATCGACAACGGTGTTGACGACCCCCTTCTTGCCAGATCAACCAGGCAAGCCAACCCCCCTTTGATCATTCCGATATCGCCCATTCTCTTCTCTCTTATGCTTGCATTAGAACTGCTACTGCTTTTTGTATCATCCTATTCTGATGCATAGCCTGTTGTTGATACTGCTTTCATACCTTACATGTTTATACTAAACTGCTTAGTATAGGCTGGTTAGAGATCCACCAGTGACCCCCTACCTTGTCCCGACTGCCCCGCTGGATTATCAGAAGACCTGATCAACGGGATCGAAGACCAGGACCCGGCACCGCACATCAATTTCCCCTTAGTTGCTCGAAACTACTGGGTTACTATCGAGTGCCGAGGGTGAGACGTCATCAGCACTTCTGATGTTAACCTTGTAGGTTAGTTCATCGGTTGTGGTCATCAAGGGTGATTCCTCTTTTGTTCACCTTGACGATAAACATCAGGTGGAATTCCATCGAGGGTGATTTACTCAGGTTTTCCTTTGGTGTCAGACACACAGTTACTATGGTTCCTATGACTTTACACTAAACCTGGTTACTAAAGACGGGTCGACCCTGAGGGGTACCCGCGAGAGCTTAATTGCGAGTGATGTGTAGTCGGGTTGACCTGGAAGGTGCCGGCGAGATAAATACGAGGCATGGCCGGGAACTGGCCTTTGCCGCAAGTCCTTGAGACGGGGCGATGGGGTCACATGTTCGTGAGTCTTTGCTCGTTACCGCGCGTTCCCAAGACACTAAACAGTTTGGATATTTGATCCGAGGGGCCTCTGGCCTGATAGCGCTAACCATCACGTGGGCATAGTATGGGCGTTCTGCGTCGTATGCATCAGCCGAAGCTTAACTGACGTCATTGCGACTGAGCGGTGCGCGCCGGGTTGGACTGGTTAGGCTCCTACCTTTTTAAAGGAGGTTGCTAGGTCTGCTCACCGGCCGCGTACGCCCATGACCCCTGGGGGCATAGGGTTTAGTCCGGCATGCATGACCTCTCTATTAAGCCTAGGTCGGGTTGCGGCGTATTGTTTGGCCGAGGGCGGGCATGACCTGATGGTGTGTTCGGCCGGAGTTAAGCAAGCGTGATGGGTAAGTTGGTGCAACCCTGGAGGGAAGAAAACATCTATCGATAGCCTGTCCTACGGTAACGGACACTTGAAGTTGTATCCCGATCGCTACAACTAGAACTAGATGCTGAGGCAATGTTTGGATATGTTGCTTCGGGAGTCGAGAAAGGATCCCGGAGCGTTGGAACAACAACATAAATATGACTTATGTTATACTACTCTACTTCCCCCTCTTGCTGCAAGACGGTGGTTTCCAGAAGATGCTAGTCTTCGATAGGACTAGCTTCTCCCCCCTCTTATTCTGGCATTCTGCCGCTTAGTCCACAGATACTACCCTTTTAATTTGATATTGATGCATATGTAGTGTAGATCCTGGCTTGCGAGTACTTTGGATGAGTACTCACGGTTGCTTTGCTCCCCCTTTTCCCCCTTCTTTCTTATTTCTGGTTGATGCAACCAGATGGCGGAGTCCAGGAGCCAGAAGCCACACTTGACGACTGCTACTACCCCGACGGAGCCTACTACTACGTGGAGACAACTGACGACCATGAGTAGTTAGGAGGTCCCAGGCAGGAGGCCTTGCCTTTTCGATCGTGTTGTTTTGTGCTAGCCTTCTTAAGGAAATCTTGTTTAACTTATGTCTGTTCTCAGACATTTTTGCTTCCGCTGACTCTTGTGTATTCGAGCTTATGTATTCGAGCCCTCGAGGCCCCTGGCTTGTAATATAAAGCTTGTATTATTTTATTTGTGTCTAGAGTTGTGTTGTGATATCTTCCAGTGAGTCCTTGATCTTGGTCGTACACATTTGCGTGCATGATTAGTGTACGGTCAAATCGGGGGCATCACAATATCCTCCAATATTACTCATAGATGCATCGGAATAAGCAAACAACACATGAAAAACAGAATCTGTCAAAAACAGAACAGTCAGTAGTAATCTGCTTGGTTCGCCTACTTCTGGAACTCCAAAAACTTCAAACTAAATTGGTAAATTTTTGAAATTTGTCTAACAATCAGCAGCAAAAAAAATCAACTAAAAAGCACGCTCCAGTAAAATCTGAAGACTACTTTAGTGAGCGCTAACGATTCTGTTTTTCACAGCAAGATCAAATAAACTTCACACAAGTCTTACCAAAGGTTCTACTTGGCACAAACACTAAACAAAACATGAAAACACATCTAATCAGAGGCTAGATGCAATATTTATTCCCTAACAGCAACAAAAGCAAAAAACATAAAATTGGGTTGCCTCCCAACAAGCGCTATCGTTTTACGCCCCTAGCTAGGCACGGTACAAGATAAATCTAGGTATTGCCATCCTTGGAAGGCAATCCATAAGTGGCTCTCATGATAGATTCATATGATAATTTGATTTTCTTTCTAGGAAAGTGTTCCATGCCTTTTCTTAACAGAAATTGGAATCTAATATTTCCTTCCTTCATATCAATGATTGCACCAATCGTTCTAAGGAAAGGTGTACCAAGAATAATAGGACATGAAGGATTGCAATCTATATCAAGAACAATGAAATCTACGGGCATATAATTCCTATTGGCAACAATAAGAACATCATTAATTCTTCCCATAGGTTTCTTAATAGTGGAATCCGCAAGATGCAAATTTAAAGAACAATCATCAAGCTCATGGAACCCTAGCAAATCACACCATGTTTTTGGGATAGTGGAGACACTAGCACCCAAATCACACAAAGCATAGCATTCATGATCTTTTATTTTTGTTTTGATAGTAGGTTCCCATTCATCATAAAGCTTTCTAGGTATAGAAACTTCCAACTCAAGCTTTTCTTCATAAGATTGCATCAAAGCATCAACTATATGTTTAGTGAAAGCTTTATTTTGACTATAAGCATGCGGAGAATTTAGCACGGATTGCAACAAGGAAATACAATCAATCAAAGAGCAATTATCATAATTGAATCCCTTGAAATCCAAAGTAGTGGGTTCATCACTATGCAAAGTTTTAATCTCTTCAATCCCACTTTTAGCAATTTTAGCATCAAGATCTAAAAACTCCGAATCATTGGGACACCTTAAAGCAGAATCATCTCCAATCCTATTCTCATCAAGATTGATACTAGAAAACAAGGATCTAGTAGGAGACACATCAATAACTTTCGGATCTTCATCTTTATTTTCACGATAACTAGAAGAAAACGATTTAATATAATATTCTCTTTTAGCACGCATTCTAGCGGTTCTTTCTTTGCATTCATCAATGGAAATTCTCATGGCTTTGAGAGACTCATTGATATCATGCTTAGGTGGGATAGATCTAAGTTTCAAAGAATCAACATCAAGAGTAATTCTATCCACACTTCTAGCCAATTCATCAACCTTAAGCAATTTCTCTTCAAGCATAGCATTGAAATTCTTTTGCGAGATCATAAACTCCTTAACACTAGTTTCAAATTCAGAAGGCATCTTTCCATAAGAGTTGTTGTAGGAATTACCAAAATTATTAAAGGAATTACTAGGAAAAGTCCTAGGATTGAAACTACCTCTATAAGCATTGTTACCAAAATTATTCCTACCAACAAAATTCACATCTAAAGACTCATTGTTAATCTCAATCAAAGTCGACAAAGGCATATCATTAGGATCAGAAGAAGCACTCTTAGAAGCAAACAATTTCATAAGTTCATCCATCTTTCCACTCAAAACAGTAATTTCTTCGATAGCATGCACTTTTTTACTAGTAGATCTTTCGGTGTGCCATTGAGAATAATTAACCATAATATTATCTAGGAGTTTGGTAGCTTCTCCTAAGGTAGTTTCCATGAAAGTGCCTCCAGTGGCCGAATCTAAAAGATTTCTAGAAGCAAAATTCAAGCCAGCATAAAAGTTCTGAATAATCATCCATAGATTCAAACCATGCGTATGGCAATTACGTATCATTAATTTCATTCTCTCCCAAGCTTGTGCAACATGCTCATGATCTAGTTGCTTAAAATTCATAATATCATTTCTAAGAGAGATGATCTTAGTAGGAGGGAAATACTTAGAGATAAAAGCATCTTTGCACTTATTCCACGAATCAATACTATTTCTAGGCAAAGAGGAAAACCAAGTTTTAGCACGATCTCTAAGTGAAAACGGAAATAACTTCAATTTAACAATATCGTTATCCGTATCCCTTTTCTTTTGCATATCACACAAATCAACAAAGTTGTTTAGATGGGTAGCGACATCTTCACTAGGAAGGCCGGAGAATTGATCTTTCGTGACAAGATTTAACAAAGCAGCATTGATCTCACAAGATTCAACATCGGTAATAGGAGCAATCAGAGTGCTAATAAAATCATTGTTGTTGGTATTGGAGAAGTCACACAATTTGGTATTGTTCTGAGCCATGGTGACAAGCAAGCAATCCAACACACACAAGCAAACAAGAAGCAAGCGAACTAAAAACACACGGCGGAAGAAGGGCGAATAAAACGGCTAAGGTAAAGTGGGGGAGAGGAAAATGACAGGCAAATAAATGTAATGCAAAGGATAAGGGTTTGTGATAGGTACTTGGTATATGACTTTTGCGTAAGCCTCCCCGGCAACGGCGCCAGAAATTCTTCTTGCTACCTCTTGAGCTTGTGTTGTATTCCCTCGAAGAGGAAAGGGAGATGCAGCACAGTAGCGTAAGTATTTCCCTCATTTTTTGAGAACCAATGTATCAATCCAATAGGAGACCACGCGCCAGTCCCTCGCACCTGCACAAACAAATAAGAACTTCGCAGCTAACGCGATAAGGGGTTGTCAAACCCTTTATGGTCACTTACATAGTGAGATCTGATAGAGATGATAATTAAATTTTTGGTATTTTTAGTATAGAAACAGAAAGTAAAGAAAGCAACGGCGATAGAAATTGGCTAGTTGACGAGAAAGTAATATGATAAAGATAGACCCGGGGGCCATAGTTTTCTCTAGTGGCTTCTCTCATGATAGTGGTATTCTACGGCGGGTAAACAAATTATTGTTGAGCAATTGATTGAAAAGCGAATAATTATGAGACTATCTAGGCATGATCATTATATATAGGCATCACGTTCGAGACAAGTAGACCGAAACTATTCTGCATCTACTACTATTACTCCACACATCGACCGCTATCCAGCATGCATCTAGTGTATTGAGTTCATACGAACAGAGTAACGCCTTAAGCAAGATGACATGACGTAGAGGGATAAACTCAAGCAATATGATGAAAACCCCATCTTTTTATCCTCGATGGCAACAATACAATACATGCCTTGCTACCCCTACTGTCACTGGGAAAGGACACCGCAAGATTGAACCCAAAACCAAGAACATCTCCCATTGCAAGAACTATAGTTCTAGTAGGCCAAACCAAACCAATAATTGGAAGAGACTTGCAAGGATATTATGAGCACACATAAAAAGTTCAGAGAAGAACCAACCATCTTTCAAAGATAACCTTGATCATAAACTCACAATTCATCGGACCTCGACAAACACACCGCAAAAAGAGATTACATCGAATAGATCTCCTCGAAGACCGAGGAGAACTTTGTATTGAGATCCAGAGAGAAGAAGCCATCTAGATACTAGCTATGGACCCGATGGTTTGTGGTAAATTACTCGCAACTCATGGTGAGGGCGATGATGATGATGATGATGAAGGCCTCCGTGATGGATCCCCCTCCCGGAACAAGCTCCAAGATGGGATCTCCACGGGAACAGAAGCTACGGCGGTGGAATTAGGGTTTTCTCTCTGCGTATGGAGTTTCTGGGGTACATAGGTATATATAGGAAGAAGGGGGCACCGGGGGCCACACGAGCTGCCCTCGAGGCAGGGGGGCGCGCCCCACCCTCGAGGGTGGCCCCTCTGTCCCCTCGCTTGGCCCCGAAGTCTTTCGTGCTTGATTTCCTCCAAAAGATCTCTCGCGAAGGTTTCATTCCGTTTGGACTCCGTTTGATATTCCTTTTCTACAAAACCATGAAATAGGAAAAAAGCAACAATCTGGACTGGGCCTTTGGGTTAGTAGGTTAGTCCCAAAAATGGTATAAAAGTGAATGATAAAGCCCATTAAACACCCGAGACTTCATAAATAATAGCATGGAACAATAAAAAATTATAGATACGTTGGAGACGTATCAGCGCGCGATGGTTAACTCCTACCAACCTCCCCCCTAGGAGCATGCGTTGATTGCTTTGTTTTGATGACTCGTAGATTTTTGCAATAAGTACATGAGTTCTTATGACTAATGTTGAGTCCATGGATTATACGCACTCTCACCCTTCCACCATTGCTAGCCTCTCTTGTACCGCGCAACTTCCGCCGGTACCATAAACCCACTATATACATATTATTCCTCAAAACAGCCACCATATTATTCCTCAAAACAGCCACCATACCTACCTATCATGGCATTTCCATAGCCATTCCGAGATATATTGCCATGCAATTTTCCTCCATTCCGTTCATATGACACACATCATATTGTCATATTGCCATGCATGATCATGTAGTTGACATCGTATTTGTGGCAAGGCCACCATGCATAATTTTCCATACATGTCACTCTTGATTCATTGCACATCCCGGTACACCGTCGGATGCATTCATATAGAGTCATACTTTATTGTAGTATCGAGTTGTAATGAAAGTGTGATGATCATCATTATTAGAGCATTGTCCCATGTGAGGAAAGGCCAATAAAAAAAGAGATGGCCCAAAAAATAGAGAGGGGCTAATAAAAGAAAGAGAGAGAAAGCCCCTCCAAAAAAATGAGAGAAAAGAGAGAAGGGGCAATTGCTACTATCTTTTTCCACACTTGTGCTTCAAAGTAGCACCATGTTCTTCATGATAGAGAGTCTCATGCTTAGTCATTTTCATATACTAGTAGGAATTTTCATTATAGAACTTGGCTTGTATATTCCAACGATGGGCTTCCTCAAATGCCCTAGGTCTTCGTGAGCAAGCAAGTTGGGTGCACACCCACTAGTTTCTTTTGTTGAGCTTTCATACATATTTAGCTTTAGTGCATCCGTTGCATGGCAGTCCCTACTCACTCACATTGATATCTATTGATGGGCATCTCCATAGCCCGTTGATACGCCTAGTTGATGTGAGACTATCACCCTCCTTTTGTCTTCTCCACAACCACCTCTCTATTCCACCCATAGTGCTATGTCCATGGCTCACGCTCATGTATTGCGTGAAAGTTGAAAGGTTTGAAAGAATAGAGTATGAAAACAAGTGCTTGGTTGAAACCGGGGTTGTGCATGATATGAATATTTTGTGTGATGAAAAGGGAGCATAGCCAGACTATATGACTTTGTAGGGATAACTTTCTTTAGCCATAGTATTTTGAGAAGACATGATTGCTTTGTTAGTATGCTTGAAGTATTATTATTTCTTATGTCAATATAGACTTTTATCTTGAATCTTTCAGATTTGAACATTCATGCCACAATTAAGAGAATTACATTGAAAAACTATGTTGGTTAGCATTCCACATCAAAAGTTCTTTTCTTATCATTAACCTACTCGAGGAAGAGCATGAATTAAGCTTGGGGATGCTCGATATGTCTCCAACGTATCTATAATTTTTTATTGTTCCATGCTATTATTTATAATGTCTTGGATGTTTAATGGGCTTTGTCATACACTTTTATATAATTTTTGGGACTAACCTACTAAGCCAAAGGCCCAGTCCAGATTGCTGTTTTTTGCCTATTTCAGGGTTTTATAGAAACAGAATATCAAACGGAGTCCAAACGGAATGAAATCTTCGGGAGAGATATTTTTGGAGAAAATCATGCACGAGAGACTTGAGAACCACAACAGAGGGGCCACGAGGTGCCCACGAGGGTAGGGGGCGCGCCCCCCTTCCCAGGGTGCGCCCCTGCCTCGTGGGCCCCTCATGAGTCCCCCGGTGTCCTCCTTCCTCCTATATAAGCCTACGTACCCCAAAACCATCAGCAACAGAGAGAAAACCGTAATTCCACCGCCGTAACCTTCTGTTCCCGTGGGATCCCATCTTGGAGCATGTTCCGGAGCTCCGCCGGATGGGGGATCCATCACGGAGTGCTTCTACATCATCATCGCCCTCACCATGATTTGTGAGTAGTTTACCACAGAACTTCGGGTCCATAGCTAGTATCTAGATGGCTTCTTCTCTCTCTCTAGATCTCAATACAAAGTTCTCCACAGTCTTCGAGGATATCTATTCGATGTAATCTCTTTTTGTGGCGTGTTTGTCGAGATCCGAAGATTGTGAGTTTATGATCATGATTATTTATGAGAAATATTTGGTTCTTTTCTGAACTCTTTATGTGTGCTCATAATATCCTTGCAAGTCTCTTCGAATTATTGGTTTGGTTTGGCCTACTAGATCTATAGTTCTTGCAATGGGAAAAGTGCTTGGCTTTGGGTTCAATCTTGCGGTGTCCTTTCCTAGTGACAGTAGGGGCAGCAAGGCACGTATTGTATTGTTGCCATCAAGGATAAAAAGACGGGGTTTATATCATATTGCTTGAGTTTATCCCTCTACATCATGTCATCTTGCTTAAGGCATTACTCTATTCTTATGAACTCAATACACTAGATGCATGCTGGATAGCGGTCGATGTGTGGAGTAATAGTAGTAGATGCAGGCAGGAGTCGGTCTACTTGTCTCGGACGTGATGCCTATATACAATGATCATGCCTAGATAGTCTCATAATTATTCGCTTTTCTATCAATTGCTCAACAGTAATTTGTTTACCCGCCGTAGAATATCGCTATCATACGAGAAGCCACTAGAGAACACTATGGCCCCCGGGTCTATTCTCAACATATCAATCTACATCTACTTTACTTTTTCCGCTTTTACTTTCTGTTCTTATAAACAAAAATATCAAAAATATAAACTATCATCTCTATCAGGTCTCACTTTCGTAAGTGACCGTAAAGGGATTGACAACCCCTTATCGTGTTGGCTGTGAAGTTCTTATTTTTTTGTGCAGGTGCAAGGGACTCGCGCGTGGTCTCCTACTGGATTGATACCTTGGTTCTCAAAAACTGAGGGAAATACTTACGCTACTATGCTGCATCTCACGTTCCTCTTAGAGGGAATACAACGCAAGCTCCAGAAGTAGCAGCATTCCACTTATGATTAACCCCTATTGCAAGCATCCATAACTACAAAAGAATTATTAAGGTAAACCTAACCATAGCATGAAACATATGGATCCAAATCAGCCCTTTACGAAGCAACGCGTAAACTAGGGTTTAAGCATCTGTCACTCTAGCAACCCATCATGTACGTATTACTTCCCATTGCCTTTATCTAGGCCCAAACAATGGTGAAGTGTCATGTAGTCGACGTTCGCATAACACCACTGGAGGAAAGACAACATACATCTTATCAAAATATCGAACGAATACCAAATTCACATGACTACTTATAGCAAGACTTCTCCCATGTCCTTAGGAACAAACGTAACTACTCACAAATCATATTCGTGTTCATAATCAGAGGGGTATTAATATGCATAAAGGATCTGAACATATGATCTTCCACCGAATAAACCAACTAGCATCAACTACAAGGAGTAATCAACACTACTAGCAACCCACAGGTACCAATTTGAGGTTTTGGGACAAAGATTGGATACAAGAGATGAACTAGGGTTTGAGAGGAGATGGTGGCTGGTGAAGATGTTGATGGAGATTGACACCCTCCCGATGAGAGGATCGATGGTGATGACGATGGTGACGATTTCCCCCTCCCGGTGGGATGTTTCCCCAGCAGAACAACTCCGCCGGAGCTCTAGATTGGTTCCGCCAAGGTTCCGCCTTGAGATGGCAACACTTCGTCCTGAAAGATTCCTTCTGATTTTTTCCAGGGCGAAAGACACCTTATACAATAAGATGGGCATCGGGGGGCTTCCAGGTGGCCCACGAGGCAGGTGGGCGCGCCCAGGGGGTAGGGCGCACCCTCCACCCTCGTGGATAGTGGGTGGCCCCCCTCTAGTCCTTTCTTTGCTCAATATTTTTAATATATTCCCAAACTGACTTACGTGGAGTTTCATGACTTTTTGAGTTGTGTAGAATTGGTCTCTAATATTTTCTCATTTTCCAGCCCAGAATTCCAGCTTCCGGCATTCTCCCTCTTTATGCAAACATTGTATAATAAGAGAGAAAAGGCATAAGTATTGTGACATAATGTGTAGTAACAACCCATAATGCAATAAATATTAATATAAAAGTGATACGTCTCCAACGTATCTATAATTTTTTATTGTTCCATGATATTATATTATTTGTTTTGGATGTTTAATGGGCTTTATCATACACTTCTATATTATTTTTGGGACTAACCTACTAACCCAAGGCCCAGTGCAAATTGCTATTTTTTGCCTATTTCAATGTTTCGCAGAAAAGGAATATCAAACGGAGTCCAAATGGAATGAAACCTTCAGGAGGATCGTTTTTGGAACAAATGTAACCCATAACACTTGGAGTACACGCCAGGGAAGCCACGGGGTGGCCACGATGCAGGGGGCGCGCCCCCACCCTCGTGGGCCCCCGGTAGCTCCACCGACATGGCTCTTCCTCCTATATATAACCATGTACCCTGAAAACATCCGAGAGCACCACGAAACCAAGTTCCACCGCCGCAACCTTATGTACCCGTGAGATCCATCTTGGGGCCTGTTCCGGAGCTCCACCGGAGGGGGCATCGATCACGGAGGGCTTCTACATCAACACCATAGCCTCTTCGATGAGTTGTGAGTAGTTTGCACAGACCTTCGGGTCCATAGTTATTAGCTAGATGGCTTCTTCTCTCTCTTTGGATCTCAATACAAAGTTCTCCTCGATCTTCTTGGAGATCTATTCGATGTAATAGTTTTTGCGGTGCGTTTTTCGAGATCCGATGAATTGTGGGTTTATGACCAAGATTATCTATGAACAATATTTGATTGTTCTCTGAAATCTTTTATGCATGATTTAAATATCTTTACAAGTCTCTTCGAATTATCAGTTTGGTTTGGCCTACTAGATTTATCTTTCTTGCAATGGGAGAAGTGCTTAGCTTTGGGTTCAATCTTTTTTTCACCTTTCCAAGTGACAGCAGGGGCAGCAAAGCACGTATTTTATTGTTGCCATCGAGGATAAAAAGATGGGGTTTATATCATATTGCATGAGTTTATCCTTTTACATCATGTCATCTTGCTTAAAGCGTTACTCTGTTCTGATGAACTTAATACTCTAGATGCATGCTGGAAGCGGTCGATGTGTGGAGTAATAGTAGTAGATGCATAATTGTTTCAGTCTACTTGTCACGGACGTGATGCCTATATACAATGATCATGCCTAGATATTCTCATAACTACGCGCTTTTCTATCAATTGCTCGACAGTAATTTGTTCACCCACCGTAGAAATGTGCTATCTTGAGAGAAGCCACTAGTGAAACCTATGGCCCCCGGGTCTATCTTCTATCATATCAATCTTCCATCAACTATTTATCTTTACTTTACTTTTATTTTGCAATCTTTATTTTCAATCTATAAAACAAAATACCAAAAATATTTATCTTATTATCTCTACCAGATCTCACTTTTGCAAGTGGTCAAGAAGGGATTGACAACCCCTGTATTGCGTTGGTTGCAAGGTTCTTATTTGTTTGTGTAGGTACGAGGGACTCGTGCGTAGTCTCCTACTGGATTGATACCTTGGTTCTGAAAAACTGAGGGAAATACTTAGGCTACTGTGCTGCATCACCCTTTCCTCTTCAAGGAAAAAACAAGGCATGATCAAGAGGTAGCAAGAATAATTATTAGCGCTGTTGCCGGGGAGATCTACACACAAGTCATATACCAAGTACCCATCACAAACTCTTATCCCTCGCATTACATTATCTACCATTTGCCTCTCGTTTTTCTCTCCCCCACTTCACCATTGCCTTTTCTTCGCCTTCTTCCTGTATGTATCTTTGTTTGTGTTTCCATGTGCCTTCTATTTGTTTGCATCTTTGCTTGCTAAAAATCTATTGATATGGATCCAGTTAAAGTGTTCTAGTTGGATCATCTTCGATACTTATGCGCTTGTGCTGAAACCCCAACTAGCCTAGTTGATGGGAAATCTTTAGATGAGCATGCTCATTTTGTGCGTCACCGTTTGTCTGAAAAGGGAGACCCTTATGGGATTAAATAAACAGATTGTTGTGTTATGCTTGGAATCTTTGTGAAGTTTATGATTTTACTTGTTGCTCTAAGAACCCTAAAAAATACATCCCCTACCTATGTGAGTTTAATGACAATGAAATCTTACCTTCTTATGCAAAGGGTGTTTATAGTTACTATGATATCGAACAAATTGAAGAATTTGTTGCTTTTAAGGGTGTTTATGAACTTGCTTCTTTGATTGAAAAGTATGACATTACTCTCTACGAATCTGAAAATTTTGACATACTTAAATATTGCTATGAAAACTATGCTCATAATGTCCATGTAAAAGAATTTATTGAAAGAATGACCTCTACTTTGGAAGAAAATAATGTTATGCATGAATCTATAGATAATTATGATTCCGATGATTTGATTTAAATATCCCTTGATGAACATGATGCTTGCTATTCTTGTGGCCATGATGCCAATATTTATGAAGATGAATTTTCTGTAGTTCCTTATGTTAAACATGAGATCGTTGGTATTGCACCCATACTTGATAGTTCCTTCGATGAAAAGCATGATTGCAATGATGTTATTATAAATTCTCTTAATGTCAATTGTGTTAATGATATGCAAAACCCAAAGCTTGGGTATGCTAGTTTTGCTATCTCCACTACTTGTTGCAATGATCATGATTGGGGTGATGCTTCTTACGATCTTGAAAACTTATTTAAGCCCCACGATATATATGAGATTGATAATAATGTTTGCAATAGTATTGAAAGTGGGTTTGGAAGAGTGTCAACTTTAGATCCCACATATTTGGAGAATGTTTAATCTTATGAAATATATGATAAAAGTGGGTTTGGAGAGGTCATGACTTTAGTTAATGCTGATCCCACTATTTTGGAAGAGTGTCAACTTTGTATGCATGTGGATCGTGTTGAGAATATGTTTTGTGATAGCAATATTGTTGAATTTTCTTATGATCCTACATGCAATTATTATGAGAGAGGAAAATATGTTTGTAGAAATCTTCATGTTACTAAATTACCTCTCTTCATGTTGAGGTTGATCTTGTTTTCTTTTTCTTCCTTGCATATGCTAGATATTGCTTGTCTTGATTTGTTTTCCCATAAAATGCCTATGCATATGAAGTATGTTAGACTTAAATGTAATTTTCACATGCTATATGATGCTCTTTTTTGTGCTTCAAGTCTTTCTACCATGTGAGCATCATTAAAATTATCAATGCCTAGTAATAAATAATAGCGCTTGTTGGGAGGCAACCCAATTTTATTTTATTTGCTTTTACTTCTGTTTAGTAATAAATAATTCATCTAGCTTTTGGATAGATGTGTTTTTGTGTTTCAATTAATGTTTGTGCCAAGTAGAACCTTTGGGAAGACTTGGGTGAAGTCTTTGCGATCATGCTGTAAAAAAACAGAAACTTTTGCGCTCACGAGATTAGCTGCCATTTTTTACTAGAGAGGTAAAAAAACAGAAACTTTTGCACTCACGAGATTAGCTGCCATTTTTAATGGATAGTGCTTTTAGGTTGATTCTTTTTGCATATGATTAATAGACAAATCCCTCATGTCCAACAATTTATTACAGATTGCTATAGACTATTCTGTTTTTGATAGATTCTGTTTTTCGTGTGTTGTTTGCTTATTTGGATGAATCTATGAGTAGTATCGGGGGGTATGAATCATAGAGAAATTGGAATACAGTAGGTTTAACACCAATATAAATAAATAATGAGTTCATAACAGTACCTTAAAGTGGTGGTTTGTTTTCTTATACTAACGGAGCTCAGAAGATTTTCTGTTATGTTTTGTGTTGTGAAGTTTTCAAGTTTTGGGTAAGGATTTGATGGACTATGGAACAAAGAGTGGCAAGAGCCTAAGCTTGGGGATGCCCAAGGCACCCAAGGTAAAATTCAGGGACAACCAAAAGCCTAATCTTGCCCGAGGCATCCCCACTTTCGTCTTTGTCTATCGATAACTTTACTTGAGACTATATTTTTATTCACCACATGATATGTGTTTTCCTTAGAGCATCATGTATGATTTGAGTCTTTGATTTTGAGTTTACCACAATCATCCTTGTTGTACACACCTTTTTAGAGAGCTACACATGAATCAGAATTAATTAGAATACTCTATGTGCTTCACTTATATCTTTTGAGCTAGATAGTTTTGCTCTAGTGCTTCACTTATATCTTTTTAGAGCACGGTGGTGGTTTTATGTTATAGAAATTATTGATCTCTCATTCTTCACTTATATTATTTTGAGAGTCTTGTAGAACAGCATGGTAATTTGCTTTGGTTATAAAATTAGTCATAATATGTTAGGCATCCAAGATGGGTATAATAAAAACTTTCATATAAAGTGCATTGAATATTATGAGAAGTTTGATACTTGATGATTGTTTTGAGGTATGAGGATGGTGACATTAGAGTCATGATAGTAGAATAGTTGTGAATTTGAGAAATACTTGTGTTGAGGTTTGCAAGTCCCGTAGCATGCACGTATGGTAACCGTTGTGTGACATATTTGAAACATGAGGTATTTCATTGATTGTCATCCTTTGTGTGGAGGTCGGGATCGCCCGATGGTTAACTCACCAACCCTTCCCCTAGGAGCATGCGTGTAGTACTTTGTTTTGATGACTTGTAGATTCTTGCAATAAGTATGTGAGTTCTTTATGACTAGTGTTGAGTCCATGGATTATACGCACTCTCACCCTTCCACATTGCTAGCCTCTCTTGTACCACTCAACTTTCGCCGGTACCATACACCCACCATATACCTTCCTCAAAACAGCCACCATACCTACCTATTATGGCATTTCCATAGCCATTCCAAGATGTATTGCCATGCAACTTTCCCCACCGTTCCATTTATTATGACACGCTTCATCATTGTCATATTGTCATGCATGATCATGTAGTTGACATCGTATTTGTGGCAAGGCCACCATCCATAATTTTTCATACATGTCACTCTTGATTCATTGCACATCCCCGTACACCGCCGGAGGCATTCATATAGAGTCATATTTTGTTCTAGTATCGAGTTGTAATCTTTGAGTTGTAAATAAATAGAAGTGTGATGATCATCATTATTAGAGCATTGTCCCAAATTAAAAAAGGCCAAAGGAATAAGAAGTCCCAAAAAAGGAAAAAAATAAAGAAAAAAGAAAAATAAAAAAGGGACAATGCTACTATCTTTTTCCACACCTGTTCTTCAAAGTAGCACCATGATCTTCATTATAGAGAGTCTCTTGTTTTGTCATTTTCATATACTAGTGGGAATTTTCATTATAGAACTTGGCTTGTATATTCCAACGATGGGCTTCCTCAAATGCCCTAGGTCTTCGTGAGCAAGCAAGTTGGATGCACACCCACTTAGTTTCTTTTGTTGAGCTTTCATACATTTATAGCTCTAGTGCATCCGTTGCATGGCAATCCCTACTCACTCACATTGATATCTACTGATGGCATCTCTATAGCCCATTGATATGCCTAGTTGATGTGAGACCATCTTCCTCCTTTTTTCTTCTCCACAACCACCACTCTATTCCACCTATAGTGATATATCCATGGCTCACGCTCATGTATTACGTGAAAGTTGAAAAAGTTTGAAAATTTTGAAGCATGAAACAATTGCTTGGCTGAAATCGGGGTTGTGCATGATTTGAGTATTTTGTGTGACGAAGATGGAACATAGCCAAACTATATGATTTTGTAGGGATGAACTCTCTTTGGCCATGTTATTTTGAGAAGACATAATTGCTTTGTTAATATGCTTGAAGTATTCTTATTCTTATGTCAATAGTATACTTTTGTATTGAATCTTTTGGATCTGAACATTCATGCCACAATAAAGAAAATTACATTGAGGATTATGTTGGGTAGCATTCCACATCAAAAATTCTGTTTTTATCATTTACCTACTCGAGGACGAGCAGGAATTAAACTTGGGGATGCTTGGTACGTCTCCAATGTATCTATAATTTTTTATTGTCCCATGCTATTATATTATTTGTTTTGGATGTTTAATGGGCTTTATTATACACTTTTATATTATTTTTTGGACTAACCTACTAACCCAAGGCCCAATGCAAATTGTTGTTTTTTGCCTATTTCAGTGTTTCGCAGAAACAGAATATCAAACAGAATCCAAATAGAATGAAACCTTCGGAGGATCGTTTTTGGAACAATTGCAACCCATAAGGCTTGGAGTACACGCCGGGGAAGCCACGAGGTGGCCAAGAGGCAGGGGCGCGCCCCCCACCCTCGTGCCCCCCCTTAGCTACACCGACATGCCTCTTCCTCATATATATATCCATGTACCCTAAAAACATCTGAGAGCACCACGAAACCCTAATTCCACCGCCGCAACCTTCTGTGCCCGTGAGATCCCATCTTGGGGCCTGTTCCGGAGCTCCACCGGAGGGGGCATCGATCACGGAGGGCTTCTACATCAACACCATAGCCTCTCCGATGAGTTGTGGGTAGTTTGCCACAGACCTTCGGGTCCATAGTTATTAGCTAGATGGCTTCTTCTCTCTCTTTGGATCTCAATACAAAATTCTCCTCGATCTTCTTGGAGATCTATTCGATGTAATACTTTTTGCGGTGTGTTTGTCGAGATCCGATGAATTATGGGTTTATGATCAAGATTATCTATGAACAATATTTGATTCTTCTCTGAAATCTTTTATGCATGATTTGAATATATTTGCAAGTCTCTTCGAATTATCAGTTTGGTTTGGCCTACTAGATTGATTTTCATGCAATGGGAGAAGTGCTTAGCTTTGGGTTCAATCTTGCGGTGTCCTTTCCCAGTGACAGCAGGGGCAGCAAGGCACCTATTGTATTGTTGCCATCTAGAATAAAAAGATGGGGTTTATATCATATTGCATGAGTTTATCCCTCTACATCATGTCATCTTGCTTAAAGCGTTACTCTGTTCTTATGAACTTAATACTCTAGATGCATGCTAGATAGCGGTCGATGTGTCGAGTAATAGTAGTAGATGCAGAATCGTTTTGGTATACTTGTCACGGACGTGATGCCTATATACGATGATCATGCCTAGATATTCTCATAACTATGCACTTTTCTATCAATTGCTCGACAGTAATTTGTTCACCCACCATAGAAATCTGCTATCTTGAGAGAAGCCACTAGTGAAACCTATGGCCCCCGGGTCTATCTTCTATCATATCAATCTTCCATCAACTATTTATTTTTACTTTACTTTTATTTTGCAATCTTTACTTTCAATCTATAAAACAACAAAATACAAAAATATTTATCTTATTATCTCTATCAGATCTCACTTTTGCAAGTGGTCGAGAAGGGATTGACAACCCCTGTATCGCGTTGGTTGCAAGGTTCTTATTTGTTTGTGCAGGTACGAGGGACTCGTGCGTAGACTCCTACTGGATTGATACCTCGGTTCTCAAAAACTGAGGGAAATACTTACGCTACTGTGTTGTGCTACTTCTCGAGCTTGCGTTGTATTCCCTCGAAGAGGAAAGGGTGATGCAGCACAGTAGCGTAAGTATTTCCCTCAGTTTTTTAGAACCAAGGTATCAGTCCAGTAGGAGACCACGCGCGAGTCCCTCGCACCTGCATAAACAAATAAAAACTTCACAGCCAACGCGATAAGGGGTTGTCAATCCCTTTACGCCCACTTACAAAAGTGAGATCTGGTAGAGATGATACTGTGATATTTTTGGTATTTTGGATATAAGAACAGAAAGTAAAAACGGAAAAGTAAAGTAGATCGTAGATTAATATGTTGAGAATAGACCCGGGGGCCATAATTTTCTCTAGTGGCTTCTCTCATGATAGCGATATTCTACGGCGGGTAAACAAATTACTGTTGAGCAATTGATAGAAAAGCGAATGATTATGAGACTATCCAGGCATGATCATTATATATAGGCATCACGTCTGAGATAAGTAGACCAAAACGTTTCTGCATCTACTACTATTACTCCACACATCGACCGCTATCCAGCATGCATCTAGAGTATTAAGTTCATAAGAACAGAGTAACGCCTTAAGCAAGATGACATGATGTAGAGGGATAAACTCGAACATACTGATATAAACCCCATCTTTTTATCCTCGATGTCAACAATACAATACGTGCCTTGCTGCCCCTACTGTCACTGGAAAAGGACACTGCAATATTGAACCCAAAGCCAAGCACTTCTCCCATTGCAAGAACTATAGATCTAGTAGGTGATACGTCTCAAACGTATCTACTTTTCCAAACACTTTTGCTATTGTTTTGCCCTCATTCTTGCATGATTTGAACTAAACTAACTCGGACTGACGCTGTTTTCAACAAAGCTGCCTGTATGGTTTTATTATGTGCAGGAAAATGGATTTTTACGTGTCTTAGAAAATTCCAAGAAAAATCACAGAAAATCCACGCACCTGAAGGGCCATTGTGCCAGAAGTGGGGCCAGAGGGCAGCCAGGGGGGCCCCAGGTGCCCTGCTAGCGCGGCCCACCCCTGGCCGTGCCAAGAGGCTGCCTGGGAGGGTCCTCCCCCTCTGGTGCCCTACCTTGGCTCCTATTTATTCCCGTGGCGAGGAAACCCCAGAACAGAAGTCGTTTTTCCAGTTTCCGTCGCGGAGCCGCCGCCACCCTCTGTTCTTCTTCGGGAGGGCTAATCTGGAGGCTGATTTGGCCACCGAAGAGGGGAGATCGTCGCCATCGTCATCATCATCACCACTCCATCCTCCCTCCATAACTTCTCCTTCCATGTGTGAGTAATTCCCTGCTGTAGGCAAAGGGGATGGTAGGGATTGGATGAGTTAGATCATGTAATAGTTTATCAGATTGTTGGGGGCATGTTGCCTATCATCTACTTTGGTGTTTATCATCTTTGCTTCAACTTGTTGCTCTTAATGCTTGTCACTTTGGGCCCGAGTGCCATGTTTTCAGATCTGAACCCTATGTGTTTGCATGAATATATTTGTGTTCTTGATCCTATCTATGAGTTGTTTGCACCTATTATGGTCCGGAACCGACGATCCCAAAGGTGACAGCTTGGGACACCAAAGGGGATGGTCCATAATTTGAGGATTCCCTGTATCCATTGAGTTTATTGCTTTGTTCCGGTGCTCTTTGATAGGAGCACCTTAATCTCCATAAGTTCCTTTTGGCCCCGTTCGTAGCGGGATGGTAGGACAAAAGATGTTGTGCAAGTTCTTATTGCAAGCACGTACAACTACCTGTGGGATACATGCCTAATGTTTGATATTTGCCTAGATGATCATTACTTTTCTGTGTGCCTTGCCCCAAGTTAGATTCATGATGTATCTCATCCATGCAGCGCCCAACCATCCATCTCCCTAGCCTACAGTGTTTCAATCCTGCTGGTTATTAGTTGTTACTTTTGCTGTTCACTTTTGCTGTCACCACCATCACTATCATATCACCGTTACCACTTATCTTTTGTTGCAAGTAAGTATATTTCAGGTGCGGTTGAATTGACAACTCAACTATCAAAGCTTATAAATACTCTTTGGCTCCCCGCGTGTCGAATCTATAAATTGGGTTATTCTTACCCGCGAAGACTATCTCGATCCCTTACGGTTGAGGGTTATCAAGTACCGTTTTCTGGCGCCGTTGCCGGGGAGCATAGCAATATTTACAAGTCTACTTGAAGTATCCTACCTGCTGCACTTCATCCGCTATGGGTAAGAAAGGAGACCCCAAGGTTCCGATCTTACTATCTACTACAAGAAGAGGTACTGTTCTGAACACTAGTGCTACACTTGATTCACCTTCTGTTATGAGAAAGTTTGCCTCACCACCACCACATGATGCTTCTACTGAATCTGTTACTATGTCCGATACTTTTGATGATGCTTTTACTACTCTTGATGATATTGGTTCACTTGGTTATGCTCTTGAGAAACAGATCGCTGCTGCTGCAAAACAAAATCTGGAATTGAAATTCCTGTTACTCGCTACCCTATTGGTGGAACATATGATTATCCTGATTTGAGTAAACTCAAGGAGAGACTCCTTGATGATGATTACATTATGCTTGATGATGATTTATGCAGGGAACTGACAGAGTTTGCCGACTCTGACCCTGAAGCTATTAAGAAGCTGCTTGAAAAACACTCCTTGAAGAACAAGACTGTTCCTGATCCTGAATTTGCTACATCTCCTATATGCATCAATGATCCTGATTATGATTTCTCTATTGATCTTTCACTTATATCTATGGTTGAAGCTGACCCCTTTTATGGCAGAGAAAATGATGATGCTATTGCACACCTGACCAAACTCACTGAGTTGGGTGGCTTGTTTACCACGAACGAAAAGATACGAAACTTTTATGTGACTAAGCTTCTTCCTTTCTCTTTGAAGGAAGGTGCTAAAACATGGTATGATGCACTACCATGTGGTTCCATTAAGAGTCCTCAAGACTTAGCTCACTCTTTTGTTGATAAGTACTTTCCTGCTCATATGCAACATGCTGCTTTACAAAGAATTTATAACTTTAAACAGTTGCAGGATGAGCACCTCCCTAAAGCTTGGGGGAGGTACTGTAGTCTGATCCAGGCTAGACCAGGACATGGAGTCCCTAAGAATGAATTAATCGATATATTTTATGCTGGTCTAACTGATGAATCCAGGTCCTATTTGGATAGTTGTGCTGGTTGTGTTTTCAGGAAAAGAACACCGGACGATGCAGAAGAATTGATGGGCAGGATTGCCAAAAACCATGAAGATTGGTCCGTCCCTGAACCACCTCCACCACCAAAGAAGAGGGGCATGCTTGTTCTAAGCCCCGAAGATATGCAAGAAGCAAAGAAGTCTATTAAAGAGAAGGGTATTAAAACTGAAGACGTGAAGAATCTACCCCCTATTGAGAAGTTATGTGAGCCTACCACTCACCCTCCTATGGTAGAGGTACACTCTCTTTTAGATTTCAACGCAAGTGACATCCCTCATGGTAAGCCTCCTGATCAATGTTTAGATGAGCTTGATAATTTTATTATGAAGCAAAGTCATTTTAATGAGAGGATACAAAGTCAATTGCATGATAATTCCCTTGCTATCAAAAGTTTGCTTGATGTTCTAGGTAGAACAGTTAATGATGTTAAATGTCTTGTGAAGCATTTTCATATGGTTCAAACTCAGCTTGAACAAATTTCTAATGTGCAAAAAGATTTGCTTGCTAACAATACCAAACAAGATGATTTACAGGCCTTCGGGATTAAGACCCGAGGAGGAACTAGCACTCAAGATTCTCAAATGCAGGAAGAAGAAATTGTTGGCTCTCCAAAGAAGAAGAAGAAGATACACAAGGAGGCTGACAATTCCAATGATCCTATTACAAGTGAAGAGCCAGCTGTTGATCCCAACAGTATATCTACCTCCGATGCTGAGACTGAAGACGGTGCCGAACCTGAAGATAAGGATAAGGAGAAGAATGATCCGCCTGAAGTTTGAGAAGAAGAAGCACCTGACAAACGCAAGAAGTACACTAGTGAAGACTTCGTCGCAAGAAGACATGGGAAGGAAAGTGAACCATGGATACAGAAACCCATGCCCTTTCCAGGCAAGTCTCTCAAATCTAAAGAAGAAGAGCATTACAATAAGTTTTGTGAGTGGATGAAACCTCTTTTTCTTCAAATCCCTTTGACTGATGCTATTAAGTTACCTCCCTATTCAAAATATATGAAAGATATTGTTACTAATAAAAGTAAAGTTCCTAATGAAGCAATATCTACTATGCTTGCTAACTACTCTTTCAGTGGCAAGATTCCTGAGAAGCTTGGTGATCCAGGTATACCCACCATTCCTTGCTCCATAAAGAATAATTATGTCAAAACTGCTTTATGTGATCTTGGAGCAGGAGTGAGTGCTATGCCTTTCTCTCTTTACAAGAGGCTTTGTTTAGAGAAACTAATTCCTACAGATATCTCTCTTCAGATGGCTGACAAGTCAACAGCCGTCCCGATAGGTATTTGTGAGGATGTTCCCGTAGAAGTTGCTAATTGTTTGATCCTTACTGATTTTGTCGTGCTTGACATGCCCGAGGATGGGAGCATGTCCATTATTCTTGGTAGACCTTTTCTTAACACCGCAGGTGCTATTATTGATTGCAATAAAGGTAAGGTTACCTTCAATGTGAATGATAAAGAACACACGGTGTATTTTCCAAAAGACCGACAAGAGGCATGGCCTCAACTCTATAGAAAATATCGAGACCGTGAAGATTGGTGAATGGGACTGTCCACTACATGTGCACCACAAATACAAAACTATTATGGTGGGGACAATGTCCATTAAAGTAAAGGTGCAATGATCACTTCGTAAGAGGTGGGACTTTTTGCTCTATATATCGCCGGTTTGTTGGTAAGACTTGATCAACCTTACTAGTGAGCATGTTTTATATAGGTAAAAAGTTGAGCTTGTTATGTTTTCATTTGTTTTATGTTTTGTTCTCCTTGCTGTACCAAGTGTTTGTGTTTTTGAAGCTTCACAATACTAATCACTGCTTTAAGTTTTCAGAAAGTTTTGCAGCTTTTTGAACTTCGAAAAAATTTCAACAGTGAAGTTTTCAGAAAAATTCCAGAAACATTAAAATTAAAATTTTCATGCCGGGAGTGACCCAGAGGCACCTGGGGCTGACCAGGGGGGCCACCAGTGGCCCAGGCGGCCAGCTGGCGCGGCCTGCCCCCTGGCCGCGCCCATAGGGCGCCTGGGGCCCACAGGTCCCGCCTCCAGGTGAGTCTTCTTCCTCTCTCTCTCTTTCTCTCCGAAAACACGAGTTTTGCACCTGTTCTTGCGTTCTTGCTGTTCTTGGAGGCAATTTTCGATCTCTCTCTACAGCCTATCATTCGAGTTGAGATTTTGAACAAATACTCCCTCGTATGTAACTCCTCCACCCCTCCAATTAGATTTTTGGTTGGTGGCTTCATTTGTGAGTATTTAGTAGTTCTTGGTGCTGTGTAGATGAGCTTGCATGCATGTGTAGAAATTTATTTTCCAAGTTTTGATGCAAGTTTATGCCTTAGGTAAGTGAGTTGAGTAGTTTACCTTAACCCACTTTGTTTAAATCCTTGTTTTTGTAATTTGCCAAAAATTTCAGAAATGAGTTTGTTAGGAAGGGCAAAGGGGTGGCTTGAGAAGAAGAAGCCCGCGCGCTCCGATCGAGTTACTAGAGCCGCAGCTTCACCCTCGACTGCTAGGGTGAGCTACAATGAAGATCATGTGCCCCTAGAGTTGTTGGAAGACACAAATCCAGCACGTGCGATGATGTTCCCATGTGATGAATTCCTTGAAGCTGGAGGAATTAAGGATGAGTTTTATAACCTTTGTGCTAATGCAGGTCTGACACGGCTCGTCACGTGTCGTGTTGCTCAGTATCAAAAACTCACCTCCGGTTTCATTAACAGTTTTAGATATAACCTTGATACTGGTTCTATTGAGTTTAAAATTTACAATAATCTTTTGACCATGCCCTTGGAAAAGTTTTGTGAAATAATAGGTGTGCCAAACGTTGGGCGGACGGCGAAGATGACCTCTCGGCCCTCTGAGCTGAGAACCGTCTTCAACTCTCTCTGCAGCATGGATATGAGGGATATTCATCGGTCAAAAATCTCCAGCATCTTATTCCCTCACCTCAGGTATTTTGCGTATTATGTTGCTAGAGGGGTGTTAGCTCGTGACAACACGAGCAGCATTTCTGCGCCAGATATTGCTATCCTGGCAACCGCCCTCTCAGGGAGGTTTGATTATAATGTGGGTTCCTTAATTGCTCGACGCCTTGCTATGAACGGTAACAAGGGAGATTTATTTGGTGGCGTTTATGCCACACTTATCTTAGAGTATCTTAAAGGCACCCCACACCCTGGTGATAAGCCTTTTACTTATTTAAGTTTTGATCTTGCTGCTATGAAAAGGCATAAGTTTGTTACCATGACTTCTGAGTTTGGTAACCTTGTTTATATCTTGCGTTTCGGAACTACCGCGGAACGCAAGATCCGTCTACCTGCACCTCTTTTGTTTGAATTTTCTCACAGGAACGGATGGTCCTTTGATGTTATCCAGTTCGATGAGTTCATGGTCCAGCATCAGTTTCATAACCCCATGGAGGGGGTTGTGCCCGACGAGGAGGAGCACGGTGAGTTACCACCTTTTCAGGGGGAGACCGTCACCCAGTATGGTGAAGGGTCTTCCTCTGCTTGGAGTGCGGACCCTTCTTCGTGGGAGGATCCGAGGACTTCGGTGTACGCGCCAGAATCCTTATACGACCCTTGGACTCACCAGTACCACCCCGGAGCAGGAGGCTCTTGGGGGCAGTAGCTACTACCAACTTAGGCCAAAAGCCTAAGCTTGGGGGAGTACGTGCCCTTCTCACTTTTCCATTGTATTATCCGTTTTATTTTTGTTCGCTTTGATCTTTTCGAAGTTTTTGCCCGTTCTTCTTTGTTTCTTTCTTTGCAAAAACAACAAAAAGATTTTCTCTTTCTTTTGCTTTCGTTCAACCTTTGAAAAAACCCAAAAAGATTTCCTTTCTCTCTTTAGCTTGCTTTGTTTTCAGAGTTCAGCTCGAGTCCGTGATGGCATTTAATTATATTTCCTACATTCGATCGTGCAAGTGACAAGGCAGTAATGACGAAGATCGACGGAAGGGAAGCAACAAGGAAAACCGGTATGAACTCTTCTTGTTTCTACTTTTGTACATATGCCTGTACTTATGATCTAGAGACTAGCTTGTAGCGACATAGTGTTATGTTTACAATGCTTTCCCAGTGGTTCATGCTTTCCTTGTGGCTAATCTCAAATAGCTAGAGTATATAATGTGTTATTGAAATGATTTACATGCATTGCATTGTTCATAGTTTGGTATACTAAGGTGGTATTTCCCTTTGGAGAATTATTGGATTGACTTGGCACATGTTTACACATGTTTAAGACTAAAAAGTCTGCTTTGCCTTGATGATCTTTGAGTTCGGAATAGTTATATCACTTTCATGCCCAATTCCATGTTGCTTTGTCGCTCTGCATGATTATGACCGTTATTGCTCTCTAGTTGGTCTCTTCCCAGTCTCTTGCTAGCCTTCGCTCGCACTAAGCGGAATTCTGCTTGTGCATCCAAATCCTTTCAAACCAGTTATTCCATATGAGTCCACCATAACTTCCTATGTGGTTTTTACCGGCCATCCTAACGAAGACTTTCTTGTACCATCTCGAAATTATTCAAATTTACTCCTGTTTTGTGCCTCTGTTTTAGCTCATGAGGAAGTACTAGGTAATTCATGATCTTCTTATGTTGGTGATGGGCCTCGAACCCCTCGTTGGTTACCCCAAGTGGAAGGTGTAAGATGCAGTATGTAGAAGTGTTTTCCCTTAGCAAAGATACCAAGGATCGAATCCCCAGAGACTCCTAGGTTCAACAAGTAGGTGTCAATTGCTAACGGCGCAATTAGCAATCAACGTGGACCTGCACACAGATACAAATAACTTTGCTCCCAATGAGTACGGAGAGGTTGTCAATCCCTCCGGCCTTGTAGTTCACAAAGGGTTAAAAGCAAATGATAGTAGTGATAGATAGTGTTTTGCAATAGTAAATAAATAGCGAAAAGTAAATAGCGGGTGTGATCAATGATGGTAATATGGACCGGAGTCTCATGATGTTCACTAGTGATGTCTCTCTCCCAAAAGACGATAAAACAGCTATGTGAGGTAAACAAATTACAGCTGGGCAATTGACAGGATTATGTGCGCAAACCAACGCTAACTATGCTGCAAGAAAGGTAGAGGCTCTAAGCATGGGCGGTACGCCAAAATAAGTAGACCGAAATCCATCAATATCTACTACTAATCATCCACCTTGAGATATCTATCCAGAGCATCTCGCTGGTATTAAGTTGCGAGTCCCACCCATACTGTAAACTCAATGCAACAGACAACTGCATTAAAAGAACTTTGCGTAAAGTAAACAATCCTTGCACCCGCGGGCACAAGAACCGTTGTTTTCCCCCTTGTGGCAACAGCACATCCCCTAGACTCATGTTTTTGTCACTCAAGCTAGTCATCGAGGGGCATGAACCACAATCGAGCATAACGTTCCCTCTTGGAGTCACTACGTACTACTTGGCCAAAGCAATAAATAACAACGGAGAACATGCAAGAATTACTTATGAACATAAATATAAAAGAGGTAGATCAAATATATTACTCAAGATCAATCTGAACATAATCCCATAATCCATCGGATCCCAGCAAACTCAACATAGCAATAGCATAAGGATTACATAGGTGCCTCGATCATGTAGGGCAGCTCACGAGGACTAATTAGTGAAGCACAAGAACGGGAGGAGAACATCACATAGCTACTTGTCATGGACTCATGGTCCAAGGGAGACTACTCACGAGTCATCCAGGAGGCGTCCATGGTGGTGGAGAAGCTCCTGGTGGTGATCCTCCCCTCCGGCAGGGTGCCGGGAAGAGTTCTCCTGGTGCTCCCGATCTTGGAAGCGGCGGCGGCGGCGGAATAGAGATGGGATCGCGAAAAGAGTTCCTGTTCTGAGGGTTTCGGAGGACGCTTTAAATATATGCCAAAGGGGAGCATCGGGGAAGCTTCGGGGGGCCCAGGCGCCCCCCCCCCCCGGCGCG
>LR738710.1:545649795-545728742 GCA_902687465.1 Secale cereale | reverse complement strand
CCCCCCCCCCCCCCCGCTGCCCTTCGGACGCAAGGTTGTTTCCAGAACGCTGATTTTTTATATAATTTTTCTGGATTTTTCCTGGCAGTTCTCGTAACGTGAAAACATGAAATACAAAAACAGCCGAAAACAGAAACTGGCACTGGGGTGCACTGGATTAGTAAGTTAGTCCAAATATGACCAAAAGTGTATGGAAGTGTATGAATATCATAGCAATATCACCCAAAAGTGGCATGGAGCAAGCAGAAATTATAGATACGTTTTGGACGTATCAACATCCCCAAGCTTAATTCCTGCTCGTCCTCGAGTAGGTAAATGATAACAAGAATAATTTCTGTGGTGACATGCTATTAACCATATAGGACTTATTCATAGTCATATGACAAAAACTTACTGAGACAATGATTCTATAGTAATTAAGTTGCATCATGAGAAAATCACAAATGACTGAAAGTTTTACAACATGACATTGAAGCATCAAATAGATTTGCAATGAACATGATGTGCAAATATGATAAAGTGATATCTAGCTTGCCCCCTTTAGTGAAGCAAAACATAAATGCAGGGGCACCTTCAAGGTTTAAGTGATGACTAGATACAATGATTTCAAAATAAACGATATCACAATCATGCAAAAGACAATGCTACTTTGGGACAGTGCACATTACACTCAGAATGACAATCACGCTCTCAGTAGTTGGTGCTTTTAAAAGAAAGTGGAGACTCATAAAAGTAAAAGAATGGTTAAGTGCTAGAGCTTTTTATTTTGAAAACATGGAAGCAATTTTGTCAACGGTAGTAGTACTTCATATGTGTCATGTATAAAACATCCTATAAGTTGCAAGCCTCATGCATCGAATACCAATAGTGCTGGCACCTTGTCCTAATTAGCTCGGATTTCCATGGGTTATCATTGCATTACATATGTTTCAACCAAGTGTCACAAAGGGGTACCTCTATGCCACCTGTACAAAGGTCCAAGGAGATAAATCGCATTTGATTTCTCGTTTTTGATAGATCTCAACTTGAGGACATCCATACCGGGACAACATAGAAAATAGAAGATGGACTCCTCTTAAATGCATAAGCATATTCTCATAAGAGATTGAGGATTAAGTCCAAGCTAAAACTTCCACCATGATGCATGGCTTTGGTTGGCGGCCCGATGTTCTTCTCTACCAATATGCATACTCATTCAACCCACGGCAAATCACCCTTACTTCAGACAAGACGAACATGCATAGCAACTCACATGATATTCAACAAAAGTGTGACAGTTGATGGCGTCCCCAGAAACATGGTTACCGCTCAGCAAGCAACTTATAAGAAATAAGATACATAGGCAACATATTCTTTACCACAATAGTTTTTAAGCTACTTTCCCATGAGCTATGTATTGCAAGGTTAGTCTGCTTAGTACAGGTGGAGGTTAGCAAAAGACTGGGAGCAACCAACTAAGAGAGCGATGACGGTCATAATCATGCAGAGCGACAAAGCAATATTGAATCAGGCATGGTAGTTATATCGCTACTCAGAAATAAAAGATCATCAAGGCTTGACAGACTTTCTTTACAGTCTTAAATATGCGTGAGCATACGCCAAGTCAATCAAATTAAATTCTCGAAGGAAGATATTACTAAACCATACCACATCATTGGCAAACAAATCAAGTTGGTACTCCAATAACACATTGGGAATCCCCCAGCTATTTGAGACTAACCATAAGAAAACCTGAACTACTAAGCACCATTATGCACGTAGCATCTTTATCATAGACATATTAACCAATGCAACGGAAGCAAACTCTCTTAATAAGGTGAGCATGATAATTAAAGAGAGTTCAAGCAACCAACTAAACAAAAGCTCTTTGAAAAGATAAGCATGAATACTAAGAGCAGAGCATGATAGTAGTTATTAAAAGACAAAGAACATACACAGCAAAGATAGATATGAAAATTCTATGTTATGTTCTAGGTAGAAGTGGAGCGTGTTTCTCTCCCACATAAAGAATGCTGAGTTCCGACTCGTTATGAAAAACTAAAAAGAAAACTAAAAGCAAGACGCTCCAAGCATAGCACATAACACATGAAGTGATAAAAATATAGCGAAACGAAAGACGAACTGATAATGTTGATGGAGAAGGGGATGCACGGGAGCATCCCCAAGCTTAGACGCTTGAGTCTCCTTGAATATTTCTTGGGGGTGCACGGGGGCATCCCCAAGCTTGAGCGCTTGACACTCCTGAATCTTTTTATCATCTTCCCTCGCACACTTGAAAACTCCCTTCATACATAACTCATCATAATCTGATTAGCGAGGTTAGTACCCTTAATAAAATAATTATACCTTGCTGGAAATAAAGATAATCTTGAAGTTGTACTGTTTCTCAAGATTGCCAAAAGGTTTTTTGCAAAGAAAAAGCAAGCTCTTGATTTGCAAAATGAAGGGAAGACAAAACAGGACAGAATCTGTGAAAAACAGAACAGCAGGTAGTAATTGATCTGTTCGGGATACTTCTGCAACTCAAATCAAAAAACTCAGAACAGACGCACGAAAGACAATTATATAGAGAACGCTGTCGAAACAATTCAGACCAAAAAGATGAACTGGTGATTTTATACGAATTTTTCTATCCAAGGACAGAATCTGTTTTCTGGACAGCACCTCACAACTTTTGAACTTTCTAGCAATCAGAGGCTATACTTGGCACAAATATGAAAAGCAAAGATACAATGATGATGCTACAGCAGTAAACATCATCAAGACACAACAAAAGCAAAAAGTTTATTCATGTGGGCTGCCTCCCAAAAGCGCTTTCTTTTACGCCTTTAAGCTAGGCATAATGCATATAGATCAAGTTTTATCAAGAGTAAAAGAATAGCTAGCCCGTACAACAGACTCAAAAGGTAACTTGATCTTCTTTCGAGGGAAGTGTTCCATCCTTTTCTTGAGAGGAAACTGAAATTTTATATTACCCTCTTTCATGTCAATGATAGCACCAACGGTGCGTAAAAAGGGACGTCCCAAAATAATTGGACATGAAGGATCACATTCAATATCCATAATAGTGAAATCAACGGGAACATAATTATCATTAACAACAATAAGAACATCGTCGATCCTCCCCAAAGGTTTCTTTATGGAAGAATCAACGAGACGAACACAAAAAGAACAAGAATCATAAGGTTTCAATTTAAGCATATCATATATTCTTTTGGGCATAACAGAGGTACTAGCTCCAACATCACATAATGCATAACAAGAGAAGTCATTCAATTTAATTTTTATCATAGGATCCCAACCATCTTCTAGCTTTCTAGGTATGGAGGCTTCCACTCTAAGTTTCTCCTCCCTAGATTTGATGAGAGCATTAGTGATATGCTCTGTGAAGGCAAGATTAAGCGTGCTAGTGCGGGGGTCTCTAGACATCTTGTGAAGGAAATCAATAACTTCGGTAAGAGTGCAATTATCAAAATCAAGGTCACGAGCATCAAGTAAAGTAGTAGTGGTGTCCTTTAGGTTCACATGTTTGGTAGTTTCTATAGTCATAGCATCACCATTAATAGGTCCATTGGGACCAGGAGTACATTGGGTGCTAAGAGTTTGGATATCCTCAACAACTTTGATAGTAGGAACAGTGTGGTGGGTAGGAAGGCTCTTAATTCTATCTTCTTCCTCCCTTTCTCTAGCCCATCTTTCTTTAAGTTTAGCCATCATCCTAATATTTTCATTAATTTGTACTTGAGTAGCATTAATAGGGATGACTTCCCTCTCCTTAAGAGGAGAACTTTCAATTTTTAGCAATTTTACCTCATTGGCTAAATGGTCTACCTTAAAAGAAAGATCGTCTAGTTTATGTAGTTTTTCTTCTACACTCTTATTAAAGGCTTTTTGGGTAGTGATGAAATCTTTAAGCATAATCTCTAGTTCAGTAGTGGAGTTCTTGGTACTAGGATAAGCATTGTTGTTCCCATAAGAATTAGAGGGGAACGGTCTAGGATTGTTACCAAAGTTACTCCTATAAGCATTGTTGTTAAAATTGTTTCTAGAGATAAAATTCACATCTACTTGTTCTTGAGCAATCAAAGAATTTAAAGGAACATCACGAGGATCAACAGTAGATTGCTTCGAAAGTAGAGACATGATCAAGTCAACTTTTTCATTTAAGGAGGAAATCTCCTCGACAGAGTTTACCTTCCTACCTGTTGGAGCGCGTTCGGTGTGCCATTGGGAATAGTTGGTCATCATCTCATCGAGAAGCTTTGTGGCAGCACCAAGTGTAGTTGACATAAAAGTTCCTCCCGCGGCCGAATCTAACAAGTTCCGCGAGGTAAAGTTCAAGCCTGCATAAAAAGTTTGGATAACCATCCAAGTAGTCAAACCGTGAGTAGGGCAGTTCTTGATAAGAGATTTCATACGTTCCCAAGCTTGGGCAACGTGTTCATTATCCAATTGTTTAAAATTAATTATGTTACTTCTAAGTTGGATAATTTTAGCAGGTGGATAGTATTTTCCAATAAAAGCATCTTTGCACTTGTCCCATGAATCTATGCTATTTCTAGGCAAAGACTGAAACCAAATTTTAGCTCCTCCTCTCAAGGAGAAAGGAAAAAGCTTAAGCTTAACAATATTACCATCTATTTCTTGGTACTTTTGCATATCACAAAGTTCAACAAAGTTGTTCAAGTGTAAAGCAGCATCATCTCCAGCACCGGAGAATTGATCTTTCATGACTAAGTTCAGTAAAGCAGGTTTAATTTCATATGAAGGTGTTGAAGTGGCAGGTGTAGTGATAGGTGTGCTGATAAAGTCATCGTTGTTGTGACTAGTGAAGTCACACAACTTGGTGTTCTCAGTGGAACCCATAGTAGCAAGCAAGCAAGATAACTATTTTTGTGATTTTCGATAAAAGGTACTAAAGCAAAAACTGAAAGGTAAACTAACAAGACTAAAAACAAAGGTAAAAGATAGCGTGCAACTCCCCTATCCTGAAGAGTGGAGTCCCCAGCAACGGCTCCAGAAAATACTCCTTGATGGGCCTCGAACCCCTCGTTGGTTACCCCAAGTGGAAGGTGTAAGATGCAGTATGTAGAAGTGTTTTCCCTTAGCAAAGATACCTAGGATCGAATCCCCAGAGACTCCTAGATTCAACAAGTAGGTGTCAATTGCTAACGGCGCAATTAGCAATCAACGTGGACCTGCACACAGATACAAATAACTTTGCTCCCAACGAGTACGGAGAGGTTGTCAATCCCTCCGGCCTTGTAGTTCACAAAGGGTTAAAAGCAAATGATAGTAGTGATAGATAGTGTTTTGCAATAGTAAATAAATAGCGAAAAGTAAATAGCGGGTGTGATCAATGATGGTAATATTAACCGGAGTCTCATGATGTTCACTAGTGATGTCTCTCTCCCAAAAGACGATAAAACAGCTATGTGAGGTAAACAAATTACAGCTGGGCAATTGACAGGACCACGAACGCAAACCAATGCTGATTACATTGCAGAAAGGTTGAGGTTCAAAGCATGGGCGGTACGCCAAAATAAGTAGACCGAAATCCATCAATATCTACTACTAATCATCCACCTTGAGATATCTATCCAGAACATCTCGCTGGTATTAAGTTGCGAGTCCCACCCATAGTGTAAACTCAATGCAACAGACAACTGCATTAAAAGAACTTTGCGTAAAGTAAACAATCCTTGCACCCGCGGGCACAAGAACCGTTGTTTTCCCCCTTGTGGCAACAGCACATCCCCTAGACTCATTTTTCTGTCACTCAAGCTAGCCATCGAGGGGCATGAACCCACAATCGAGCATAACGTTCCCTCTTGGATTCACTACGTATTACTTGGCCAAAGCAATAAATAACAACGGAGAACATGCATGAATTACTTATGAACATAAATATAAAAGAGGTAGATCAAATATATTACTCAAGATCAATCTGAACATAATCCCATAATCCATCGGATCCCAGCAAACTCAACATAGCAACAGCATAAGGATTACATAGGTGCCTCGATCATGTAGGGCAGCTCACGAGGACTAATTAGTGAAGCACAAGAACGGGAGGAGAACATCACATAGCTACTGGTCATGGACTCATGGTCCAAGGGAGACTACTCACGAGTCATCCGGGAGGCGTCCATGGTGGTGGAGAAGCTCCCGGTGGTGATCCTCCCCTCCGGCAGGGTGCCGGGAAGAGTTCTCCTGGTGCTCCCAATCTTGGAAGCGGCGGCAACGGCGGAACAGATATGGGATCGCGAAAAGAGTTCCTGTTCTGAGGGTTTCGGAGGACGCTTTAAATATATGCCAAAGGGGAGCATCGGGGAAGATTCGGGGGGCCCAGGCGCCCCCCGGCGCGGCCCAGGGGGGGCGCGCCGCCAGGGCGCCTGGAGCCCTGGTGCCCCCCCCCCCACCCCCCCCCCTGGCTGCCCTTCGAATGCAAGGTTGTTTCCGGAACGCTGATTTTTTATATAATTTTTCTGGATTTTTCCTGGCAGTTCTCGTAACGTGAAAACCTGAAATACAAAAACAGTCGAAAACAGAAACTGGCACTGGGGTGCACTGGATTAGTAAGTTAGTCCAAATATGATCAAAAGTGTATGGAAGTGTATGAATATCATAGCAATATCACCCAAAAGTGGCATGGAGCAAGCATAAATTATAGATACGTTTTGGACGTATCAGTTGGGCATGTTTTATCCCGGGATTGCATGTCTAATCTGCAAACCCCTAATACGAGGAGGGACTGGCATGAGTGCGCCCAGCTCACAAAAGATAATCACAACCAACAAACCCTCCTTCACGCTTTGTTTATGAGAAATCAGAAAACTTTGGTAGTGATAAACAAAGGAGATTAAGGGGATGTGATCGTCCCCATCTTGGGAGCCGTTCCTTGAAACATGTCTAGCATAAGAAGTGATTGGGTTCTCTACTAGCATTCGTTGACGAAATATGCACCTCCCAAAATCATTTTTTACCTCTGTTTTCAAAACCAAGAGCTCTGGTACATGTTTAGTCTTTGCTTCCAACCACGGGTTTTCAACCTCGCCATCAAATTCCACGGTTCGAGAGTCTCCACCTTCTTTATTCAAAGCACCAACTAGGAGAGCATAATTGTCATTCTGAGTGTAATGTGCATTGTCCCAAAGTATTACATTGTCTTCTGCATGCTTGTGGTATTATTTATTCTGAAATTTTTAGTTCTAGTCTCCTTTAAAACTATGGAGGAGTTTCTGCATTTATGTTTTGCTTCACTCATGGAGGCTAGCGAGATACCACTCTAGTATGTTCAAGCTATGTGCAATGTAATCTTGTCTTGATTTTCAGTAGCATATTATTTACTTTTAGTTATTTGTGATTGGTCACTTGAAAGAAGGATTGCTTCGTGCATTGTCCTCATAGCATTGTTTCAATACTTGCTAGACTCTTTTCGTAGTACATGCTTATATACATCTAATGAAGCAAAAGAGTTTGTCAAAGTTTTCTTTGTCGCGTCCAGTTTGTTGAACTGAATTGCTTGAGGACAAGCAATATGCTAAGCTTGGGGGAGTTGATACGTCTCAAACGTATCTACTTTTCCAAACACTTTTGCTATTGTTTTGCCCTCATTCTTGCATGATTTGAACTAAACTAACCCGGACTGACGCTGTTTTCAGCAGAGCTGCCTGTATGGTTTTATTGTGTGCAGGAAAATGGATTTTTAGGTGTCTCATAAAATTCCAAGAAAAATCACAGAAAATCCACGCACCCGAAGGGCCATTGTACCAGAAGTGGGGCCAGAGGGCAGCCAGGGGGGGCCCAGGCGCCCTGCTGGCGTGGCCCCACCCCTGGCCGCACCAGGAGGCCGCCTGGGAGGGTCCTCCCCCCTCTGGTGCCCTACCTTGGCTCCTATTTATTCCCGTGGCGAGGAAACCCCAGAACAGAAGTCGTTTTTCCAGTTTCCATCGCGGAGCCACCGCCACCCTCTGTTCTTCTTCGGGAGGGCTAATCTGGAGGCTGATTTGGCCTCCGGAGAGGTGAGATCGTCGCCATCGTCATCATCATCACCACTCCATCCTCCCTCCATGACTTCTCCTTCCATGTGTGAGTAATTCCCTGTTGTAGGCAAAGGGGATGGTAGGGATTGGATGAGTTAGATCATGTAATAGTTTATCAGATTGTTGGGAGCATGTTACCTATCATCTACTTTGGTGTTTATCATCTTTGCTTCAACTTGTTGCTCTTAATGCTTGTCGCTTTGGGCCCGAGTGCCATGTTTTCATATCTGAACCCTATGTGTTTGCATGAATATATTTGTGTTCTTGATCCTATCTATGAGTTGTTTGCACCTATTATGGTCCGGAACAGGCGATCCCAAAGGTGACAGCTTGGGACACCAAAGGGGATGGTCCATAATTTGAGGATTCCATGTATCCATTGAGTTTATTGCTTTGTTCCGGTGCTCTTTGACAGGAGCACCTTAATCTCCATAAGTTCCTTTTGGCCCCGTTCGTAGCGGGATGGTAGGACAAAAGATGTTGTGCAAGTTCTTATTGCAAGCACGTACAACTACCTGTGGGATACATGCCTAATGTTTGATATTTGCCTAGATGATCATTTCTTTTCTGTGTTCCTTGTCCCAAGTTAGATTCATGATGTATCTCATCCATGCAGCGCCCAACCATCCATCTCCCTAGCCTACAGTGTTTCAATCCTGCTGGTTATTAGTTGTTACTTTTGCTGTTCACTTTTGCTGTCACCACCATCACTATCATATCACCGTTACCACTTATCTTTTGTTGCAAGTAAGTATATTTCAGGTGTGGTTGAATTGACAACTCAACTATCAAAACTTATAAATACTCTTTGGCTCCCTGTGTGCCGAATCTATAAATTGGGTTATTCTTACCCGCGAAGACTATCTCGATCCCTTACGGTTGAGGGTTATCAGTAGGCCAAACCAAACCAATAATTTGAAGGGACTTGCAAGGATATTATAATCATACATAAAGAGTTCAGAAAAGAACCAGATATTTCTCAAAGATAATCTTGATCATAAACCCACAATTCATGGAATCTCGACAAACACACCGCAAAAGTGATTACATCTAATAGATCTCCTCGAAGACCGAGGAGAACTTGGTATTGAGATCCAGATAGAGAGAAGAAGCCATCTAAATACTAGCTATGGACCCGAAGGTCTGTGGTAAACTACTCACAACCCATGGTGAGGCGATCATGATGATATAGAAGCACTCCATGGTATATCCCCCCTCCGGCGGAGCTCCGGAACAGGCCCCAAGATGGGATCTCACGGGAACAGAAGGTTGTGGCTGTGGAACTAGGGTTTTCTCTGTTGTTTTGATGGTTTCGGGGTACGTAGATATATATAGGAAGAAGAAGGGCACAGAGGGCCAAACATGGGGCCCATGAGGCAGGGGGCACGCCCTATAGGGGGGCGCGCCCCCACCCTCGTGGACACCACGTGTGCCCTACTCCGTGGTTCTCAAGTCTCCCGTGCGTATTTTGCTCCAAAAATATCTCTCCCGAAGTTTCATTCCGTTTGGACTCCGTTTGATATTCATTTTCTGTAAAACCCTGAAATAGGCAAAAAACAGCAATCTGGACTGGGCCTTTGGGTTAATAGGTTAGTCCCAAAAATAATATAAAAGTGTATAACAAAGCCCATTAAACATCCAAAACATCATAAATAATAGCATGGAACAATCAAAAATTATAGATACGTTGCAGGCGTATCATGTTGCATCAATCTGTCCTCTTCGAGGGAAAAACAACCCAAGCTCAAGAGGTAGCAAAAAGCATGATGCAAAATGGACGTACCAGCCTCCCACTTATGATTAACAGCTCTCGCAAGCATCCGCAACTACGACAGAAATATTAAAATAAATCTAACCATAGCATGTAACATAGAGATCCAAATCAGCCCTTTACGAAGCAACACATAAACTAGGGTTTAAGCTTCTGTCACTCTAGCAACCCATCATCTACTTATTACTTCCCAATGCCTTCCCCTAGGCCCAAATAATGGTGAAGTGTCATGTAGTCGATGTTCACATAACACCACTAGAGGAAAAGACAACATACATCTCATCAAAATATCGAACGAATACCAAATTCACATGATTACTTTTAACAAGACTTCTCCCATGTCCTCGGGAACAAAAGTAACGAATCACAAAGCATGTTCATGTTCATGATCAGAGGTGTACTAAATAGCATTAAGGATCTGAACATATTATCTTCCACCAAATAAACCAACTAGCATCAACTACAAGGAGTAATCAACACTACTAGCAACCCACAAATACCAATCTGAGATTTTGAGACAAAGATCGGATACAAGAGATGAACTCGGGTTTGATAGGAGATGGTGTTGGTGAAGATGTTGATGAAGATTGACCCCCTCTCCATGAGAGGATCGTTGGTGATGACGACGGCTTCGATTTCCCCTCCCGGAGGGAAGTACCCCCGGTAGTACAGCCATGCCGGGGCTTTATATTGGTTTCGCCCAGGTTCGGCCTCGAGACGGCGGCGCTTCGTCCCGAAAACCTCCTTCTTATTTTTTTCCAGGTCAAAACACATTGATAAAGCGGAAGACGTACGTCGAGGGACTGCCAAGGGGCCCACAAGGTAGGGGTTGCACCCAGAGGGTAGGGCGCGCCCCCACCCTTGTGGCTGGGTGGTGGCCCCCCTCTAGTGCTTCTTTCGCCCAATATTTTTTATATATTACAAAAATATTCTCTGTGAAGTTTCAAGACTTTTAGAGTTGTGCAAAATAGGTGTATCAGATTTTCTCCTTTTCCAGTCCAGAATTACGGCTGCCGACATTCTCCCTCTTTATGTAAACCTTGTAAAATAAGAGAGAAAATGCATAAGTATTGTGATATAATGTGTAATAACAGCCCATAATGCAATAAATATCAATATAAAAGCATGATGCAAAATGGACGTATCAGCGAGGCGCTTGGAGGTCTCCGTGGACCCAACCAGACGCGCAAAAGGTAAAAGGCCAACCCATTTCAACATGCATGCCAGGACAATTCAGTTAGTGTGTCCCATTTATATACATGCATATTGGAAATAACTAAAGCATGTATCACGAAACCTATCTCTCGTGTATCTTCCACTCTTCCTTTGTGTGCGAGACCAACGCCTCAAGCTTGCGCTCAGAACCTATCGCAACACGATGCTTTCTATCAATGTCCGCACTAAGCAACCACATTCCCGTCATTCCTGCACATACAAATTTCAAACATAGCACCACATTTAATACAAATTTCAAATATAGTGCCACACTTAATACAAATTTAGAACATAGTGCCACACTTAATATAAATTTCAAACATAGTGCCACAATTAATACAAATTTAGAACTTAGTGCCACACTTAATACAAATTTAGAACTTAGTGCCACACTTAATACAAATTTCGGACATAGTGCCACGCAGCCTAGCTTCTCCCTCTCCCTCTTCCTCCTCTTGCTCTTACTCCTCGTCCCGGATTGCCTCGTCCACGCCCAGTACCACTGACAATGAAGAAAGTTGGACAATTAGTGTCCCTATGGACAAATTCACTTCATAAAATGCATTGCATAGTGGCGTCTCCAGCTTCAGATTAATCCATAAAATGCATTGCATAGTTGTTTCTGCTTGCAGAGTTTTCTGAATAGACTCATCAGGTTCTTATTTCTGATCGGCGAGAAGAAATTAGCACCCAGATGGCGCATGCACCAACGGCTCTTCAAGTCCTGCCATGGAGTTTGTTTCTCAGGAGCAGGGTTTGTCAGTGTCTTTATCTCTCTAAGTATACATGCATGATGAAGGATGCGCACATTGGGCTTATCCTTCACAACAGCTACTTTGAATTGCCTAAAGAACCATGTCCAACTTTCAATGTTCTCACTCGCAACAAATGCAAATGCAAGTGGGACAAGTTGATTTTGCCTATCTGGACCAATGACTGTTAGGATCTAACCCTTGTACTTGCGAGTGAGAAAAGTGTCATCTACACATATCACCGGTCGACAATGCCTGAAAGCTTTGATGCATACACCGAAAGAAAAGAACAGTCGATGGAGCACCCTCACAGTTGGGAACTCTTGCATGAAGAGGTCTTGGATCTTGACATAGGTGCCAGGTTTTCGGTCCTGGAACATCTGGAGGAGCCGGAAAATAGAGTCATATGCATCGAAATACGAACCAAATTTGGTCTCAAGCGCCATATGCTTACCCCTCCAAGCCTTGCCTTAAGAAATTATGTACTTGATCCTGATGAATACTTTTGTCTCGATGGCCTTCACTTCCATCGCTTTGCACTCCACTATCTTGTTGTAAAGCAACCGAGCAATTAGAATGGATGAAAGGTTGGCATGGTCTTGATGGATGTAGGGAATAAGCCATGTGTGCTGAACTAGGTCACTGGTCACCCAACTTGTGCCATACTTAGGGAGTTAGCCATGCACCCTGGCTTGCATACCATTGTTAAGTATTTCTGACTTGACACCTGAGCTCTGAAAACCCTTTGTGTGGACATTTCCCACTGAATGATTGCGTCCTTCGGAGATTTCTTGTTGGGATACATAGCACCCGCCGCAATGTTGTTCTGGTGATATTTCTAGGCTGAATCATGCCCATCATTCACGATTATTGCTGATGAGAAGTCATGATTCCATGATGCAGAATTCGGCACATCCTCTGTGTTCTCTTCTTCATCAGACTCATTGGAATCATCGGCATGACCAATGTCAACATTTGTATTCTAGTCTTCCATCTGGTTCTGCATGTACCTATCTACCTCGTCACCATCCACCTCGCCACTGTAATAACCATCAGCATGTCCTCCTTCTACCTGACTACTCTTCCCTTGTTCGTAACCATCATCTCCAGAATTTGACATAGATAGCATCATCCCATCACTGCTTTGCGTAGGATTATAACCATCCTCGCCTTCAGGTGCAGTTACCTCCTCTAGAACGGGAAGCACTAAGGCACAAGGATTGCATCCCCTGGTTTCGCAACCTTATAACCAGCACACCCACTGAGAGTCCCGCTCTATTAGCCTCAAATAGAAGAAAATGTTTGAACTTGACCGGGTCCACAATGCATGAACACCCACGGTGTGCGTGTCAGTATTCAGCCCTAAACATGTGGTCAACCATTCTTTCAACTGAGTAACAGACCATGTTTGACGGGTGGTCAGTGGCACCTCTATGTGCTCAGATTCACTCAGATCAACCCCAATCTCATTTGTTTGGACAGTACCAGGACCATAGTAAAATATGAACGTCACTACATCAGACATCTCAGCTCACCTATAGAATTATTGAACATGGATAGACAATTGTTAAACAGCATGACAAACTACAAATATCCACACTCCTAAATATTTGACAAGTACATATGTTACCGATTATTAACAGAACAACTAAAAATATTCACACACCTAAAAATATTGACTGAACTAAATATATTACGGATATTACCGAAACAACTTCAAATATTGATAGAACTACATATTTTACACCTAAATATATTATGGATAGCACAGGACTACAGGAGTAACCAACGATACTGACAGACCTAAATATTTGGCATCCACATATAGTACAAAATATTACCTGAGCAACTAATATATTCACACAACTAAATATCACACATCTAAAAATATATCGGTTACTACCGAAGCAAATAACAATATTCGCACACCTAATATATTTCACGTCGAAACATATTATTGAATACTATTGAAGCAACTAACACAGAGAGAATGTCTGTTCAATTATACCATTGAAGCGTGCAAAGCAACGACAAACGACGGCCTTCAATCACTAGAGCCGGAGCTTCACCTCCACCACACCGTCAGAGCTTCATCTCCACCACCTCCACCAAAATGCTCACCACGACAACCACGAGCTACCCCGTCACTGGATCAACGTCTCACTTGCCTCCCCCAACTATCTACAACGCATCTACGGTGGCAAATCAGCAAAAAGTGGCTCAGTTTGGTGTACAAATGGGTTAGTTTCCGAGTGCAAAAGAGAAGAAACAAATAACACCCGGAAAAAACAGACGAAGAGGAGGATAAGTGAAGGGGGATAAAGGGGTGTGGGTGGAGCGCACCCTATCGTCTGATGGGCGGACGGTCGTCCCGCGGGTGGCCGCCCATGTCGGCTGGGCCCCGGCCACCGACAACGCATGTCGTGCCGAAGGGGAGCAGTGCGACGTGGCCTACACTAAAAGAAATATGTCAACTTGCGACCATCAATATTGGTCATTGAATGGTCATTGTTTTTCATTTGTTACCTTTTTACTACCAAAAATAATTGGTCAAAAATAGACCGTCTTTAATGAAACTTAACGACCTTTGTTGTGAAATGGTCGTAGAAGGCAACGACCAAAATGAAAGGTCGTTGGTCCTATGACCAATTATTTTGGTCACTAGCAAGCTGCCCACACCATGTCAGATCCGACATGGAAAAATTGCGACAAAATGAAAAGGTCATTGATTAGAATCAACCCGGTCTATTTCGACGCTTTACTTGGGCCAAGCCCACTAATTCAGCCCATTTAATATTATTTCTCCTGTTAATTCTGGTCAGCCACATGGGCCAGGCCCAACAATTCAGCCTTTCTATTTCATGGGTTGTGGCCTTTTTGTGATCTATTTCTTTTTTGGGCCTGTATTTTTACAGTCCATTTTATTTTTTAATTTTCAGCCTTTGTTACTACCAACATATTTTGGCCCATAGACTTTTCAAAGCCCAAATAGATTGTGTTCAATAGACTTTCCGGCCACTTCTTGATTTGTCCCATGCCTATTTTTATCAAATAATTTTATATCATTGACATACAACCAACCTAGATTCAATGCCAACATATTTTCCAATTAGAATAGTATTATAAGAATATGTACATAACTCCCAGCATTTCAATTTTATTAGCATGCAAATACACATCAAATCACTATTGCAGGATGTTGCTAACGCGACACTACGATCAGAGACCCTTCGACGAAACTGTGTGCGATGCAATAATCGCAAACGGTGGTGTAAAAAACCCGTCAAAAAGGTGCAAAACATTTGCGATGACGGATGCATCAAACACGGTTCAGATTTTAGTTGCGTGTGCGATGCAGGGCATACGGTTCAGTTCAATTAATTGTTTGCGATGAGGCAACACAAAATAAACGGGCATCCAGATGAAGGCGTGTGCGATATACAGCATATGGTTCACTCGGATGAACTGTTTGTGATTAGGCAACAAAAAATAAACGGTCAACCAGATCAAGGTGTGTGCAATATACGGCATGCGGTTCAATCAACCTTGTCGTCAGTGTGACCTCTGTGGCAACCGTTCACTCCCCACAAGAATCTCCTTGTACCGTGGCAACCGTCCACTGCCTCTTCGCCTTTCCCTCTAGATTTGTAACTCCTGTCGCACGCTCTTCCCCCCTCCATTTGCCTTCACCCTTTCCTTCTTCCATTGTTCGATCATCTTCTCCATGGAGGGAACAGGCCAAAAACGACCCTGTTATTCTTGCCCCGATATGAAATATGACATGGTGGAGGATCTCATTGATTGGTGCGACGTCATCACCTCGGCTAGGATGGCAGGTTCGTTCAAGACCATTCTCGACTCAACTAATAACATCATTACAAGAAACCCAAGGATCCAGGAGCGATTTGATCTCCCCTATCTTCTTCGTCGTGACCCTGATCACTGGCGCGGGGACGACGGAAGCCTCGCCTTGTGCAAGTTGATGCCGCTTGATAATGATATGTGTGATGTTAAGATGCCATCGCTTGAGCGTAAGGCTTGGGCAGGAACAAATGGAGATTGGGTTGTTTATATTGGATACAATTGTGAGTGGGAACTTGTGAATGTGTACACTCGTCATCGGGTTCCACTTCCAAAAATCTCAGACTGCCCTGAAGTTGAGCACACCGGTATTCTACGCACGTTCAAATACGATCATGGTGACTGTCGTCTATTGAAGATAGAAATTTGTCGAGTTCCCAATCGCTCTTGGAATTACGCGAACTATGAAGTTGTTGCTAGCTTCGACAAGCTTGTTGCCGTCCTTGCTTCCACGACTCGATGGTTGCTCAAAAATCAATTTTTGTACACGGATGAGTATTGTGATGTAATTCAATACGAGGGTCTTATGTTTGCTGCCACCACTCGTGGCACTATTTTTGCATGGAATCCTTATGGTTTTGGTACATTTGTCTTCCATAATAATTATAATTGCTTCATCCACATGCATGCGGGTTAGCTAGCTAGTTTCCCTTTACTAATTAACCTTCTAGTGTTTCCAATGTCCTGTGAACATTCCACCACCTATACTTGAAAAAGTTTATAACCAAGGGGGAGATGACGATGGTGATGATCATGAGCATGAGGACGGGCAGGACCCATATACTTTGTGGCGCCTGGCAACTTATTCTGATAGATCACCTCTTCTTGTATGTATACATGGCACTACTGATGTTAGTAAGGAAGCATGTATTGTCTCGCATGGTCGCACTCTCTGGACCTATTCCAACATACGTTGCAGGGTATTCGGGGTGGATACTAGTGTGCTAGCGCCAACACCTTCTCCCCGGTTCAGTTGATAGTCTTGGAGAAAACTCGCTCTTCCTTGGACAAAACTATCCAATGATGGTGAAAGGCGATCCAGCAGCTGTTGACACAACGTTACTAACATTTATGAGAAGCAATTGTATCTATACCTCGGACATTGCTATGCTTACCTACCGTGGCTATCACAATATGGGTATTGAAATAGGCCGCTTCTTCCTGGATGATCTGTCTTGCGCTGGTCTCGAGATTGACAGTAGCTGGCCCTTCCCAGAGAATCACTTCTGGTTCAAAGCAAGTGTTTCCAACGCCGACGAGTGGTTGAGCTGAAGTTCATTTCATTCCTTTCTTATTTGTTGTGTGAGAAAAACTTTACTTTACTAGAATGTTTCGTTTGAAATGGTCTATAAGCCAACATGTATCCTCATTGTCGTTGTGGGTTGATGACTTGTTGTATGTAATCAATGGTACATTTGCATATGCGTCCATCAACTCACGCCTGCTAGTGGTGTCCATATGAACAGTGCTAGTGATTTTAGTTGCAAAAATTAGATAGTGCTAGTGATTTTTAGCTACATATTTTGACAAATCGCAGTGTTACAAGGTTGACAAATGGCAATGTTACTAGATAAATAAATGTCAAACTTTCCAGTTTGACAAATGGCAACATATACTATATGACAGATGCAAATCTTACCCAATTGTTTCTACATGGTTGCACACGGGTCATCCGAAACAACCGTTTGCGTTGAAGGGATGCACAAATCCTGCACTACGAATTTTCCCTTGACTTAAGGGGGAAGACCATAGCTCTCACTTTGCATACGGGTGTTCTATCTAAAATGTTTGCGATCAAGAGCTCCACAAATCCTGCTCGGCACATTTTTCCTTAGCTACCTGGGGAAGCTGTCGGTTTGATTACATGTGTTCTAACTAAAACGTTTGCGATGAGTGTTTTATATTTAAAAACCATTGACATTTTTTCAAAAGAAAATCGTTTGATAAGTCTGTATATTATGAGAGAAAAACGCAAGTTCATTCAAACCATATCTTTCATTCAGTCACACCATGAATTTATATTCATATGATCGAGAATTCGAGATATAGTATTAAACCCCAAAAAATCTATTTCCGGTGGTGGCTGAGGTGGCGTGCCGCGCCATCGTTGTCGTCCTCTGGGACGCCGTTGTTGAAGTCTTCAAGGCAGCACAAAATGTTCTTCACTTGTAAATCGAACATCATGTCGTCGCGCGATCGATGGGCGAGGCGCGGGAGGATGGCAACTGGCGCCGCTGAGAGGTAGCGGTCGACTGTAACGTCCCATGCTGCAGAGGGGGGCGTACACACGGGCACGGGCACGGCGGGTGCAGCCAAACGCACGGAGAATAGCGCAACAGTGGGTGGAGGGGCGCGCACGGGCAGGGGCACGTGCGCGGCGGGTGTAGCCAAACGCACAGGGGCTGGCGCCACGGTGGGTGGAGGGGGGGCGCGGGCACGGGCATAGGCGCTGGCGCTGGCATGTACACGAGCTCGCGTGGGTCCGCGGAGACCTCGGCGACAAGGTCGTCAATGATACGGGGATGGTCGCTGGCATGGGCGCGGGGATGGGAGCTGGGACAGGAGCGGGGGCAGCAACCGCCACGGCCAGCTCGTTCTGGGCCATGTCCATGAGGCCCCATTCCTCCTTACTTTCTATCTCCTCTGGCTCGGAGTCGACTTCACCAAACTTGAAGACTAGTGGCAGATGATCATTCTGCGCCATGGCGTTGGTGGAGGTCCGCGGGAGGGAGGGGGATGGGAGGCGAACAGTAAAGTCGCCCGTATTAAATAGTGGCTCAGGCACCATTAATGGAGAGGAAGGCGGGCGACCATGGAAGTCAAAAGGCTCGCTTCCCAGTGAGCATGCACAGCGTACGGCTCACACGCTTCCCGGCGAGCCGGCGCATTGGAGGACAGCTTACACGCCTCTCGGTCAGCCTCCGCACCGAACTCCACTCGCACACCTCCCGTCCAGTCAAGGTCAAGCAGCTGTCCATACGGCACCTCCTATAGCCATTAAAACGAAGACACGTGGCGTCAGGTGAATGGTTAACAAAACGCGCGTGATTTGGATTATACAAACGTTTGAGATATTAAAGTGGCAGCTATTTTTCAAAATGCCTTTGTTGGCTGTTATTCGAGTGCGCCTTCTCTCAAAATGGACACAAAAAATACCATAGCATGTCGGGTGCATTCCATGATAGCATGCCAAGTTTCATGAATTTTAGACTAATTTTGGATTTACTAGAATTTAAAAACAAAGTACCTCAACGTTTTGCCGGCAATCAACGGTGCCCTGGTGTTTGAAATTCATTCCCATTTCTTCCATAGGACCTATGCATGCACCCAAGGACACATATTTGATTTTTCAACCAATTTATATGCATTAGAGCATGTGCATGTAGTTCAAATTTGAATTATGCACATAAATGCATTGAAAACTCAATTAATGCATAAAAATGGCCAAATGAACCCCGAAAAATCCCAACAATTGACACAACACTTTTGTTGTTCTATGTTGACACGAGAAATGTTTTGAAAGCAATAAGAGGCAATGGATATCATTTCGTCCCCAAAGGTGGGACGTTCCCTACCGAAACAATCAGGCTTGTTGTGAGAATTATATCCCCGAACCTGCCCCAAATGGGACAAATTTTTTACCATGACATATTGATACTGCTCCATGATAGCATGCTAAGTTTCATGAATTTCAGACGAGCTTTGGATACACTAGAATTTAAAAACCATGTATCTCAAGTTTGTGGCCGAGTGACCGTGGCAGGGTGTTTAACATTCATTCCCATTTCTTGCATGGGACCTAAGCATGCAACCAAGGGCACAAATTTGATTTTTCAACCAACTTATATAAATTAGAGCATGTGCATGTACTTCAAGTATGAATTATGCACATAAATGCATTGAAAACTCAATTAATGCATAACAATGTCCAAATGAACCCCGAAAAATCCCAAAAATTAACACAACAATCATGTTGTTCTATGTTGGCACGAGAATTTTTTTGAAAGCAATAAGAGGCAATGTATATCGTTTCGTCCCCAAAGGTGGGACGTTCCCTACCGAAACCATCAGTCTTGTTGTGAGAAGCTCTTGTTTGTGAGAAGCTTATCCCCAAACCAGCCCCAAATGGGACAAACAATTTACCACGGCATGTTGATGCCGCTCCATGATAGCATGCCAAGTTTCATGAATTTCAAACGAGCTTCAGATTTACTAGAATTTAAAAACCAGGTATCTCAATATTTGCGGCCGAGTGACCGTGGCAGGGTATTTGACATTCATTCCCATTTCTTGCATGGGACCTAAGCATGCAACCAAGGGAACAAATTTGATTTTTCAACCAATTTATATGCATTAGAGCATGTGCATGTAGTTCAAGTATGAATTATGCATATAAATGCATTGAAAACTCAATTAATGCATAAAAATGTCCAAACGAACCCCGAAAAATCCCAAAAATTGACACAACACTCATGTCGTTCTATGTTGACAGAGAATTTTTTTAAAAGCAATAAGAGGCAACAAACATCGTCTCGTCCCCCAAGGTGGCACGTACCCTACCGGAACCATCAGGCTTATTGTGAGTAGCTCTAGTTTGTCAGAAGCATATCCCCAAACCAGCCCCAAATGGGACAAAAAAATTAGCACGACATGTTGATGCCGCTCCATGATAGCATACCAAGTTTCATGAATTTTAGACAACCTTTGGATTTACTAGAATTTAAAAACCAGGTATCTCAATGTTTGCTGCCGAGTGACCGTGGCAGGGTGTTTGACATTCATTCCCATTTCTTGCATGTGACCTAAGCATGCAACCAAGGGCACAAATTTGAATATTCAACCAATTTATATGCATTGGAGCATGTGCATGTAGTTCAAGGATGACTTATGCACATAAATGCATTGTAAACTCAATTAATGCATAAAAATGTCCAAACGAACCCTGAAAAATCCAAAAAATTGACACAACACTCCTGTTGCTCTATGTTGACATGAGAAAAAAATTGAAATCAATAAATGGCAACATATATCGTTTCGTCCCCCCAAGGTGGCACGTACCCTACCAAAACCATCAGGCTTGTTGTGAGAAGCTCTGGTTTGTGAGAAGCTCTGGTTTGTGAGAAGCATATTCCCAAACCTGCCCCAAATGGGACAAAAAATTTACCACGGCATGTTGATGCCGCTCCATGATAGCATGCCAAGTTTCATCAATTTCAGACGAGCTTTGGATTTACTAGAATTTAAAAACTAGGTATCTCAATGTTTGCGGCCGAGTGACCATGGCAGGGTGTTTGACATTTATTCCCATTTCTTGCATGGGACCTAAGCATGCAACCAAGGGAACAAATTTGAATTTTCAACCAATTTATATGCATTAGAGCATGTGCATGTAGTTCAAGTATGAATTACGCACATAAATGCCTTGAAAACTCAATTAATGCATAAAAATGTCCAAACGAACCCCGAAAATCCCAAAAATTGACACAACACTCATGTTGTTCTATGTAGACATGAGAAAGTTTTTGAAAGCAATAAGAGGCAACAGATATTGTTTCGTCCCCCAAGGTGGCACGTACCCTACCGAAACCATCAGGCTTGTTGTGAGAGAAGCTCTGGTTTGTGAGAAGCTTATACCACAACCTGCCGCAAATGGTACAATATTTTTTACCCCGGCATGTTGATGCCACTCCATGATAGCATGCCAAGGTTCTTGAATTTCAGACGGGTTTTGGATTTACTAGAATTACAAAACCAAGTACCTCAACATTTGCCGGAGAGCTACGGTGTCATTGTGTTCGAAATTCATCCCCATTTCTTGCATGGGACATAAGCATAAACACGTGGACACATATATGATTTTACAACCCATGTTTGTGCACCGGACCATGTGCACGTGCTTTAATTTTGAATTGTGCTCCTGAAATGGCTAGAAAACCAATCTAATGTATAAAATTTCCAAACGAACCCTGAATAATTCCAGTTTCTTACGACACACATATAGTTGCATGTTCACTACAGATAAAAGGTCTGTCAATTCAAACACCGTCCATTGCCGCTGTGACCCCATTATGTAATACAAATCAAGACAAAAAATCAAGTAGACCCCACACAGTTTATTATCACCAACCATGTGGGATGCATCACAAAATATCTTGGAGCACTGTCTGATTATAGTACGCATACGGCTTATGCGAGAAGGTGCAACGGCTACAGTCCACAGCCCGCTCTGAATAAGGGACCGTGTCTGATGACACTTTGCGCGCCAGTTTTTTCGCTGAAGCGATTCCAAATTTTCGGCTTCCGCGGAAATATCTACTTCCCCGCCCCTCCCCCTTACCAAAAGCCACATTTCCCCTATTTACGCCTTCCTTTCCAAGTTGAAACCTTCACTCCTTGCTTGCAGCGCCGCCTCCTCGCCGGTGACCCTCCTTCACGCTGCTCGGCCTCGCCTATCCAGGCGCGTAATCCACACCCGACCCCCATCCTCCTCCTCCTTCCACATCCCACATGCCCCGACCGCCGGCGCGAGCGCGACACCTTCCACCCAAATCACCGACCCTCCACCAAATAAGCACCGCCCTAAGCCATGGTGCACGCAGTATAGCCAGGATCTCAAGGAGCATTTGGCAGCGGAGAAGCAAATCACGGCCGCGCGCGCGAATGAGGTCGCGATGGCTGCCATTCGTGCCGACCCCCGGATCTTGGAGGAGCACCTCACCGTCGACGCCTCGCACGTTGACGCCGTGATGCGGTTGGTTGCTTTAAATGACAGTTCGTGGTGTTTTCTCGAGGCCACCGTCGATGCCTTCGACGAAGACTACGAGGTATTTTCTCAGCGTGTATGTGCGACCTCATCTCGAGAGCTTGCAGGTTGGTGCCCGGAGCGGCTCAGGCAACTCACTACTATGACGAGGGCACCCACGAAGCAGAAGCCTCGCCCTCTTCCATGCCCAAGGAGCCAATCGTCATCGATATCTTCGACAATGAGGAGTAGCTTGTCTTATTAGCTCACTATAAGGACCCTTGCTCAGTATGGTAGCTACTGCCTTTCCTTAACAAATTCTAGTGAATTGTGCTATCTACTTTTACCATGCAATCTTCTGCTCTAGAGTATATGTTCTATATGTCGTGCAATGTGGTGTTTAGTTAACTGTTTGGTTCAATTCTGCAAATGTGATGTTCAATTCTTTAGGGTGCAATTTTGTAAGTTGTCAAGCATGCTTGGTTTGGTTAACTGTACGATCTTCTATTAGGAGTATGTTATATTGTGCAATGTAGTGCTCAGTTAATGTTTGGTTCATTTGTTGTGGTGTTTATTTAACTGCTTGGTTCAATTCTGCAATGCGATGTTCAATTTTTATGGGTGCATTCTGTTATTGTATACCATGTGAGAAATAAATCGAATTTGGCTGTACTAAATACATGAGAAACAAATACAATTGCTATATTTCCAAGTTGTTAAGCATGTTTGGGTTGGTTAACTGTCTGATCTTCTATTAGGAGTATGTTATATTATGCAATGTGGTGCTCAGTTAACGTTTGGTTTATTTGTTGTGGTGTTAAGATAACTACACGTGCATGGTCCGTTGTCTAATAGCACATTATTGTGCAATTGCAGGAACCATTCTAATATTTAGGTTTTTAACAATTTGGTCTTGCACATGTAGGTCCTGCTGTCAGAGGTTTTGACCCACTGTTCGACCCTTTTTCATATGGGGAAATGAGTTGTCCATGAATATCAATCAAGTCAAGAAACTCAGAAAGATTGTTAGGATAAAGAAATTAGCGACAACAAACAACAAGATCTTTGTCTACACATTGAAGAAGACATCAGTTCACTACAAGATGGTACTAAGTATTATACCTTGCCTTTTTTATTCCTTTGCCCCATTTCCAATATAGAGAAGATATTTATGCACATCCTTGTTTTCAGACCTTTCCAAAGCAGTTCACTGATGATTACCTCTCAAACCACCTCCATGATCAGGAGGCGAGGAAGGTTTTCATACAACACCCACGGTTCAATATTGAAGTGTTTCTGAAGAGGAGGAAGGACGGACGATCAATCATCCATAGGCACTGGCCTAAAGTTGCAAAGACCTTCAACATGAATGAAAGATCAATATTCACCTTCCGCTTCAGCAGTTTTCCAGATGAGATGCATCTGTCTATATACCTTCTATGATGCTAATTTAGAAAGGTTCTACATGTTGTATGTGAAACTTGGTGCTAGTGCAGTTGTGTAATGGGGTACCTGAGTGCTGAAGCTATCATGTTGTACTCTCATGTATTTCAATTATGAAATCCTGCTTCCTTAATATGGAAATGAAATATATTATGTGGTTAATATGAATGTCAATTAGATTAATAAATGGATTATTAATAATAGGATAATTAGCCTACTAATTGGGTTTTGATATTGCAAACGGTTACTGATAAAATACCATGGGCCATGACCTCAGGCAACGCACACAATTTCTAGGAATAAACCATGTTGGATCAATGAACAATCACACACGACCTTCTCTTGAAAACTGTTTCCGTTAGGCCACCTTGCGCAAACGTTTACCACATAAAAACTGTGTGTTATGGATAGCCTTTGCCACACAGTTTGTTCTGCGCATCGTGTGTGGTGCATTCAATAAAGCAAATGATAAAATTGTTAATATCGTGTCCAATGGCAACGCTATCACAGACGATTTGACGGGAAAAATTGTGTGTGATATACCTGTGAATGGAAACATTTTCCTTGGAGTGACTGTGTGGGATGTACATACGAACGAAAACGTTTAGCAAGGACTGACTGTGGGATATGTACTTGCGACCGGAAACAATTTCTCATGTATAATTGTTTTTAGCTCTATTGTACGTATTATCGTATTTGAGCGCTCGTCGGTCGCACATGACCTCATTTTGCCGAGCATGTGTGCCAGGAGGGCATATCCTCGACAGTTTCTGGGTCATGTGGGATGGACCCCCCCCTATCACCGTCACTCACTAGGCGACGGTTCCAAATGCCGTCGCGGAAATGGGTTAAAAACCGTATGTATAGCACCAACGCGTACAAGTGAATTCCCTGCAAAATCAGCATTACATCCAAATTCCAAGAAAATTCAGCATTGCAACAATGTCCTGAAGCAGAGATACGAGAGTGTGCATGCATGCCTAGATCTTACATGCCTTGCTTCTTTCCGACTTCTTCGTCATAGTGCTCGCGACAATCTGTACAAATAGAATGGTTAGAAACAAAATAAAAGCATATCTAATAACATTTTAAGTTGTAGGTAGTCGCTACATAAATAAAAATAGAAGAACGAAAATGAGGCATAGTTATCACTGATACCAGTGATTACCAACAATATGTAAATACACTATATTAGTGACAAATAGCATCTTAAAGATAACAATGGGGATGCCACAATTGAAAGGAGAAAGTTATATTTGAGAAACAAAAAAAATGCACCAACAATTTCTCAAAAGATAACTTAACTTATGTGCATGCATTTAGACAGATTCAAGTGCCTGGACTATACACATTAATTAGAACATGATTGCAAGACACCAATATAAGCTAGAATTCACAAGTACACATTAATTGAAATCACTTAGTAGTTATCCGCCCAAGCACACAAAAGTACAATGCTTGAGATACATGTATGCAACAAGAAAAACAGGCAATGTGATGCAGTATGAGCGCACAATAATTTTGGATGTAAAAAGAACATAAATAATAGAACAATCTTTCGAAACCCTAGGTAGTAACAAGTATGGTTGCGTGATGTTCATGAGTGTCAATCATCTACATATGTGTACATAAAAAACAAAATAAGATGATTCAACTTATTTTGCCCATATACAACAACCAGTAGACATCTAACATCATTACATTACCACAAAAGAAAAGTCCAAAATTCCAAGAAGGTTTCATTCTAACAGAATTAGAGTTTCACCTAAGTGAGATTAATGGATGTCACCTGCAAGCAAAGCAGTGGCAAGGTACTCGGTTTCTTGTTGACATGCCTCCTCCTTCTCCCTCTCCATCTTGTTCTTTTAACTAGCTCGACTCTGCTTTTTCTTCTAACTATTCTGCCTAAGTAAAACTAGCAAAAGGGCCCGTGCGTTGCACCGGGTATAAAATAAATAAATAAATAAATGCATAAACAGTTGAAAAAATGCCACTTAAACTTCACAAAATAACCCAAAAAAAACTATAGCAGAACAAACATTGTTAACCAATTTTGGTTTAAAAAAATCAAAAAATTAATATTTCAAGTTTGTAAATTCCATAACTTTCTTATTCACAAAACAAATCACATAATTTTCTCAAGAAACAGAATAAGTAAAAGTATATGTTCTTACTTGATGTTTCAAGTTGCATGGCCTCTGTGCCATTGGTTATTTGGCACATGGCAAGTTTGAACAATTTTTGTAGTCGAAGTACAGTAGTGGTCAAAATTATTGGGATAAGATTCCTGAGCAAAATTGGTAAATGATTTCAGTTTAAATGCTTAAAAAACAAGTGCCATTAGATATTATCGTTGCATGTCAAACGTATGGGAGAAAATATCAATTTGTGCTCACTAACCTGAAATTTTCAGTGGAACATCTGGTCTCACCCTAATTTTGGTTGTACATACCATTAGAAATAGGATGGGTTTCACCCTAACGGTAGTGCCCTTTTTCCATTATTCAACAATTATCTCAAAAAATAAGCAGAACACACCACTAACTTCTCAATGTGCATCATGACTCGGTAAAGCTTCCAGTGCATGAACATACTTCCTCCTTCTCCTTTTTATCTAGAACATATGGCCGTGTGTTGTGCTGGGAGAAAATATTGGTGTTGTCACTCATTTACAAACCCACTTTGTTTGCCGCACAATTTCTTCTAGCCAACTTTGACACTATGGGCTATTTCTTCTCTTCAACTTTGACAAACGTCACAGCTATCAACAATGTGAAAGTAATGTTTTTGTCATCATGCTAACAATAGTTTGACAAAAAGGAAATATAAAAATAGCTACATTCAAGAACGGAGAGAAAACTTGGTGAAACTTGCAAACCTTGTGTTACTTTTCTTGCTTTTAGCAAGTTATAATGCTACATGTGTGCAGATAATATCTGAAAAGCTCCTTGAGAAAGATGAAAAATATTAACTATACTGAGTTAACTATATATAATACAAAACATATGCAAGGATCCACTTTTTCTGTACATCAACTTACAGAAGATATATTCTGTTTATTCAGCTAAACTTGTAATGTCACACATTTACAAGCTGCATCTAGTTCTCCTCCAAAAGAAAAGAAACTAAATAAGAAAACATAAAATGTTAAATCCCAATATCTCAATCATGAAATTATTGGAAGCAATGTGATTCACAAGAGAGGCCTTGGGTTCACCCTGCTGCAATTCATGCATCAGCGATTGTTATAGAATCAAGTGCTATTATACCTCGAAAGATTGCATTCTGTGGTTGCCAAGCTTGACTTCAATTCAGGGAGTTCAGTTCCAAATAATTCCAAATAGGTTAACCACCCTAGAGATATTGTGGAAATCCTCCCCCAACAGAGATTTGAGTGTTCAGGTTCACATAGTTATAGACTACTTCAGAGTAAAAATAAACTTTGAAGTTGATATAGTATCACGACAACCTGAATTACAACATCTGGATGTAGAATTGCACTTAAAACTTGCTGAGTTATCAGTTGTTTTGGAAGCAAAATAATATGTGGTGGTACATGAGAGCCTAGAGGATGGTTCTCTAGCTCTTTGCTTTCAGAAGTTTTGGAAGTTGTTCGATATGTATGCAGAAGTGAATGTGTCACTTCAGTTGTGCATAAACGCTCCATCATATGAGCTTAACAACACAACCACCACACTAAATCAGTCATCATTTACATCTAGAACCAAATTTGTCAGTTTCAGTCTTGCAAAAAGAAGACACATAATCAGGGGTCCGATGATTTGAGGCATTCCCATGACCTGGAAAAATGTGCGTGTGTCTACACTCTACAGAGGAACGATAGTGGCAGCAGGCTAACATCATCTATAATGCGGGTCGCCTATGTAGCGCTCAGAAAAAAAATCATAAAATTAAAAACCATATAAGCGTCCTCCCTGTCACCGTTTTTTTTAAATAACTATGTAAGCGCTTGATGTTAAGTATGAGTGCTAATTGCAGATTGAATACACCTTCAGTATTCTACCTTGTGCGAACTTGCTGCATCTTTTGTCACCGATGCCACATATCGAATGTGAAACTATCATCCATCACTGAAGATGGTTTAAGAGGAAGAGCTGCTCACCACGGTAACCTCGACGACGCTAGCCTTCTCAAAGATAGCATCAGGGTGAAAAAATCATCGACTTTGCTGTGGTTTGGATGCATCCACGAAATAATATTCTCACGCTGACTACATTGACTCTTCATGGTACACATCGACTTATTCTGGTCTGTATGTGGATATTCTTAAATTCCAATGCGGTGAGGACACATTGACTTCAAAAAAAATTAATACTGACAAATGTTGGTCGCTTGTGTAGACACTTAGAGATTAAAAAAATAGATACAATGTCAAAAGTACAAATCATCTAAATGCCCTCTCTGTCAATGCTTCATGCTAAGTAGGGCGCTAATTACAGACTAAAAACACCTACAGTTTTCTACCTCCTGCGGAGGAAAATATCAAGCGCTTGATGCATCCAGGCCGATCGACTGGGAAACAAATCCCAGCACCTTTTCATAGCATCCAGCTTTCAAGATGGACTAAGCGGAAGAGATGCTCACCTCGGCAACCTCAACGATGCCGACCTGATCGAAGAGCTGCGCGAGGCGCTCGCTGTTGTCGCCTCCTCTGACGGCTCCACGTACTCCCAGACCTTCTCCACACCACCGTGACCTCCTCCTCAACCTCAACCGCCAGCTCCTCCTCCGCGACGGAATCCAGGGCCTCGTCCTCGGCTGCAAAGGGAGGGGATCTGGGTCTAGGGATCTGCCTTCCAGTTGGGATGTGGGGCCCTTTAGCACCGTCGTCGTCGTCTGGAGGAGGACCTACAGTTGGGGCAGGGGCGGATGTGTGGGAAGGCTCACCGCGCCAAAAGATGTGGGGGTCGAGATCGAGCATAGACAGATTAGGATGAGGAGGAAGAACAGGGGCTCGATCAGGAGAAGAGGAGCACACCAGATCGCCTGTGCGCAACAGGGCGAGGCCCGATACAACACATGAATCATTCTTTTTTCACTTAACCGTGGACAACGGGTTAATCTGTTGCTCGGCCATCGGGGGAGTGCTGCTGCTACTATCGCTCGATGTGGTGCTGCTGTCTCTCAACCATCGAGGGTGTGCTGCTGCTGCTCGGCCGCCGACGTGAAGGGGCGGTGGCGGGGCGTGAAGGCGAGCAGGGCCGTGAAGCGGCAGCGGCGGGGGGCCGAGAAGGGGCAGCGGCGAGGCGTGGCGAGCAGCCGTTAGGAGCGTGCATATGAAGGCAAATTGGCAAAACGGTCGGACGGACGAACATGCTATTAATACCACCTTGTTTATATTACGATTTTGTCTATACAAATCGTAAAAGCGTATTATGACAGAGAAGAAAGCGTATTGTGACGATGAACCCGACGGACTCGTTCCGTGCTTTATTATTAGGTAAAGATATATTGTTATAATCATATTTTATTTTACCATAACACTGATTAAAGAACCGTTACTTAACATCGAATGATCCGACAGAATGATAGTTTACAAACAAAGAACGAGGTATAATGGAGGTAGAAGGGGACTGGGAATAGTTGTGGTAAAAAGTTGGGCCAAAGGAGATTAATGGAAGTGGTCCAAATGGTGTTTGATGCTAGTTTGGTCAAGCAAACGGATTCCAATTGAAATGAAAACTAACAGGATCAAGTGGCATGTAGAATTGAGGTTGTCCATCAATTTTGAGCTCATTTGGGTAAAGTTGCCAATGCAACTTTTGTAAACCCTAAAAATCAACAGAAATGGATTTCCAAGATTTAGTCAGGCAAATCATCCCTCCTTGATGCACCACTTGGTGTAGTGTCATCATTTGGGGTTGTGAGCATGTCCACAAATTTTGAGGTCATAAGTAAAAAGTTGGCAATGTAGAGTTATTCAAACTTAGATCTGGACAGAGAGGGTTTTGGAACACTTTGATCATGATATCCTTCTCTCCAACTTGTGACATTTGGTCTAGACGCAATATTACACCATTTGAGCATGCGCACCAAGTTTGAGAGCATTTGGACAAGTTTAGCAATGTAAAGTTGCTCAAACTTCAAAATGGACATAAATGGTTTTGAGGGGTTTTGATGAAGTTCTCTTGATCTTCTAGGCATGAGGCTAGGCAAGATCATAAAATATGTCATATGTGACATGCTAGAATTTTATTAAAAAAATTTGGAAATATTTCCTTTGTAAATATTTCAAAAGCTTGAAATATCCAGAAAGGGTTTTTATTGGATTTGACCAATATTTTGAACATGACCATGTGTTGAAACTCATATATATGGACAATATATGTCCACTGAGGTTCCCTAAATTTTCTAAAATATTTTTGAAATAATAAAATAATTTTAACCTATTAAAGACAATTTCTTGCCTTAAGAAAAAGGCTTTAAATAAAATAGCAAAATAACTTTGAAAATAATATTTTTTGTGATTTTGGGGAGTCCTATATCTAATAGGATTCAAACATAATTTTTGAAAGATTTTCACACCCTTAATTAAGTACTTGTAGTGCAAACCTCAATTCAGGGTTTTTTGGAAAGCTAAATTTAGAAAATACTTTTTTTGGCCAAAATACTTTTGTAAGAAAATACTATTATGTCCTATATACATGGCATGGTCATTGGGCAAAGTTTTGGACCAAGGAGATGAAGCATAAGAGTTGGTGGATTTATTTGATTTTCAGAGCACTTGCAAACAACAACCAAAATTCAATCAAACATAGACCAAAACAGTCAAAAGTTTTTGTCTAACAATATTTTAGCATGATTATTAGCTTAAGTGTTGTGGTATGGAAATCAGGGTGTGCAGACCTACCCCCTTACAAGAATCTTGTGCCCGAGATTCCCAGACTAGGCATGGAAAGGAATACAGAAACTTGGATCTGGGGTAGTCTTCACGTCCTCATACTGCTTATGCTTCCGAGTGGTGCTCCATTGAATCCTTGGAGTACTTGATGGTATGGCTTCGTGTATAATGTCCTTCTTGATCCAGGTTGAAAAAGGGGCCTCTCGCGTAGGTCAGGTCGGGCTAGACGTTAATGGCTCAGTGATCGATGTCCTCATAGAGACCAGGCTAGTTAGGAAGTTGAAAACACTTCCAGAGTTGTGACACGTGAAAATACGTTATGCACAGTGGGTGACTGCGGTGGTAACTCTAGCTGGTAGCCGTTTATTCTTCGTCTTGCAGTCATCTTGGAGGGGGTGATAAATCTTGGTTTGAGCTTCCCTTCGACATGGAAATGCTTGGTCCTTTGAGAGGGGTGGATTGCAGATATATATGGTCTTCGACGCGGAAGTTTACTTCTTGATGATGGTGGTTGGTGTAGTTCTTACTTCTTGACATGGTGTCTTTGATGTTCCTTAACCAGCTGAATGGCTCTCCTTCCGTCTTTGGGTAGACAAGTAGGTCACCAAATAAAGATGACCTTCCGTCTTTGGGTAGACAAGTAGGTCACCAAATAAAGATGACAACTACTTTTCCAAGCACTTCATGAAGTCTATGGGGTACGCCAGTAGGTTGGGGTATTGGTGGTGGTCTCGGTTGAGTATTGACAAAGGTCTTCTCGACCTAGAGCCAAAGCTCGTGGTTGTGATCCGACCATATTGTGGCTTGGTGGGGCTTAAGGGTTTCACGGATTCTAGTGTGTGGGTGAACGTTTATCACCTTATCCTTAAGCACGGTTCCTGAGATGCCAAAAGTTATATCACATCATATTACCAAAACAATCACCCCGTATAGTTAAACTCCAATCATCACTCATGCTATTCATATCCTCGTGGCTTCCTAGAGGAGGTCTAACAAAATCGTGCATGTATACAATCCCCAAACCTATATGTATGTCTACCCCTAAAAATCGAGGGGTAGAGCATACAAACTTCCAAGATTGAGTTAAACATGACAATCCAAGTGCTCAGCCTATTATTCCAGGGTCTAAGATAATGCATCTCTATCCTAAGAAAACACGTCGCAAGCCACTCCAAGATCTTGTTTCCTTCCTATGAATCATCTCCAATAGCCCATTAACTTCCATCAATCACTACATAATCCAATATCTACGGTGTTCCACTTGATCTCCTAAAGTCCCTATAATCCCCAAGTACTTGAAAGGGCTACCTTACTATAGTCAGTCCACCAATCCCCATCATTGTGATCTGATAACTCCAAGGTCAAGCTTATATAGAATCCTAAATCAACTATGACAATTAATCCAATCCCCTAGCTTATTGTCCATCGATAAACATGGTATCATGACTCCGAACCATGTAGGCATACTCAACATCTATACTCAACTAGAATCACCTACCTGAATCCAAATCTCATGTCCAATGAGGATTTCTACACTTTCCCCCAAGTCTTTATCATAATGTCAACTATCTCCTATCAATATCTCCTGGCTAATTCAAATCCTTATACTTCCAAGAACTTCGTCTTGCGCTCATAATTTGCCTACAAAATCCAATTTATCCAGGGCTAATGAAAGCTATGCTACTCTATTAACATGATCCCACCAGTTCATCTATCAACATGAAAACCTCATGATCCACCAAAGAGTCTCAGGTAATCCTCAAGGTCAGTGATACAAACTCATCAAGTCATTTGTGCTCTACCCCTATACCCTCAAATTGGTCTTCCTATGGCATCGTCGGTTCTGGTGCTACCTTAGGATGATAATGTGCTAGTTCACTATGTCCATTAGTCCCATAATGAGCCCAGTGTTGTGCAAGGTTACGGAGGCTTAACTGGTTCTCTTGCAATTATGTGGGTTAAGAACATGGTTAAGGATTCAAGCTGGGGTATCTCGCGAAGTCTCGAAGGGTGTGGGTATGGGTTTCTAATCTTGAGGGGTAAGCATAACTCCACGGGGTTGTACTTGGACGAGGATGCGGCAGCAAAAGTCTTTAGTACTAGTTGGTTACCGAGGTGGAATCCTTGGTACTTCTTGTCTTGCCGGTCTTCGGTTGAGGATAGAGAAGAGAGGGAGAAGTATCACAGAGGACGGGAATGCCTAAATGGGGTTCTATAGTGCAAGTGCAAACAAACAGGTGCAAAAAGGGCCAAACAAAAGAAACAAGGTAATGAAGGTGATATAGCCACATACCTGTTGCCTAGGGAAAAAGTGCGACTTATATCAAAACATGAACAATAAAAACAAGCAACACACAATCATGGTTCTATTCGAACCATCATATGGGCTCGAATGTGCATAGGGGATACACGAGTCATCCTACTCTAGGGGTTCTCGGACTCAATAGTCGTGCTTGCTCCAGGCCTCGTGCAGTCTTCTGGGTTTTCCTCCGGTGTCGCCACATCCCTTGTAATTGTTCGAGGATATGATCCGGGTTGGGCTTGAAGAATCTTCAACAACTTCTCGCCTAATGGGGTAAAGGTGTCTCCTCGTAGCTGGCATTGACTCGACTTCTGTCGTCTTCTTATTCATGACGATCCCTTTTGCATTCTAAGGCGTCGACGGTTCCAGGTGGCAATCCTTTGTGCAATGACAATAACAAGGCATAGTATAGGTCCAACATGTCGGTTCCATTGATGACAACATCGACACCAAGAGCGGGGAATGAGGAGAACCGTTTTCCTGCTCACTATAGTGAGGCGGACCAAATGGCAAGGTTCTCATCCATTGGTGGTTGCCGATACAACAACGGTAGTGACATGGTTACTCTATTAGCGATGCATATCATGATCTTGCATATCATGTGCCCTAGTCATCGTAGACTAAGGTTGCATCATCTTGGGGTAATGTCAAAGGTGTCACCATCTTTCGAGTCTTGGTTTTCTCAATCCTTGAGAAGGAGTCTTATATCTTGTCGTGGTGTCGCCAACTTGTGTTCAGAAGATGTGGGTAAATGTCTGGAAAGACGTCATCCTTATAGAATATCCACGAGTATCACAAGGAATCCTATGGTCAGGGGCATGAAGATACTAGAGGCCTTTCCTAAAAAATTGAAGGGGGAGAGGTCAAGGAGAATATACCTTAGTTTTCGAAAGCTCGGAAGGGAAGAGAAGTATATATAGTTTTTGAAAATTGGTAATAGTTTTGAAAATAGTTTTTTCTACCCTAACTAACGACTATGCTAACTAAGGCTTCCTACAGTCAGGATGGCTTTGATACCAGTGATACATCTCCAACGTATCTACTTTTCCAAACACTTTTGCCCTTGTTTTGGACTCTAACTTGCATGATTTGAATGGAACTAACCCGGACTGACGCTGTTTTCAGCAGAACTGTCATGGTGTTGTTTTTGTGCAGAAATAAAAAGTTCTCGGAATCGCCTGAAAATCAACGGAGATTTATTTCAGAAAATATAAAAAATACCTGCAAGAAGATCCACACATGGGGGCCCACGGGCTGTCCTCGAGGGTGGGGGCGCGCCCCCCTTCCTCGAGGGCACTCCGATGCCCCACCGACGTATCCCCAGGTCCTATATATTCCGTTTCGTGGAGAGAAAAATTAGGGAGAAATAATTATCGTGTTTTACGAGTTGGAGCCGCCGCCAAGCCCTAATCTCTCTTGGGAGGGCTGATCTGGAGTCCGTTCGGGGCTCCAGAGAGTGGAGATCGTCGCCGTCGTCATCATCAACCTTCCTCCATCACCAATTCCATGATGATCACCGCCGTGTGTGAGTAATTCCATTGTAGGCTTGCTGGACGGTGATGGGTTGGATGGGATCTATCATGTAATCGATTTAGTTTTGATAGGGTTTGATCCCTAGTATCCACTATGTTCTGAGATTGATGTTGCTATGACTTTGCTATGCTTAATGCTTGTCACTAGGGCCCGAGTGCCATGATTTCAGATCTGAACCTATTATGTTTTCATGAACATATGTGTGTTCTTGATCCTATCTTCAAGTCTATAGTCACCTACTATGTGTTATGATCCGGCAACCTCGAAGTGACAATAATCGGGATCACTCCCGGTGATGACCATAGTTTGAGGAGTTCATGTATTCACTATGTGTTAATGCTTTGGTCTGGTACTCTATTAAAAGGAGGCCTTAATATCTCTCAGTTTCCAATAGGACCCCGCTGCCACGAGAGGGTAGGACAAAAGATGCCATGCAAGTTCTTTTCCATAAGCACGTATGACTATATTCGGAATACATGCCTACATTGCATTGATGAACTGGAGCTAGTTCTGTGTCACCCTAGGTTATAACTTCTACATGATGAATTGCATCCGACGTAATTTCCCATCACCGTCCCAATTCCTACGAGCTTTACCTATATTGCTAGTCGCTTATTTACTTTTCTGTTGCTTATATCACAAAAACTACAAAAACACTATCTTTACTTTTATTGCTGCTACCACCACTATCATATTACTGTGCTACTAAACTATCTTGCTGCAGATACTAAGTTTCCAGGTGTGGTTGAATTGACAACTCAGCTGCTAATACTTTAAGAGTATTCTTTGGCTCCCCTTGTGTCGAATCAACAAATTTGGGTTTAATACTTTACCCTCGAAAACTATTGCGATCCCCTACACTTGTGGGTTATCAAGACTATTTTCTGGCGCCGATGCCGGGGAGCATAGATCTATTCTTTAAGTCACTTGGGATTTATATCTGCTTATCACTATGAAGAATTTGAAGGACTCGAAAACCAAGATCTTACCCTCAACTACGAGGGGAGGTAAGGAACTACCATCTAGCTCTGCACTAGATTCTCCTTCTGTTATGAGTAAACTTGCGACACCTACTCCTGCTATTGAATCTGATATGTCGTACGTTCTTGATGATGCTATTTTTGCTATGTATGATGAAACTACCTCTATGCCTGATACTGTGCCACTAGGTGAATTTCTAGATGAACAAATTGCTAAGGTTAGGGAGAGTGCAAATGTTGATGATATTTATGAAAGTGATGATGAAACTACTCCCAATAGATATGAATTGCCTGTTGTGCCTGAGGGTTATGTTATGGATGAAGAAACTTCTAGAGACTTTCTTGCTTGCAATGATAGATATGATCTTAAGAAGTTATTAGCTAAGTTGAAAGAAAAGTCCTTGAATGCTAGAATGAAACATGACCCTGCTTTTGCTACTTCACCTATATGTGTCACTTATAAGGATTATGAGTTCTCTGTTGATCCTGAGTTAATTACTTTTGTTGAATCTAATCCTTTCCATGGCTATGAGTCTGAAACAGTTGTGGCACATCTTACCAAGTTGAATGATATAGCTACCCTGTTTAGCAATGATGAAAAGATTCGCTACTACTATATCCTTAAGCTATTTCCGTTCTTGTTAAAGGGTGATGCTAAGACTTGGTTTAATTCCCCTGATCCTGGTTGTGTGCGTAGTCCCCAGGATATGATGTATTACTTCTCTGCTAAATATTTTCCCGCTCATAAGAAACAAGCTGCCTTACGGGAAATATATAACTTTGCTCAAACTGAAGAAGAGAGTCTCCCGCACGCTTGGGGGAGGCTTCTCCAGTTACTTAATGCTTTGCCTGATCATCCTCTTGAGATGCATGATATACTTGATGTCTTTTATAATGGACTAACCGATGCTTCTAGAGACCACCTGGATAGTTGTGCTGGTTGTGTTTTCAGGGAAAGAACAGTGGAACAAGCTGAATTACTATTGAATAATATGCTAGCCAATGAAAATAATTGGACACTTCCTGAATCAGCCTCTAAGCCAACTCCAAAGAAAAGGGGTGTTCTATTTCTCAGTCCTGAAGACATGCAAGAGGCAAAGAAATCTATGAAAGAAAAAGGTATTAAAGCTGAAGATGTTAAGAATTTACCACCTATTGAAGAAATACATGGTCTTGATAACCCGACACAGGTAGTAAAGGTAAATTCTCTTTATAGATTTGATGAAATTGATATTCCTGGTTATAAGTCTGCTAGCCAATGCTTAGATGAGTTTGACAATTTTATTGTGAAACAAGAAAACTTCAATGCTTATGTCGGTAGACAATTACAACACAATGCCCATATGATTGAAAGCTTGAGTGATTATCTGTCTAGTGGTAAAGATGAACTGAAACTTATTAGTATACATGCTTCCATGGTCACCACTCAAGTAGAACAAGTACTTAAATCTCAAAATGATTTGCTCAATGAGTTGAATAGTAAGAACAATGACTATGCTGTTAGAGTTACAACTAGAGGTGGTAAAATGACTCAGGAACCTCTGTATCCTGAAGGGCACCCTAAGAGAATTGAGCAAGATTCTCAGAGAGCTAATTTAAATGCACCTAGTTCTTCTAAGAAGAAGAAAAAGAAAAATGATAGGACTTTCCATGCTTCTAGTGAACCCATAGCTCACCCACCTGAGAATCCCAATGATATATATGTTTCTGATGCTGAGACACAATCTGGTAATGAACATGAACCTAGTGATAATATTAATAATGATGTTCATAATGATGCTCAACCTAGCAATGATAATGATGTAGAGATTGAACCTGCTGTTGATCTTGATAACCCACAATCAAAGAATCAACGTTATGATAAGAGAGACTTTGTTGCTAGGAAGCAAGGTAGGGAAAGAGAACCATGGGTTCAGAAACCCATGCCTTTTCCTCCGAAACCATCCAAGAAAAAAGATGATGAAGATTTTGAACGCTTTGTTGAAATGATTAGACCTATCTTTTTGCGTATGTGTTTGACTGATGTGCTTAAAACAAATACTTATGCCAAGTATATGAAAGATATTATTACCAACAAAAGAAAGATACTTGAAGTAGAAATCTCCACCATGCTTGCCAATTACACTTTTGAGGGTGGAATGCCTAAGAAATTACGAGATCCAGGAGTACCGACTATACCTTGCTCCATTAAGAGAAACTATGTTAAAACTGCTTTGTGTGATCTTGGAGCTGGTGTTAGCGTTATGCCTCTCTCTTTATATCGTAGACTTGACTTGAGTAAGTTGACACCTACTGAAATATCCTTGCAAACAGCTGATAAATCAACTGCTATACCTGTCGGTATTTGTGAGGATGTGCCTGTTGTAGTTGCAAATGTTACTATTCCAACGGACTTTGTTATACTTGATATTCCCGAGGATGATAGTATGTCTATTATTCTTGGAAGACCTTTTTTGAATACAGCAGGGGCTGTTATTGATTGCAACAAAGGCAATGTCACTTTTCATGTCAATTTTAATGAGCATACGGTACATTTTTCGAGGAAACAACCTCAGGTCTTCAGAATCAATTGTATTGGAAAAACTTCAACTATTACTATTGGAGGTTTTGAGTTTCCTATTCCTACTATCAAGAAGGCATATGACATACTTATTGTTGGGGACATACATGTCCCCATTGAGGTAACATAGTGTTATTCGAAAATTCTCTGATTTCATGTTACTCGGAAAGAATTTATTAACAAGACCTGATCAACCTTGTTAATGGATTCCTTTTGATGAACATGGGATATGTGAATCTAGATAGCACAAACCTCCTATACCCTCCTTTTACTTTCTGTTAATTAGGTTAAATAAAAGAAAAATAGCATTATCTGTCTGTTTCTAGACTTATCCATGCAATAAAAAAATATCCCGAAAATAAAAGTTCTCCAAATGTCATGAAAATGAAATATGATTTTTTCTAGAATATTTAAGAAAATATGGCACTGAACACACAGTGAGGGGAGCCAGCACGTGGCCTCGAGGGCACAGGGTGCGCCCCCCTTCACAGGGCGCGCCCCCTGCCTCGAGGGCCCCACGTGGCCCCCTCCACTTATCCCTTCACCCATGCTCTTCTTCTTCCTCCCAAAATAATCCCCAACCAGCTCAAACCCGAGTTCTAGCTCATTTTGCTGCCATTTTCGATCTCCTTGCTCAAAGCACCATTCACCAAACTATTTGAGGAGATTGTTCCTTGGTATGTGACTCCTCCATTGGTCCAATTAGTTTTTGTTCTAATGCTTTATTTATTGCAAATTTGTGCTGCTGTGGTGACCTTGTTCTTGAGCTTGCATGATAATTTTTCTTGGTCCCAAGTAGTTCTAATGCATGATATAGCTTCTAGGCACTTATAGGAGTTGTTGCTATCAATCTTGTTGAGTTTGGTTACTAAAAAATTCAGAAATTTTCAGAAAAGGAAAATGTTAAAAAGAATATTGAGGGGCTCTTCTAGCAAGAGCTCAGAGGATAAGAAGAAAGAAGAAAATAAGAAGCCCAAGTATCATCTTCCTCGCATGGCGGAAGTTCGACCGTGCGAGTGGCCTTGTAATAATTTCATGATGTCTGCCGGTATTTACGAAGACTTTTATTGGATGGCGAATAATGCAGGCCTCACCGACTTCCTCAACGACCAAAAAGAGCAGTATCTCTTACTCACCAATATTTTTACGCAAAGCTTTCATTTTCATTCGAGGAAAACACCACCCACGGTGGAGTTTCGCTTATATGATGTGGTTAAGGAGATATCACTGTTAGATTTTTGTGAAATATGCAAAGTACCCTTTGAAGGTAGACTTGATGAACCACATCATGAACACGTCAAAGGGTTTATCGATATGATAGCCGTAGGTGAAACTAGACAAGTTTCAGGGGCAAGAATCACCAGTATACACTTCCCTGTTCTGCGCTACTTTGCTTTATTTGCTAGTAGGTGTTTAATTGGTCACAGGAATAGTGGGAATCTCAGTGCCCCTGATATTATCATTTTGCGTCATGCTTTGTTTCGTGACACAACTTTTAGCTTGGGTGCCGTCGTTGCCAAACGATTGAGTCTGAACCGCTCAAAGGGGCCCGTCTTTGGAGGCATATTTGCTTCTCGCCTTGCTGAACATTTTAATATACCTATTAGGCATCATGAAAAGGAAGAAAAATTGTTTGCCCCTGTTTATCTAGACTACAAGAGCATGGTAGCTCATGACTTTATTGTTAAAGACAAAAATATGCAGCTACTTTATAAATTGAGGTTTGGTCAAATATACTGTGAAATTGTTACCTTACCTGCACCATCTCTGTTTGATCTGTCCACAGGCAAGTACCTCATTACATCAGATGCCTTCTACCAGTACCAAGGCCAGGCACAAGCCTCAGAGCATGAGCCAGAACCACCATTTGATCCTTCTCGACAATCTGTTTATGGGTGGGATCTGGACGAGCTCGCCAACCAGTGGCATCCAGAGGACACATCTCAGTACACTGGAGGGAGTGGCTTCGATCCGTGGCCATAGACCAACTTAGGCCAAAAGCCTAAGCTTGGGGGAGTACGTGTTTCTCACCGACTTTACTTTCATGTTCACACTTATTCTAGTTGTCGGTGCTCACACTCTTTCACTGTACCATCCATGCTTAGTTTAAATTTCTTTTTCTTAGTCTTTTTCTTGTGTGCTAGAAAAACCCAGAAAAACAAAAAAAAATTAGTTGAAGCTTCCAGCTAGTTTACTTTCTTTGCTTGTAGTAGTAACTAAAAATGAAAACCCAAAAAGATTTCCCGTTCTTCTTTTGCTTGTTGGGAGCTTTCCCGTGTAAATAGTTTCTTTTCTTTTCTTTAGGGGTTAAGAGTAGAAGACCATGAATAAAATGCTTAGTGGCTCTCATATGCTTTGTTGTTGATTTAACCTTGAGCCATATTACCTTGTCTTCTCTCTTGTATTAAATGCCTGCAGATTCCAGCTTAGTCCAATGCACGTGCACTATTATTATTATCCACACCATTCGGTCGTGCGAGTGAAAGGCAATAAGGATGATATATGATGAACTAATTGAGAGGAGAAAAGCTGGTATGAACTCGACCTCTTTTGTTTTTGTAAATATGATTGCTCGTCGTTCTTGATTCAGCTTGTTATGAATGAAACATGTTTGCAATGACAATTAGAGATCATAGCTGCTTATGCCATGCTTAATTAGCTGAGAGTTTATAATGTTCTATCTTCCGTGCCAACATGATATTAAAATGGTTGTGATGTGGTATGATGGGTGGTATCCTCCTCTGAACGATTTAAGTGACTTGACTTGGCACATGTTCACGCATGTAGTTGAAACAAATCAACATAGCCTTCACGATATTTATGTTCATGGTGATTTATATCCTACTCATGCTTGCATTCATTGTTGATTAATTTTAATGCATGCTCATGACCGTTGTTGCTCTCTAGCTGGTCGCTTCCCAGTCTTATTCTAGCCTTCACCTGTACTAAGCAGGAATACTACTTGTGCATCCACTTCCATAAACCCCAAAGCTATTCCACATGAGTCCACCATACCTTCCTATATGCGGTATTTACCTACCATTCCAAGTAAATTTGTATGTGCCAAACTCTAAACCTTCAAATGAAATTCTGTTTTGTATACTCGAACAGCTCATGTATCAACTAGGGTTGTCTATATCTTCCATGCTAGGTGGGTTATTCTCACAATGAGTGGACTCCGCTCATCATTCACGAGAAAATGGCTGGTAACCGGGATGCCCAGTCCCATACTCAAAATCATAATAATTAAACAAAACTCCCCCAGGGCTATTGCTTGTTTGGACGGTAACCCGTGGATTCGGCTGGCCGTGGAGTGTGCTTGTTGGTGGTTGGGGGAGTATAAACTTTACCATTCTATTTGGGAACCGCCTATAATGTGCGTAGCATGGGAGATATCGAGATTCTTGGTTGTTATGTTGACAATGAAAGTATACCGCTCAAAATGCTATTCATCTCTATTTAAAAATCGAGCTCTGGCACCTCTACAAATCCCTGCTTCCCTCTGCGAAGGGCCTATCTATTTACTTTTATGCAGAGTCATCATCCTCCTATCAAAAGGCACCAGTAGGAGAGCACCTGTGTCGTTGCATGTATTACTATTAATTTGCATTGAGTATGATCATAACTGGATCTCTTTTACCATGAATTACAATGTCTAGTCAGTCCTTGATCTTCAAAGGTGCTCTGCATTTATGTTTTGCGGTCTCAGAAAGGGCTAGCGAGATACCATCCTGTTATATCATATCATGATTGTTTTGAGAAGTGTTGTCATCCGAGGTTTATTATTATTGCTCGTTAGTTGATTATGCCATTGATGTGAGTAGTCTTGAGACCTAAAAGTTATTGTGAATATGTTTAGTTCATGATCTTGTTGAAAACCTGAATGCTAGCTTACATATTTACAACAACAAGAGCAAACAGAGTTTGTCAAAGTTTTTCTTTATCACTTTCAGTTTATCAACTGAATTGCTTGAGGATAAGCAAAGGTTTAAGCTTGGGGGAGTTGATACGTCTCCAACGTATCTACTTTTCCAAACACGTTTGCCCTTGTTTTGGACTCTAACTTGCATGATTTGAATGGAACTAACCCGGACTGACGCTGTTTTCAGCAGAACTGCCATGGTGTTGTTTTTGTGCAGAAATAAAAAGTTCTCGGAATCACCTAAAAATCAACGGAGATTTATTTTAGAAAATATAAAATATACCTGCAAGAAGATCCTTACCTGGGGGCCCACAGGCTGTCCTCGAGGGTGGGGGGCGCGCCCCCCTTTCCAGGGCGCGCCCCCTGCCTCGAGGGCACCCCGATGGCCCACCGACGTATCCCCAGGTCCTATATATTCCGTTTCGTGGAGAAAAACATCAGGGAGAAAGAATTATTGCGTTTTACGAGACGGAGCCGCGGCCAAGCCCTAATCTTTCTCGGGAGGGCTGTCTGGAGTCCATTCGGGGCTCCGGAGAGTGGAGATCATCGCGATCGTCATCATCAACCTTCCTCCATCACCAATTCCATGATGCTCACCGCCATGTGTGAGTAATTCCATCGTAGGCTTGCTGGACGATGATGGGTTGGATGGGATCTGATACGTCTCAAATGTATCTACTTTTCCAAACACTTTTGATATTGTTTTGACCTCATTCTTGCATGATTTGAACTAAACTAACCCGGACTGACGCTGTTTTCAGCAGAGCTGCCTGTATGGTTTTATTGTGTGCAGGAAAACGGATTTTTAGGTATCTCAGAAAAATCCACGAAAAATCACAGAAAATCCACGCACCCGAAGGAACCAGGGGCCAGAAGAGGGGCTAGAGGGGGGCCAGGGGGTGCCCAGGCGCCCTGTGGGCGCCCCCCCCCCTTGGGCCGCGCCGGGGGGTCGCCTGGGTGAGACCCACACCCCCTGGTGCCCTACTTTGCCTCGTATTTTTACTCACGACGCGGAAACCCCAGATGAGAAGTTATTTTCGCAGTTTTCCGTCGCGGAGCCGCCGCCACCCTCTGTTCTTCCTCGGGAGGGCTAATCTGGAGGCTGAATTGGCCTCCGGAGAGGGGAGATCGTCGCCATCATCATCATCATCACCACTCCATCATCCCTCCATGACTTCTCCCTCCATGTGTGAGTAATTCCCCTGCTGTAGGCGAAGGGGATGGTAGGGATTGGATGAGTTAGATCATGTAATAGTTTGTCAGATCGTTGGGGGCATGTTGCCTATCATCTACTATGGTGTTTATCATATTTGCTTCAACTTGTTATTCTTAATGCTTGACACTTAGGGCCCGAGTGCCATGATCTCATATCTGAACCATATGTGTTTGCATGAATATATTTGTGTTCGTGATCCTATCTATGAGTTGTTTGCACCTATTACGGTTCGGAACCGGCGATCCCAAAAGTGACAGCTTGGGACACCAAAGGGGATGGTCCGTAGTTTGAGGATTACATGTATCCATTGAGTTCATTGCTTTGTTCCGGTGCTCTTTGACAGGAGCACCTTAATCTCCATAAGTTCCTTTTGGCCCCGTTCGTAGCGGGATGGTAGGACAAAAGATGTTGTGCAAGTTCTTATTGCAAGCACGTACAACTACCTACGGGATACATGCCTAATGTTTGATATTTGCCTAGATGATCATTACTTTTCCGTGTGCCATGCCCCAAGTTAGAATCTATCTCATCCATGCAGCGCCCAACCATCCATCTCCCTAGCCTACAGTGTTTTAAACCCTGCTTGTCACTAGTTGCTACTTTTGCCATTTACCTTCACTATTTACTTTTGCTGTTTACTTTTACTATCACTATTATCACTATCATATCACTGTTACCACTTATCTTTTGTTGCAAGTAAGTATATTTCAGGTGCGGTTGAATTGACAACTCAACTGTTAAAGCTTATAAATACTCTTTGGCTCCCCGTGTGTCGAATCAATAAATTGGGTTATTCTTACCCGCGAAGACTATCTCGATCCCTTACGGTTGAGGGTTATCAAGTACCGTTTTCTGGCGCCGTTGCCGGGGAGCATAGCAATATTTACAAGTCTACTTGAGGTATCCTACCTGCTGAACTTCATCCACTATGGGTAAGAAAGGAGACCCCAAGGTTCCGATCTTACTATCCACTACAAGAAGAGGTACTGCTCTGAGCACTAGTGCTACACTTGATTCACCTTCTGTTATGAGTAAGTTTGCCTCACCACCACCACATGATGCTCCTACTGAATCTGTTACTATGTCCGATACTCTTGATGATGCCTCTACTACTTTTGATGATATTAGTTTGCTTGGTTATGCTCTTGAGAAACAAATTGCTGCTGCTGCTAAAAAGTCTGGAATTGAACTTCTTGTTACTCGCTACCCTATTGGTGAAACTTATGATTATCCTGATTTGAGTAAACTCAAAGAGAGGCTCCTTGATGATAATTACTATATGCTTGATGAAGATTTATGCAGGGAACTGACAGAGTTTTCTGGCTCTGACCCTGAAGTTATTAAGAAACTATTTGAAAAACACTCTTTGAAGAACAAAACCGTTCCTGATCCTGAATTTGCTACATCTCCTATATGCATTGATGATCCTGATTATGATTTCTCTGTTGATCTTTCACTTATACCTATGGTTGAAGCTGACCCCTTTTATGGCAGAGAAAATGATGATGCTATTGCACACCTGACTAAACTCGGTGAATTTGGTGGCATGTTTACCACAGATGAGAAGATACGATACTTTTATATCACCAAGCTTCTTCCTTTCTCCTTGAAGGAAGGTGCTAAAGCATGGTATGATTCACTCCCATGCGGTTCCATTAAGAGTCCTCAAGACTTAGCTCACTCTTTTGTTGATAAGTACTTTCCTGCTCACATGCAACATGCTGCTTTACAAAGAATTTATAACTTTAAACAGTTGCAGGATGAGTCCCTCCCTAAAGCTTGGGGGAGGTACTGCGGTCTGATTTGGGCTAGACCAGGACATGAAATTTCTAAGAATGAATTCATCGATATATTCTATGCTGGTCTAACTGATGAATCCAGGTCCTATTTGGACAGTTGTGCTGGTTGTGTTTTCAGGAAAAGAACACCGGACGATGCGGAGGATTTGATGGGCAGGATTGCCAAAAACCATGAAGATTGGTCCGTCCCTGAACCACCTCCACCACCAAAGAAGAGGGGCATATTTGTTCTACGCCCCGAAGATATGCGAGAAGCAAAGAAGTCTATTAAATAGAAAGGTATTAAAGCTGAAGACGTGAAGAATCTACCCCCTATTGAGAAGCTGTGTGAGCCTACTACTCACCCTCCTATGGTAGAGGTACACTCTCTTTTAGATTTCAACGCAAGTGACATCCCTCATGGTAAGCCTCCTGATCAATGTTTAGATGAGTTTGATAATTTTATTATGAAACAAAACCATTTTAATGAGAGGATACAAAGTCAATTGCATGATAATTCTCTTGCTATCAAAAAACTGCTTGATGTTTTAGATAGAACAGCTAATGATGTTCAATGTCTTGTGAAGCATTTTCATATGGTTCAAACTCAGCTTGACCAAATTTCTAATGTGCAAAGAGATCTGCTTGCTAACAATGCCAAACAAGATAATTTCCAGGCATTCGGGATTAAGACCCGAGGAGGAACTAGCACTCAAGATCCTCTCTATCCAGAGGGACATCCGAAGAGAATCGAGCAGGATTCTCAAATGCAGGAAGAAGAAATTGTTGGCTCTCCAAAGAAAAAGAAGAAACATAAGGAGACTGACAATTCTAATGATCCTATTGCAGATGAAGAACCAGCTGTTGATCCCAACAGTGTATCTATATCCGATGCTGAGACTGAAGATGGTGCTGAACCTGAAGGTAAGGATAGTGAGAAGAATGATCCGCCTGAAGTTCGAGAGGAAGAAGCACCTGACAAACGTAAGAGGTACACTAAAGAAGACTTCATCGCAAGAAAACATGGGAAAGAAAGAGAACCATGGGTACAGAAACCCATGCCCTTTCCAGATAAGTCCATCAAATCTAAAGAAGAAGATCATTACAATAAGTTTTGTGAGTGGATTAAACCTCTTTTTCTTCAAATCCCTTTGACTGATGCTATTAAGTTACTTCCTTATTCAAAATATATGAAAGATATTGTCACTAATAAAAGAAAGTTCCTAATGATGCAATATCTACTATGCTTGCTAACTACTCTTTCAGTGGCAAGATTCCTGAGAAGCTCGGTGATCCAGGTATACCCACCATTCCTTGCTCCATAATGAATAATTATGTCAAAACTGCTTTATGTGATCTTGGAGCAGGAGTGAGTGTTATGCCTCTCTCTCTTTACGAGAGGATTTGTTTAGAGAAACTAATTCCTGCAGATATCTCCCTTAAGATGGCTGACAAGTCAACCGCTGTTCCGATAGGTATTTGTGAGGATGTTCCCGTAGAGGTTGCTAATTGTTTAATTCTTACTGATTTTGTTGTGCTTGACATGCCCGAGGATGGGAGCATGTCCATTATTCTTGGTAGACCTTTCCTTAACACCGCAGGTGCTATTATTGATTGCAATAAAGGGAAGGTTACCTTCCATGTGAATGATAAAGAACACACGGTATATTTTTCGAAGAAGATCGACAGGAGGCATGCCCTCAACTCTATAGAGAATATCGAGACCGTGAAAATTGGAGAATGGGACTGTCCACTACATGTGCCTCACAAATATAAAACTATCATGGTGGGGACAATGTCCATCAAATTAAAGGTTTAGTAACTACTTCGTAGGAGGTGAGACTTTTTGCTCTATATATCGCCTGTTTGTTGGTAAGACTTGATCAACCTTACTAGTGAACATGCTTATATAGATAAAAAAAGTTGAGCTTGTTATGTTTTCATTTGTTTTTAGTTTTTGTCCTACTTGTTGTACCAAGTATTTATGTTTTGAAGCTTCACAATACTACTAACTGCTTCAAGTTTTCAGAGAGTTTCGCAGCTTTTTGAACTTCGAAAAAATTTCAAACAGTGAAGTTTTCAGAAAAATTCCAGAAAAATTATAATAAACATTTCCACGTCGGGAGAGACCCAGAAAGTCCTGGGGCCAGCCAGGGGGACCCACCAGTGGCCCAGGCGGCCAGCTGGCGCGGCCCAGCCCCTGGTCGCGCCCACAGGGCGCCTGGGGCCCACAGGACCCCCCTCCAGGTATGTCTTCTTCCTCTCTCTCTCTCTCTCTCTTTCTCCAAAAACGTGAGTTCTGCACTTGTTCTTGTGTTCTTGCTGTTCTTGGAGGCGATTCTTCGATCTCTCTCTACAGCCCCTCATTTGAGCTGAAATTTTGAGCAAATACTCCCTGGTATGTGACTCCTCCACCCCTCCAATTAGATTTTTGATTGGTGGCCTCATTTGTGAGTATTTAGTAGTTCTTGGTGCTGTAGAGATGAGCTTGCATGCATGTGTAGAAAATTATTTTCCAAGTTTTGATGCAAGTTTATGCCTTGGGCAAGTGAGTTGAGTAGTCTGCCTTAACTCATCTTGTTTTAATCCTCATTTTTGTAAATTGCAAAAAAAATTCAGAAATGAGTTTGTTAGGAAGGGCAAAAGGGTGGCTTGAGAAGAGGAGGCCCGCACACTCCGATCGTGTTACTAGAGCCGCAGCTTCACCATCGATTGCTAGGGTGAGCTATAATGAAGATCATGTGCCCCTGGAGTTGTTGGAAGACACAAGTCTAGCACGTGCGATGACATTTCCATGTGATGAATTCCTTGAAGCTGCGGGAATCAAGGATGATTTTTATAATCTTTGTGCTAATGCAGGTTTGACACGACTCGTCACGAGCCGTGTTACCCAGTATCAAAAACTCACCTCCAGTTTCATTAACAGTTTTAGATATAATCCTGATTCAGGTGCTATTGAGTTTAAAATTTACAATGATCTTATCACCATGACTTTGGGAAATTTTTGTGAAATAATAGGTGTGCCGAACGTTGGGAGGACGGCTAGGATGGCCACTCAGCCCTCCGAGCTGAAAACCGTCATCAACTCTTTCTGCAGCTTGGGTACGAGGGATATTCATCGGTCGAAGATCTCCAGCATCTTATTTCCTCACCTCAGGTATTTTGCATATTATATTGCCAGAGGGGTGTTAGCTCGTGACAACACGAGCAGCATTTCTGCTCCGGATATTGCTATCCTGGCAGCAGCCCTCTCAGGGAGGTCTGATTATAATCTGGGTGCCTTAATTGCTCGACGCCTTGCTATGAACGGTAACAAGGGGGACTTATATGGTGGCGTTTATGCCACACTTATCTTAGAACATCTTGGAGGCACCCCACACCCTGATGATAATCCTTTTACTTATTTAAGCTTTGATCTTGCTGCTATGAAAAGGCATAAGTTTGTCACCATGGGTTCTAAGCTTGATAATCTTGTTTATATCTTGCGTTTCGGAACTACCGCGGAACGCGAGATCCGTCTACCTGCACCTCTTTTGTTTGATTTTTCTCGCAGGAACGGATGGTCCTTTGATGTTGTCCAGTTCGATGAGTTCATGGTCCAGCATCAGTTTCATAACCCCATGGAGGGGGTTGTGCCCGACGAGGAGAAGCACGGTGAGTTACCACATTTTCAGGAAGAGACCGCCACCGAGTTTGGTGAAGGTTCTTCCTCTGTTTGGCGCTCGGAACCTTCCTCGTGGGAGACTCCGAGGAGTTCGATGTACGCGCCAGCATCCTTCTACGACCCTTCGACTCACCACCATACCCCCGGAGCAGGAGGCTCCTGGGGGCAGTAGCTGCTACCAACTTAGGCCAAAAGCCTAAGCTTGGGGGAGTACGTGCCCCTCTCACTTTTCCATTGTATTATCCGTTTTATTCACTTTGATCTTTTCAAAGTTTTTGCCCGTTCTTCTTTATTTCTCTCTTTGCAAAAACAACAAAAAGATTTTCTCTTTCTTTTGCTTTTATTCAACCTTTGAAAAATCCAAAAAGATTTCCTTTCTCTCTTTAGTTTGCTTTGTTTTCAGAGCTCAGCTCGAGTCCGTGATGGCATTTAATTATATTTCCTACGTTCGATCGTGCAAGTGACAAGCAGTAATGACGAAGATCGACTGAAGGGGAGCAACAAGGAAGACCGGTATGAACTCTTTTTGTTTCTACTTTTGTACATGTGCTTGTACTTATGATCTAGAGACCAGCTTGTAGCGACATAGTGCTATGTTTACAATGCTCTTTCGGTGGTTCATGCTTTCCTTGTGGCTAGTCTCGAATAACTAGAGTATATAATGTGTTATTGAAATGATCTACATGCATTGCACTGTTCATAGTCTGGTATACTAAGGTGGTATTTCCCTTTAGAGAATTTTTGGATTGACTTGGCACATGCTTACACATGTTAAGACTATAAAGTCTACTCTGCCTTGATGATCTTTGAGTTTCAGAATAGTTATATCACTTGTTGCTTTGTCGCTCTGCATGATTATGATCGTTATTGCTCTCTAGTTGGTCGCTTCCCAGTCTTTTGCTAAACTTTCACCTGTACTAAGCGGACTGACTGCTTGTGCATCCAAAATCCTTAAAACCAGTTACGCCATATGAGTCCACTATACCTTCCTATACATGGTATTTACCTGCCATTCCTAACGAAGACTTTCGTGTACCATCTCGAAATTAATCAAAAGCATTTCTCTTTTTGTGCCTATGTTTTAGCTCATGAGGAAGTAGTAGTTAATTCATGATCTTTTTTAAGTTGGACAAGTTTCACCCCTGGATTGCATGTCTAATGTGCAAACCCTTAATACGAGAAGGAACTGGCATCGAGTGCGCCCGGCTCAGAAAGATAATATAACAAACAAACCCTCCTTCACGCTTTGTTCATGAGAAATCAGAAAACTTTGGCAGTGATAAACAAAGGAGATTAAGAGGATGTGATCGTCCTCATGCGGGAGCCGTTCCTCGAGACTTGTCCACTCAAAAAGTGACTGAGTTATCTACTAGCATTCTTGACAAAATATGCACCTCTCAAAAACGTTTTTACCTCTATTTCTAAAAACCAAGAGCTCGGGTACATGTTTAGTTTTTGTTTCCGATCACGGGTTTTCAACTTTGCCAACAAAAGCCACGGTTCGAGAGTCTTCACCTTCTTTCTTCAAAGCACTAACTAGGAGAGCATAATTGTCATTCTGAGTGTAATGTGCATTGTCCCAAAGTATTACATTGTCTTCTGCATACTTGTGATATGATTTATTCTGAAATTCTTAGTTCTAGTCTCCTTTAAAACTCTGGAGGATTTTCTGCATTTATGTTTTGCTTCACTCATGGAGACTAGCGAGATACCACCCTAGTATGCTCAAGCTATGTGCAATGTAATCTTGTCTTGATTTTCAGTAGTATATTATTTACTTTTAAGTATTTGTGACTAGTCACTTGAAAGAAGGATTGCTCCTTGCATTGTCCTCATAGTACTGTTTTAATACTTGCTAGACTCTTTTCGTAGTACATGCTTATATACATCTAATGAAGCAAAGGAGTTTGTCAAAGTTTTCTTTGTCGCGTCCAGTTCGTTGAACTGAATTGCTTGAGGACAAGCAATATGCTAAGCTTGGGGGAGTTGATACGTCTCAAACGTATCTACTTTTCCAAACACTTTTGATATTATTTTGACCTCATTCTTGCATGATTTGAACTAAACTAACCCGGACTGACGCTGTTTTCAGCAGAGCTGCCTGTATGGTTTTATTGTGTGCAGGAAAACGGATTTTTAGGTATCTCAGAAAAATCCACGAAAAATCACAGAAAATCCACGCACCCGAAGGAACCAGGGGCCAGAAGAGGGGCCAGAGGGGGGCCAGGGGGTGCCCAGGCGCCCTATGGGCGCCCCCCTGGGCCGCGCCGGGGGGTCGCCTGGGTGGGGCCCACACCCCCTGGTGCCCTACTTTGCCTCGTATTTTTACTCACGACGCGGAAACCCCAGATGAGAAGTTATTTTCGCAGTTTTCCAGCGCGGAGCCGCCGCCACGCTCTGTTCTTCCTCGGGAGGGCTAATCTGGAGGCTAAATTGGCCTCCGGAGAGGGGAGATCGTCGCCATCGTCATCATCATCACCACTCCATCATCCCTCCATGACTTCTCCCTCCATGTGTGAGTAATTCCCCTGCTGTAGGCGAAGGGGATGGTAGGGATTGGATGAGTTAGATCATGTAATAGTTTGTCAGATCGTTGGGGGCATGTTGCCTATCATCTACTATGGTGTTTATCATCTTTGCTTCAACTTGTTATTCTTAATGCTTGACACTTAGGGCCCGAGTGCCATGATCTCATATCTGAACCATATGTGTTTGCATGAATATATTTGTGTTCGTGATCCTATCTATGAGTTGTTTGCACCTATTACGGTTCGGAACCTGCGATCCCAAAAGTGACAGCTTGGGACACCAAAGGGGATGGTCCATAGTTTGAGGATTACATGTATCCATTAAGTTCATTGCTTTGTTCCGGTGCTCTTTGACAGGAGCACCTTAATCTCCATAAGTTCCTTTTGTCCCCGTTCGTAGCTGGATGGTAGGACAAAAGATGTTGTGCAAGTTCTTATTGCAAGCACGTACAACTACCTACGGGATACATGCCTAATGTTTGATATTTGCCTAGATGATCATTACTTTTCCGTGTGCCGTGCCCCAAGTTAGAATCTATCTCATCCATGCAGCGCCCAACCATCCATCTCCCTAGCCTACAGTGTTTTAAACCCTGCTTGTCACTAGTTGCTACTTTTGCCATTTACCTTCACTATTTAGTTTTGCTGTTTACTTTTACTATCACTATTATCACTATCATATCACGGTTACCACTTATCTTTTGTTGCAAGTAAGTATATTTCAGGTGCGGTTGAATTGACAACTCAACTGTCAAAGCTTATAAATACTCTTTGGCTCCCGGTGTGTCGAATCAATAAATTGGGTTATTCTTACCCGCGAAGACTATCTCGATCCCTTACGGTTGAGGGTTATCAGGATCTATCATGTAATCGAGTTAGTTTTGTTAGGGTTTGATCCCTAGTATCCACTATGTTCTGAGATGGATGTTGCTATGACTTTGCTATGCTTAATGCTTGTCACTAGGTCCCGAGTGCCATGATTTCAGATCTGAACCTATTATGTTTTCGTGAACATATGTGTGTTCTTGATCCTATCTTGCAAGTCTATAGTCACCTACTATGTGTTATGATTCGGCAACCCCGAAGTGACAATAATCGGGACCACTCCCGGTGAGGACCATAGTTTGAGGAGTTCATGTATTCACTATGTGTTAATGCTTTGGTCCGGTACTCTATTAAAAGGAGGCCTTAATATCTCTCAGTTTCCAATAGGACCCCGCTGCCACGGTAGGGTAGGACAAAAGATGTCATGCAAGTTCTTTTCTATAAGCACGTATGACTATATTCGGAATACATGCCTACATTGCATTGATGAACTGGAGCTAGTTCTGTGTCACCCTAGGTTATAACTTCTACATGATGAATTGCATCTGACGTAATTTCCCATCACCGATCCAATGCCTACGAGCTTTACCTATATTGCTAGTCGCTTATTTACTTTTCCGTTGCTTATATCACAAAAACTACAAAAAACACTATCTTTACTTTTATTGCTGCTACCACCTCTATCATATTACTGTTCTACTAAACTATCTTGCTGCAGATACTAAGTTTCCAGGTGTGGTTGAATTGACAACTCAGCTGCTAATACTTAAGAGTATTCTTTGGCTCCCCTTGTGTCGAATCAACAAATTTGGGTTTAATACTTTACCCTCGAAAACTGTTGCAATCCCCTACACTTGTGGGTTATAAACCAGCTCTGTGAGGACCCCGACTCATAACTTGAGATCACCGAATGCACGTGTACAGTGATCCGAGAGATCAATGCTCAATAAACACACTGAAGCTGAATAACAAGAGTCTTACATCCATACATACCATATTACACAAGTAGGACCATTATGGTCAAGTCTTGAGAATATCATCGCAATAGAAATCTTCGTCGACAACTTGGACCCATGCCATGTGCCTTAACCCTACATGCATTCTGACTGGGAAAGCGTCCTAGTTCGCATGTTCTTCACCAAAGCGATCTTCATCTTACACATGTTCTTTCATGTCTGACCAATAAAATAACCAGTGGCAAGCCAATGAGTACTTTCAATGTACTCGCAAGCAACCCAAGTTTTGGATCAAAGTAACAATGCATGTTCTAACAACAAGTAAGCAACCTAGCTTCAAGCTAGTTGAAATGTCCTATCATCTTGTAAGGTATGCATCAATGACTCGGGTAACCATGAGAACAGGTTACAGATATCAACATAAATAGAGTTGGATCAATGCTAGCTCATTGAACATGTCAAGGCACTACCTTGACTCAAATAGTTCTGTTCCACACACATAAACACCAAGTTTGTAAAATTTCTGGAGATAGTTTAAGTAGCACCTCCCAACTGTCCAGGACCATGGACACGATTGTTCGAATAGTTTGACACTATACAGAGGTTGCACACTTTACCCACAAGATCCGTGAAGCTTTCGTGTCATCCACGATCCCGCGGTACCTTAAGTACTCGGGAGAAGCACCCGATCATTACCTTTCCCTAGACGACACTAACATAGGGTCCACTCGTTGATACACGGCCCTCGTGTATAAGCAAAAGATCATGGGACTCTGCCCTTTCACATTATCACACATACACGAAGGGACCAACGATGTGTTCGGTGCTCTGTAAAAACAGTCATTGCTGCCTATCCAAGCACGACCCCGTCCCGAGAGTGACCTCAAGTCACTCCCGTCACTAGTAATGTGGGCACCATGCTAGTATCATCCTAAGTAATCAATAATGCCCCGCCCCATAAAGGGGCAGAGTGGTTGGACATGTTTGGTTGGGACGGTAATCACACATAAATCTAATCCATCATTTTACACCCACACAAAATGCTTGTTCTCCACTTCTTTCTCAAGTGGTGACCTTAGTTCAACATCTCCCACAGGCATTAGGGCCACCTGATGGGATTTTTAAAAGAATGCAACCATGAAGAGTTCATGGCACAAATGCAACATTATGCATCAATAGCTAATCTTTTGACATTGTATCTCCATGTACAAGGTAGGGCTATGAGTATGGGTATGCATCATCTAGTGATTCACAAAAGTTCATCATAGTCACTATTCTTTATCATGCAATCGGAAAGAGGGTACCAATGAACAAGAGGGGTATCATGGTCAAAGGGTTGCTTGCCTTGATTGTCTTGGTCTTCAAAGTCTTCAAGTCCTTCTCCTTCTTCTTCTCCAACTACTTCATCAACTAACATCGGAAACAAACACAATAAGCAACACAATAAGGAAAAAATAAAAGTGCTCCAAAAATAGGAGTTAGACTTTTCTAGGATACCTCTGGTCATATGAGGAATGACCAAAGTGATCTAATGGAATTGGACAAGTGGATATTTTGGAACATTTCAATATGAAGAATATAAGGCATTAGTGGATTTGCAAGAAGTGTACAGAAGAATTATTTTGAAAAATGAGCAAAGGCACCCATTTAACAAGGAAATTTTTTAGAAGCATCTAGGAGTTGGTTTCACTGGATTTGGAGTTCAAGAGAATTTCCTAGGGATTTACAAAGTTGGCAATACATGGATAAATAGTCCAATATTTTATGTGGTGCAGAAAGCATTGGGAAAATGTTCAAAAACTAAGTTATGAACATATAAGTATCTAGGAATTTGAATCATTGTATTTGTATCAATTTTGAGCTCTTTGTTATTTTCTAAAGCTTATCACAGAAATGGAAAAGTGGGATTTCATAAATATTTGTGAAATAATTATTTCTGAAAAAATGTGCCAATAGCACCATGAGTAGATCATGACTTATAGTCACTAGAAATTTGAATCACCAAATTTGGACAATATATGAATTCTCTAGTGATTTTACAAACTCTCTAGAAAAAAAAAAGAAAAAAAACGTTTTACCTAAAGCGCACACTAGGCGTAGGATAGCTGCTGGGCCGGCCCAGCAGCTCAGCTGTGCATGGGGCTCGGGTGACGCCGGAGGCGTATTGCGTGAATACACCTTCTCGCATGGGAAGCGGCCACGAGCTGGACCCTTGTCCACTTAACATGTTGGGCCCGGTTGCGGGGTCGTTGACCTGCCGGCCCCAGCCAAAAGGTCGTCTCCCTCCTCCCGCGCTCTGGACAGAGGAGGGTCAAGCCCGACTGTGCGCCTACCGATGCTTGCCTCTGACGGCATCGGCCGCACCCGGCCAAGCCCCGGCCACCAGAGGGGTCGCCGGGAAGCGGCCAACCAGGGTGTGCCCTCGGGGTCGGCAAGGAGATGGTCGAGCCGTGCCCAACACCGGTAGAGGCGGCGGCCGTCCGGGAGGTTGCTGGGGATGAGGGAGAGCGAGGAGAGGCCAGAGTAGAGCTTGGGGTAGCCTTATATAGGCGTGGCTGCGGTGCACCGTGGGCAGTGTCCACGGACGCGCTCGAGCGAGCTTGTGGAGGGAGAAGGAGAGCAAGGGAGGAGGGGGCCGACATAGTTGCGTGTCGCGGACGTCGAGGCAACCTCGGGAGACACGCGGGGGAGGCCCTAGGTCGTCGGGCAGCTCGGGCAGAGGGTCGCTATAGTGCATGGCCGCACTGTAGCGCGCTCCAAAGCATGCCTATTGCATGCCAAGGCATCTCTTTGGCAGAGTGGGCGCGACCAAGCAAGTCTGGTAGTGCTAGGGGGAGTAAAGAAGTGGGGATGGGCATTGGATGCCCTGGATAGCCAGTAGGAGAGGAGAAAGGTTGAGGGAGAGAGAAAAAATGGTTGTCCAGAGAGAGAAAGAGAGGCTTTCACCCCCCAATAATGGAGTTGTGGGTTTGAAATTGTTACTAGAGGTAGAAGGGGACTGGGAATAGCTGTGGTAAAAAGTTGGGCCAAAGGAGCTTAATGGAAGTGGTCCTAATGCTGGTTTTGGAAATATGGCAGAAGGTGTTTGATGCTAGTTTGGTTAAGAAAATGAATTCCAATTGAAATGAAAATTAACAGGATCAAGTGGCATGTAGAATTGAGGTTGTCCACCAATTTTGAGCTCATTTGGGTAAAGTTTCCAATGCAACTTTTGTAAACCCTAGAAAGCAACAGAAATGGCTTTTCCAAAATTTAGTCATGCAAATCATCCCTCATTGATGCACCACTTGGTGTAGTGTCATCATTTGGGGTTGTGAGCTTCTCCAAAAAAATTAGGTCACAAGTAAAAAGTTGGCAATGTAGAGTTGTTCAAACTTAGATCTGGATAGAGAGGGTTTTGGAACACTTTCATCATAACATCCTTCTCCCCAACTTGTGCCATTTTTTCTAGATGCATTATTACACCATTTGAGCATGTACACCAAGTTTGAGAGCATTTGGACAAGCTTAGCAATGTAAAGTTGTTCAAACTTCAAAATGGATAGAAATGGTTTTGAGGGGCTTTGATAAAGTTCTCCTGATCTTCAAGGCATGAGGCTTGTCAAGATCATCAAATATGTCATACGTGACATGCTAGAATTTTATTGGAATTTTTAGGGAATATTTCCTTTGTAAATATTTCAAAAGCTTGAAATGTCCAGAAAGGGTTTTTGTTGGATTTGACCAATATTTTGAACATGACCATGTATTGAAACTCATATATATGGACAATATATGTCCACTGAGATTCCCTAAATTTTCTAAAATATTTTTGAAACAATTAAATAATTTTAACCTATTAAAGACCATTTCAGGCCTAAAGAAAACGCATTTAAATAAAATCGCAAAATAACTTTGAAAATAATATTTTTGTGGTTTTTGGGAGTCCTACATCTAATCGGATTCAAACATAATTTTGTAATATTTTCACACCCTTAATTAAGTACTTGTAGTGCAAACCTCAATTAAGGGATTTTTGGGATGCTAAATTTAGAAAATACTTTTTTTGGCAAAAATACTTTTGTAAGAAAATACTATTATGTCCTATACACATGGCATGGTCATTGGGCAAAGTTTTGGACCAATGAGATGAAGTATAAGAGTTGATGGATTTATTTGATTTATAGAGCACTTGCAAACAAACAACCAAAAATTCAATCAAACATAGACCAAAACACTCAAAAGTTTTTGTCAAACAATATTTTAGCATGATTATTAGGTTAAGTGTTGTGGTATGAAAATTAGGGTGTGACAATTGGCTAAATTAAATGAGCTAAAATTTGGTGGAGGGAGGTTCTATGGGCAGAGTCATGTTCTGATAAATTTTCAGCAATTATAAAGTAATACAAAATGTAGTTGCTTCACAAACTTAAAATATTACCAAAAACAAAGATTGGATGTTGAGCTCACATGGATTGTGAGATGGGGCTAAAATTTTGCGGCAAGCTATTATTTGAGCATATAGAAGATGCGGCAAAAATTCAACTCATTAGGATATTCCTAGCTAGTACTTCCTTCACAAAACTTCTAGTTGAACAAAAACTTTGGAAATTTGCTGAGATTTACTAGGAAAAAGGAGCTAAATGTTTTCATGAGGCAATGATTTAGATAGGAAAGAGTGTCCAAAAAATTTGAGGGCAATCAAGAAAATATAAATAACACTTTCTTCAAAAAGTGTTGTTCTGAAAATAATAGGAAAATGAATATTGCTAAATTATTTTTGAACTAGGGGAGGAAGATTTTTGATATATTTGAGGAATATACGATCCAAAAAAATTATGAGAATTTTTTGGGAATTTTGAGAATGGCAGAAATGTAGGCCGCTTCACAACCTAGGGCAAAAATTGACACATGGACATGACACATAAGCAAAAATAGATAGATGGACATGACACATAAGAAAAACTGATGAGTTGGCGCCTAGTCATAGAAATGAACCACAATTTATAAGGTTATGACAATCTATACTGGTCGTGATCAGCTAGAAATAAGGCAGCGAACTAGTGTTTTCTGCTTTATGACCATTTCATGTAAGGAAATTACGTAATTTATGACCAAAATGGTCCTTATGGTTTGGGGTTTGGAGCCCCCCGGATAGCTTATGACCAGTTGGTTTGAAATGGCTGTAGATTTATGACCATTTCTTCCAGGGTCACTGATAGAAGGTCACATTTTGACATATTTCTTGTAGTGCTAGCGAATCGTTGAGCGCCACGTGGACGACTGACTAGCTGTCGTCCTCCAATAGGGTGACGGGGTCCAATTGTCTAGCGGTAGGGCGACCGGGCTCCACTCGTCCACATGCTGGCCGAGGCCGTATTAGTTTTAGAAAATTTAAAGTTGATGTATTATTTCTTTAAATTAAATAAAAATGTATTATTTTAAAAAATTGGCTGGGAACTTCATACAAATGTGCGTACATGGGCCGGCACACAAAATCCAGTGAAGGGATGGGGGTATGCATGTGTGTCGTTTTGCCTTTAACGAACGGTAATGGATGAAGGCTTCCCCCATGTTCCTCACCCCCTTTATATAGGTGGGAGAGCGCTCGCAAGGGCCTAAAGGGCAGTAGAGGGTGGCGCGGTACCCTGTGTCGTACCACTGGTCGAAGGGACGGCTCGTAATCATTCCGCTCCAAGAAGCAAAAGTGTTCGCTGATGAGAGGGGACGCCTCGGGTTATTGCCTGGTGGTTAATATTTCGGCCACCTATCCAACTTTTTTTGGGCTCGCTCGTCTGCTATGGTTAGCGATGTAAGGGCAGGGGTCCCGACTCCATGTTGTTTGGTCAGGTCGTGATTGCGCCCCGACAACATCCGCCAGGCAAGTTCTCTCGAGGGCTCCGCTGGCGGCAACAGCCATGCCCCTAGGACGTTGTTTTCCCTAGAGGATGTCGGGCTCCCCCTCATGTCTTTGAGGTGAATGACCAACTCCTGGTAACATCGCACGGATGCAACCGCCATCATGGGAAAGCATTGTGATGACATAGGAGATGAGACTGCTCAGCCTATCCCCGTTCGGTCGGGTACACCATGGGCCTGATGGGACAAGAGAGGATGACGAAGGTAATGGGCCTCAACAGGCGAACGGCATGGTCAAGGACGATGATGCCTTGTTGGATCGGCTGACGAGGGAATTACTGGCACCCCAGGGCAGGGTGACATGACGGCACAGGGGTGTCCACCCACTACGTCCCATCCCCTCGGGTCGTGAGGGTCAACCCCCGATGGTCGTAAGGAGAGACTCCCCTTGCGGCATATAAGGGGAGGGGGAGATCCTTTGTAAAAGTTAGAAGAAATCGATATACGAAGAACACTAAATATGGAAATAGTGTATACACCTTCATAGTGGCCTGAACCTGGGTCAAATCCTTTGTCCCGTGTCTAGAGTGTTTGGAGTGTTTTAACCCTTGGCTGAGCAGTCTAGGAATTGCATCGTAGCTCCGATATCAACGATCACCTGTCGACATGAATAATCTCATGAGTTGTGACCACTTTCGAGAATATATCTGCCTCTAATGAAGAGGGTTTGGTTTCCATCTGTAAGCCTACTGACGCACTTATACAGTTTGCTACCAAAGGGGATGTGCCTCGTACATCCCATGGCAAATATAGTGGGCTACGGACTAGTGAGAGTCTTAGAATAAACTGGATCACGAGTGTGTACCGGCTCCGCCCAGGTTTAGCGGCGTAGCTCCGTCACAGGTGAGGGCAATAGGTTGGAACCTCATAGTTTTGGCCTCTCATTTGGGAATTAGGATGATGAGACTGGAATTAATTAATAAGGAAGCAGGGTCACTGTCAAAATCTCTAAAGAGATTGAGCAAGTCCTGCATAATAGTATCCCAAAATATTGATAGGAAAAGAAGAAGAAAAATGTACTAAGCCCATGCTTATCGCAACTGCATAATATATTAACCATTTCAGAGGAGCTCCAGCAAGACTTGGTCCATTCCATTGGATATTGCGTTTCATGTGTTCACCTAATAGCTTAGCTCAACGCTCATCTTTGTGTTTGAGGTAATAAAATAACCACTAGACTCTGCTGAGCAGTCGGGAACATATACAAATTATATATATAAATGTTTAAGAGACATGTGTTGGCCAAACAAATTGCGGGTGTTGCCATTGATTTTTTTTCGAGCAACCGGCAGGAGCTCTGCCTTTTCATTAAGAAGAAGAGAATCGACCAGTTTATAAGGAAAACTGGCCGAAAACCGATACATCTGCGATACACGCACACGCCAGCCCCGAGGCTGCGCACCACTCGAGTCGACGACACTGTCACCCAAGTGACCAGAGACGACACCCTACAACAGAATAATGGGCTCCGGAGCCGCCGCTCCGACATCCACACCGGCCCCGAGGCCACGCACCAGCCTAGTCGATGGCTCCGCCGCCCTAGGGGCCAAAGCCAACACCCAACGCACACGAGATCTCCGGCGCCGCCGCACCGGCTTCCACTCCGCCCCCGAGGCCGCGAACCCACCTAGTCGATGACCATGTCGCCCTCGCGACCAAAGCCAACCACCACACGACGGAGATACCCGGAGCCGCCGCTCCGACTTCCACGCCGGCCCCGAGGCCGCGCACACGCCTAGCCGACGACGAAGTTGCAAAGCCACAGAGCCACCGCCAGCAGATGAAGGACCGGACCTCCAAAGGCGTCGCCCCCAAGAGGGAAGCGACGAGGAACGCCGCCGACGCCCACTTCGGCCAAGGCCGAAGTTTGGGTTTTCACCCGAAGAGCCCGTGGCTGAGATGACGAGGGAGGTGAAGGGGCTCCACGACGCCGCCTCCAACAAGGGAACGACATCCTAGGACGTCGTCGACGCCGGCATCGACCGAGGTCGAGCTAGGCTTTCACCCGGAGCTCACCAAACCCATCCTCACCACAGCCATTCACCACCGGCGGCGGCCGAGCACCCTACACCGATCACCACCGCCAACCACCTCTTACACGGCAAGCAAAACCACCACGGCACCACGCTCCGTCATGGCAGCCCCGCACCCACCGCCAAGAGCGGCGCCGCCGCGCCGCCATCCTCCCTCCTCGCTGCCGTAGCCAACGCGTCGCAGCGCCGTCCGCAGCCCGCCGAACTCGAGGTTGACCACCACGCACCAGATCCGGGGCAGCCTCGCCCGGATCCGCGCCCCGGACGCCGCCGGGACCCGCCGTAGAAGCGCCAGCAAGCTGCGCTCTCCCGCCGGCCGCCACACCCCAGATCCGCCGGAGCCCCGCCCGGATCCGCGCCCGCCCGTCCCGTGCGACGCCGCCGCGTCGCCGTCCTCTCCCGTGGCACGCCGCCACCGCCACGGACCTGCAGCTCCCGGCCGGAACCGCCGCGTCCCGACCAGCCTGCCACCCGCGGTGGCCCGCCGCAGCAGCCACCGGCCGCGCCAGATCTGGGCTCGGGCCCCAGACCCGCGCCCTCCACGCTGCAGCGCCAAGGGAGCTCGCCGGTGCGCCACATCACCCCCGCCACCGCGTTCCCGGGGCCGCCGCCCCGGCCTACCCGCGCCAGAGAGCCGCCATCGCCGCCCCCAGCCGAACCCGACGGCCACCGGCGCCACGGCGAGAACCTCCCCCGACACCATTTGGCGGCAGGGGCTCGCCGCCACCGCGGCGAAAGGAGCCGGCGGCAGCGGCGGCGAGGGGCGCAGGGGAGGGGGAGCTTGGAGCGGCGGCGGGTTCGCCCCGGTGCCGCCTGGGTGCGACACGGGGGATCGTTCGTGTTGCCATTGATTTGGATGGAGAAGGACTCTGCAGAGAGGCAACTGATTTGGCGGCAGACAATTGTGTTATGCAACCGTGGGCGCAATTGACAGGTGAGCATGCGGTTGCTGGTCGGTTTCAGTGGTGCAATGTGCCACCTTACTTATTAAAGATTGTGCATCGTTCACTGGCTAATTCAAACATGTCAATGTCTGTGATGTTGTTAGTACTTGTACGCAATAATGGGGGAAATTCAAGCGTTCCGAACGGTGGGAGGCGGAAATTCTTGTGGCACACATAGCACTGGTGGAACTGAGTCACACTAGAAAAAAATCTCGGGGGAACGTATAGCGGACGCCACTTGCTTGGGATGACTGGTCGGAGTGCTTGTTTGGCGTGTAGGCGTGTGTGTGTGGCTCGGCAGCCCAGCTCACCCTCTTCAAGTTTTAGCACTAGCAGCGCTCTGCAAAACGGACCAACTTGGTTGGCCAGATGCACACATTCCTTGCTCAAAACGGACAGACGTTTTATAATGATGGCAACTTCAGTTGTGAAGCACGGCAACCAAGTTTCAGTTTTTTTGGGTTTATTTTAGGATAATAATTTTAGTTATAAAAACATCAAGACGGTGTTACTTTGTTCATTTGGGAAATTCTCCCAGCACAACAATCCCTTGGAAATTCATCCGCCCGAAGTCACGAGATATTCAGGCGCAGATATTCATCGCGACAAGGCTCGATTCAGTAACAGCAAGAGCCCGGCAGGAATTACTACTAATTCACTTGCTATATATTCTAATCAAACCCCTATTCTGTTCTATAGCATATTACAAGTATTTCTAACTCGAGAAAACAAAATCGAGCCGCACGACCGCGGATCGCGAGCTGGGCCGATCACCGCGTGCTCGCCCGTGGCCGGAGTGGCGTGGCGGAGGCGGTGGCGATCCGCACGGGCGCCCGGCGCCCGGTTCCGGACCCGCCGCAGCTCCGGCAAGGCATCCTCCGGGTGCCCGCGCAGGTCCGGCAGCCTGAGCCGTCCCCGTCCGACCACCGGGAGCACAGGCACTCCACCCTTCCCGTCCCGCTGCATGTGGCGCATCGCGGCTTCTGCAGCAGCGGCCACCGCACCGCCGCCGCGGGCCTCCCCTCCTGCATGGACCTGTTGGCCATCGCCACCCCCGCCAGCATCCCCAGGCCCGCCGACGCCACCGCGATCGAAGCCACCATCTCCGGCGCCGGCGCGTGCTAGATCCACCTGATGAAAATCCCGACAGATCGGAGAGAGAGAGCGCGAGAGAGGTAGGCGATTGGTGAACGGAACACGCTAGGAAGGAAGGCAGTAAGCGAGCGAGAGGGAGACCGAGATTTATAGAGGGGTGTGTCCGGCCGCCTCGTCAATCAGCGCGGTCATGATGGGTGGGGTAAGCAAAATTGATTAGTGGGAGAGTGATTAATTAGAGAGCGATTATTGGAGTGGGGGAGGCAAAGTCGGCAGCGTCGCTTTCCATCCTTTATTACTGTGGTCGCCTTGCCTAGCCGCCCCTTGCTGGTCTGCACTCTGCACTGCACTGGCTAGCATTTTGCCCGGAAATTTCCTAACAATCACATCATTATTCCTGAAGATAAACTTGGATCGATCGTGCAGGAAGACTTTTTAAAGCTGATGGCTACGTTACAAGCAATTTTCCATCTACGAAACAACTTCTAGGATGCTTTGTTTGCAAATTGTACAAACGTGATAGCTTTGTGACTTTTTTTTTGGAACATAGGCGTTAGGAGTGTCCGGCATTAAATTAATAAAGCCTCACTGGCAGCATCCGACACAAAGTTTAAAACAGTATTACAGACCCAAAATAAAGTTCTCGAGCACACAGTAGCTGGCAACACAAAGCGCCCCATGTAAATTATGCAGAAAGCAATAAGAAGGCATAGGGGCCAAAAATCATCAGATGGGTAGATCACTTGCAGGAGGTTGTTAACAAGTGTTGCGTGCTTCAGGCTTGTCGCGCCTTCATCATCACTGTCCTGATCTGCGCCATAGTTGCGTTCATGCGAGGCTCGTCACGCGTTTTCCCCAACGGCATCCAAACCTGTAAGAACAAGTGGCATTTGAAAAAGATATCAGCCGGATGATTCGGGAACTTGTGTTCGATTGTGATCTTGTTCCTAACCGTCCAAAGGGACCAAAGCAGCGCCCCAACGCATCTCCATAGAATTCGTGCATTGGTCCCTTTTTGAGCCTTAAGAATAGAGATAAGCTCAGTGTTTGATTGTGGGTTCCAGTTTTGCGAGAATGTCTCACGGACGGCGCTCCAAGCAAATCTGGCCATCGCACATCCAAAGAAGTCATGATTTGCGTTTTCCCCTAACCGGCATATTGTACAAGTGCCATATGCCGGCCCGTTGCGTTTTGCCACGTTATTCGAAGTCGGCAAGCGGTTTCGGACAAGTTGCCACATGAAAATTTTATTTTTCAGCGACAAACCGGCCTTCCATAGCCCCCTGGCCATATTCAGCATGTGGCCCTCGGTCATCTTGGTGTAAAGGGACTTAACAGAGAATTGTTTAGATGCAGTGAGCTTCCATGATATGGTGTCGGTCTCGTTGGTAAGTCTTCGGTCTCCCCAGGCCGCAACTAGGTCATCCCAGCGTGCGGCCTCGACCGGCCCCAAGGTCCTGATGAAAACGATCGCGGGCGGCTGAACTCTAAGGGCATCGAAGACCAAAATATTGGTGTCCGTGGCAAGATGATAAAGGTCCGGGTGTGACTGCCAAAGTGGTTCACTATCCCACCAATGATCGAGCCAGAATCGCGTGGATTCGCCATTGTTGACGCAAAACTGGGCACCTAGCGTGAAGGCAGGTCGAACTGCTTGGATCCCCTTCCAGAAGGCAGATCCATTGGTTTGGGCCTTGAAGACGTTGCCGTCCGGGAAATATTTGGCCCGGAGGATGTTAGCCCAGAGTCCCGACTCATTATGTGCTAGCCGCCACCACCATTTGGCTAACAAAGCCACATTCATGAGTTTCGAATTTGTGACTCCTAACCCTCCAGCCTTTTTAGGACGACAGACAGCCGCCCATTTAACTAGATGGTATTTGCGTTTGGTTCCAACTCCTTCCCAAAAGAATTAGGACCGGGGTGTGTCAAGTTTGGCATGTACACCATCTGCCAAAATATACATCCCCATAGTGAAGATTGGAAGGGAGGAAAGACTCATCTTAGTCAAAATGAGCCTTGCCGCCGAGGACATGAATCTTCCCCTCCACGGGCTAACCCTGTTGGCTACTTTTCCATAAAGCGGTTCCCATTCCGCTATGGTTAAACCTTTGGCCGAGATGGGCAGTCCCAGGTATTTGATCGGGAGGCGCCCACGTTTACAGTTGAGCAGGTTAGCAATCCTAGAGCTCACGTTATCATCAATTCCTATGGTGATCACTTCGTTTTTTAGAAAATTGATCTTAAGACCCGAGAGAATCTCGAAAGCGAGAAGGAGAAGTTTAACTGAAGCAATGCTGAGATCATTTGGCTCGAACAGCAGCATTGTATCGTCCACGTATTGAAGGTGGGTCACACCTCCAGGAATGAGGTGCGGGACCAAACCTTTAATGTGGCCCGCTGCCCGCGCACGATTGATCATTGCCGCCAAGGCATCGGCAACAAAGTTGAAAATCAGCGGGAGCTCGGGTCTCCCTGCCTTAGTCCCCGCTTGTTGCGATTTTTTTGCCCATCTCACCATTAATGGTGACAGCCGTGTGCCCACTACACACAAGATGCATTATACGATGAACGAAACCTGCCTCAAAACCCTTTTTGACGAGGACCTCCCGCACAAACTCCCAGTTTACACGGTCGTAGGCTTTCTCAAAGTATAGTTTGAGAAGCACTCCCTGCGCTTTGGTACGTTTGAGTTCATGAACGATTTCCAGCAACGCAATTGGGCCTTCCAGAATGTTTCTATGCTTTAGAAAACCCGTTTGGCTAGGACTAATGTTGCGCTGGGCGATCGGAGCCAGGCGCGAGGCGTAGGCTTTCGCGCAGATCTTAAAGGGGACATTAATCAAAGTAATGGGACGAAAAAGTTTGATGTTATCTGCCCCTTTGACCTTAGGAATAAGGCTAATGGCCCCGTAATTTAGACGAGAAAGGTCAACAGTGCCCAAGGAAAAGCCATTCAAGATCCCGTAGAACAGGTGCTTGAGGCAGGGCCAGAAGCGCTTGAAGAATTCAACAGGCCACCCATTAGGTCCGGGCGCCGTGTCATTCTTCATGTCATTGATCGCCTTGTCAATCTCCTCCGGGAGGAAGGAAAGGGTAAGGCTGTCGTTCTCTGCCTGAGAAACCCTTTCTGCGGGATCCCACAGATCCTCGCACACGCGGAGTAGTTTTTCATCAGCCGTCCCCAAAAGGCCTATAAAAAACTCATAAATATGGGCCGTAATTTGGTCTTGGGTTAACAGCAGGCCCGAATCTGATTGTAGGCGAAGGATGGTGCATTTCCTTTTCCTTCCATTGGCATATGCGTGGAAGTATCCAGTGTTCGCATCTCCTTTCGTCACCCATTTGATGCCGCCCCTACGGCGCCAATATTCCTCCTCAGCACACAAAATTGCTAGAATTTGATCTTCCAAAGCATATCTGTGTGTCCACTCGGCTTCCGAAAAAGGGCGTACATCAGCATCGCGGTCAAGTTTGGAAATTTCTTCAGTAATTCTAGCGCGCTCTTTCTTAGATGTACTGCCATGGTTCACTCCCCATCCTCGAAGGAAAGCCCGCAGCTTGCCCGCCGTTGCGGTCCACAGTTCGGCAGGCCCCCGTTGGGGGCCAAGGTGATCACGGATTGCATCCCAGCGGTCCCTCACCAATTGCTCAAAGCCCTCAGCCTCGAACCAAGCCGTTTCGAAGTAGAAACGTTGGCTACGTCTAATTGTTTCCTCCCCAGAGGAAAAAATGAGAGGCACATGGTCAGACCCAATTCGAGTCTCAGCCACTAGAGAGCAAAGGGGAAACAACACTTCCCATTCAGGTGTAAAAAACACTCTGTCTAGGACACTCCATACCGGCTGGGTCTGTTTGTTGGTCCACGTAAATCTAGCTCCGGTACGGGCTGCCTCCCGGAGCACCGCCGCTGCTATGGCCTGATTGAACATGGACACCCTAGTCCAGTCAATATTATCGTTGTTCTTGTCTGCACCCGAGCGGATCAAGTTGAAATCGCCTCCTACCACCACAGGCAAGTTGAGGGCCCGCTTTGCCCCAACCACTGTAGTAATCTCAAGCAAAAAAATCATGGGACCTAGAATGATCTGCTGGGCCGTACACACAAACGCCAACCCAGGCCCCCTATGTTTAATGGTAGCAGACAAAAAGAAGGCTCCCACGTCCCAGTTCAGCACCTCGCAAATGTCGCGGTTACAACCCATCAGAATGCCTCCGGAGTGGCCCAACGAGGGCAACCAGTGCCAATCGAAACGATGTAAAGGATCATAAGCTTGCAGTTCTCGGTGTGAGAAGTCAGCTTTAATCGTTTCTTGTAGCGCAATAGAGTCGATCCGCTCCTTAGCAATATATTCCCTAAGTTGAGTGCGGCGACCTACGTGCCCACATCTACGGATGTTCCAGAAAAGATAACGCATCTAAATAACGCGGTTACGTAGGCGGACACCTCTGGAGGTCACCGCTTTCGCCACTCTCTTCTTCGTCGGGCCTCGACTCTTCGAGAGACGGTCGATAGAAGGAAGATCACAGGCTTCCCCAGCCTGTGGCTCTTCAACGGGCACCACCTCGAGGCCAGACCCTACTGGCACGATGGCGAGCTGATCCGCAGCCGCACAGCGCGACGCAGCCTCAGCCAGGGCAGCTTGCGCATCTTCCCTCGCACGCACCAAAGAAATGAGATCGCAATGGGGGGCGGGAACAACAACTCCACTATCGTCAAGGATACTAGCAAGATACTCATCAGAGAAAGCATTGAGAATACGGTAGGATGGTAGAGGGTTACCTACAGCTTCCAGATTCTTGTCGGCGCCGCAGCTTAGCACTCTCCATGGAAGACATCTAGCCCAGCTTGGCCTTGGCTCGTGCACTTGGGGCTCGGTGCGCCACCGGCGTCACCTTGGATCGTTTGGCCTTGCTGTTCGCCCTAGTCGCCCCCAGCGCTGCCCCCAACTCCCCACCAAGCTCAGACGAGACCACCACCGCCGCAATCGGAGCCTGCTTGGTGGACGGCTTCCTCCCCGCCGTCTTCTTGGGTTGGCGCCCCGAGCTGCTCGAACCCCGACGAGGGGCCGGAGTCAGCTCACCGTCGCCCAGCACCACCACATCTAGATCCATGTCCTTGTCCATGGGGGAAGAGGGTGCCGGGGGGATAGACGAGCCAGCCCCATCTTTGCCCGATAGGGAAAGCGTCGACAGTATCGCCACCGCCAGGTTGGACCCGTATTGGTTGAAGGAAGGGTCCAACGACCTCGCCAAAGGTGGTACGCTGACCGCCGTGTCTTGGGTCGCCAACCCTATGGCCCCAGCATCAGTAGTCAAAGCTCCCAGCTTCTCCCAGGTTTCCGTGTCGATGGAGGTGTCGTGGATGATGTCGTCAAGGTCCTCCCCCATGTCCATCTTGGAGTTGGTGACCGCTGCCTTGATCTGCTCACGCGGGCCACTAGAAGGCCCAGAGATGGGGAGCGCCCTGCCCTGTGAGGTAGGCACCTGCGGGCGCTGCTCCTTGACCGGAGCCGAGCTCTTGGGGGGAGGATTGGAGGAGGCCGCCGCTTGGGACGAACGTTCTCCGCCTCGCTTAGGCAGGATTTCTCTCTCCACTTTAATTTGGTATCCTTCGTGGTTAAAACACACCTCCACCACCCCATTTAGTTTTTCAGGCGCGCGACAAGCAATCTTCATCCTAACTTGCCCCAACCTGATGAGCGAGATCTCGTCGACCACAATTGGCCTTTCCAACATCCGGAGTCCTTCCTTAATGCGGTCCTCGCGCTTGTGCTTCTTAGGAATGCCATGGAGACGCACCCAAGTCTCGGGCATCACCATAGGTTGAATTTCCTCATGCAACATGTCCCGCACCCTTGCGGTTATGTCATTGATGGAGAGGAATAATTTCCCACTTGATTTCGCCATGTGAAAAAGGTCTGAAGAAGGGAAAACAACCAAAAAATCATCGTCACCCACTTGTGTTACCTGCCAATCCCAATCACTTGCCACCATGTGCTTCAGTTCTTGCTTAAGGATGCGCTCCGCAGACAGAATGGCCGCATTCTTTATCCGCTCGTCGATGGGGGTCTCCCTCTCGTCAACGTCGTCGTACTCAAGGCAGAAAAATCTTTCCCCCGAGATGGCACTGCCCATGATTTAGAGGTGGAGCTGCCGACCCCTCGTCGGGCAGTTGGCCGAGGCGTGTCCTTCCTCTTTGCACAACATGCAAAGAGGCTTGTACTTGCACCTGGACTGGTAGTGTCCGAGGCGTCCGCACTTAAAGCACTCGACCTCTGGCGCCTCCTCCACCGGAATGGGCTCCGCTGCCGTGCCCTTGGACGAAGAAGGGAAAGCCATCGCCAGCGGATCTGAAGAAGCACGGGGCTTCTTAAGCAGTGGAGACTCCTTGCTTCCCCCATCATGGATCTGGCCCTCCGGCTTCTTCTCCAACTCGCACCTCCGCTGCATGATCTTCTTCTTCTTTTTGCGCTCTTGTTGTTGAATCCACCATGGGCGAGGAGGACCCCAATCCCCCTCACGCCCGCCTTGCTCGCGCGCGCCATCGTGCTCAGTACGCTCGTCGCGCCCGCCCATGCGCTCACGCATCACGCGCTTGGCTTTGTCTCCGAGCTCCCGCTCCCGCCGTCGCTCAGCCTCCGGATCCGACGCCTCCATGGATCTCTTGTCCGCCCGACGATCTCCCATCACCACCGCCGCGAAGGATTTGAGAAGAGGGGGAGGAGGAGCGAGGGGCCTGAGGATGTGGGCGGAGAGAGCGAAGCGCCGCACCTCCTGTGGAGTGGCTGGAAACCCTAAGTGGGGATCCACGCACCCCGGCGTAGCCCTATATACCCCTTGACCAGCCGAGTTGCGGGCCGGGGCGCGGTGGGCCGAGAAAGCCCAGGGGAGCCCAAAGTCATCGGAGGCCCAGCGGTAGCCGTCCGCCTGGGTCCGAGGCTCTGTCCCACCATAGCGCCCGGTCCCCCATCCGATGGGCCGACCTGCCCGAGCCCAACCAAATGGGCCTGTCCGTTTAGCTCATCCAGCTCAACCCTAGAGACTTGGGGGGGGGGGGATGTCTCTGCCCGAGCTCGAGGCGGCGTCGCCGCTCCCGTCGCCGGGGAAGCCAAGGACGGCAGCAGGTCCGGTCACTCCACCCTGAGAGGTTCCGATCCTTCCGCTACCAAGCTCGCCGCCGTCCTGGCCCTGACCAGGCGCGCAGCCCCGCGCGGCGACGCACCGCGCCCAGGCGCCGTAGGCTGCCAGATCCGCTCGACCGTGGCCCTGGATCCTCTGCCCCCAGGAGCAAAACGACGCGCCTGCGCGCGTGCCGGCCCGTTCATCGCGGCAGCGAAGGCAACGAAATCACCCGCTATTGGCCCCGCCGGGACCTTGCGAGGATCCAGCGTCACCGGATCCCCCCGCTGCTCGTCGGTGTCTTTGTCGTCCTCATCGGAGCTCTCGGATGCCAGGGCCCAGAAGCGATTGGCACCGGGGCCGACCACCGCCAACGCCGTCACTGGAGCGCAGGCACCCACTAGCGCCTGGCCCGGTTGGGGGGAGCCGCCCACCGTGGTGGACCACCTTCCAGCTCCCGGGCCTGGCCTCGCCCCGCGGACCCCGCAGCGCCCCCGCTCCGGCGCCCGCGCCCTCGCCCACGAGCACGCCCGCTAACGCCTTGCCCGATCGGGGAGATCCGCCGCCGTGATGTATCGCCGTCTCGCTCCCCGGCGCGTCCTCGGCCCGCTGCTCCCGCAGAGCGGCCGCTCCGGCGCCCGCGCCATTGCCCCCGCGCATTCCCAACGACTCTTTTTCGAACGCCATCTTGTTTCCTCGGGTCCCTTCCATGAGAAAGACAAGATTCACCGATAGCTTTGTGACTTGAACATGATTAATGAGAAATGTAGAATACCAAGTATTGTACTACTCCCCCCTTTTCCAAATATTTGTCTTTCTAGACATTTCAAATGGACTACAACATACGGATGTATGTAAACATATTTTAGAGTGTAGATTCACTCATATTGCCTCGTATGTAGTCACTTGTTGAGATCTCTAGAAAGACACATATTTATGAACGAAGGAAGTATTTTTAGAGTATATAACAAAAAAACTATCACATTACAGACTAGGATTACAAAAGGCTACAACAAATTTGGTTGATTGTTCCAAGAAACCCCGGTTACCGAATGGTTATAAGCTTGGTTATGACATGTAGGGCCTACATGCCAGGTCCACATCGGATACGGCTAACGACGCGCATGCTGACGGGCGTTAAGGCGCAGCCGTACCGACCAGGTCAGGACGACCCGAGCCGTCTCTCCCCCGCCCACCCTGTCTCCTCTCTGTCCCTCAATTTCGTAGACCTAGGCGATGGCAGCGGCGGTGGTGAAACCAATCGACAACGGCGACTCTACGGGGGAGGTTTCACGGGGGGAGATGGTGGAGATTATTCGAAAGTGGATGAATGGTTGGGTAGCGGCAGCTTCCCAACGTAGCGGCCATTACCATAGCCTACACGTCCGGCGCTGCCACAGCCTGCACCGCCGTCGCGGAGACAACCTACACCGGCTACACAACCTACTCCCTCTGCACTGGCGAATCGGGAGTTGTCGCTTGACTATAGAGCGGCCAGAGTTCTTGCTGGCGCCGACGCCATGGATCGAGCGAGAGGCCACCACTAGGCCTCACACTACAGGAATCAGGAACTTTGCCGTCTGCCATGGTGGACGGCAAAGGCATACATGGCGGACGGCAAAGGCCTTTGCCGTCCGCCAGCAGACGGCAACAGGTCCGGCTGAACGAGTGCGAGCAAAGGCCTTCTTTGCCGTCTGCTTCATAGAAGAGGACGACAAAGGGCTTTGCTGTCCGCCAGCAGACGGCAAAGATCATGGATGGCGGTGGGGTGGGGTGAGCGCCGATAGGGGTTAATGGCGTGCTTTGACGTCCGCTAGCAGACGGAAAAAATCTTTAACTCTTGGTCGTCTGCTAGCGGACGGCAAACAGCTCAGCTCCAACAGCAGCGGGAAGCTGCCACATGTCCAGCTATGTCGTCCGTGAGCAGACGGCAAAGAACCATCTTTGCTGTCTGCTGACGGACGACATAGCTGGCACTAATTGCGAGTTCTATTTGGGCACTTTGTTCTCTACCAACAGACGACACAGAACTTTGATTCTTTGCCGTCTCCTGGCAGACGGCGAAGTGCCCAAATAGGCAATCCAGTGTTCCCAGTTTACACAGGTGGCTGCCACGTAGCCTCTTTGCCGTCTGCTAGCAGACGACAAAGAGGCTATATATCCCCTATTTTTATTTGAATCCATTTAATTTGACAGGTTTTCACACAAAGATATACATATACATACATATCCAACATATCCAACAACATATAACAGCATGTAATGCCCAGTATGAGATTATACCTCCTACGTGTCGAGGCACGACTTAAAGGTATAAGCTCATACTAGAATGATCTCAAGTATGGTATCTTTGCACGACTCATGTAAAAGAGGGATGAAATTGCAAAAGAGTAGTTGGCTTACACTCGCCATGTCACACAATACATTACATAAGCAATCATCATCCAAATAACATCACAGTCCGACTACGGACGAAGATCCGAATGAAAGATACCAAATAAATATAGCCACAAGGTCCGAATCGCCCCTAGTAGAAGCCACTACTGATCATCGGGATAGTGCACATAGTATCGCTCACGTTCTTCATCGAACTCCCAGTACAGCTCGGTGCCGTCACCTGTGTAGTTCACCATAGTACCTGCATCTGGTGTTGTGTAGAATCTGTGAGCCACGGAGGACTCAGCAATCCCATTCCCGGGTAGCAAAACTATCTAAGCCTTGGGTGTGGAACAAGGCTGAAGAAAATAGAGGTTGCAGCTGCACTAGCACTAGCTTACATGTTTAGAGCGAGAAGAGAAGTGACACGAGCGTCAAGTGATCATGAAGTGATCCTATCTAAGCACGTCAAACATAAACCCACCGTGTTCACTTTCCGAACCCCTTTCGGAAAATGACCATCACGGTTACTCACACTGGTAGTGTGTTCTGAACATGGTGTCAAGTTTTCTACAACCGGATATTAACAAATTCCCATCTGCCACATAACCGCGGGCACGGCTTTCGAAAGTTCAAAACCATGCAGGGGTGTCCCAACTTAGCCCATTACAAGCTCACGATCTGCGGAGTCGCAACTCCAAGGTGGGAAGACCCGAGTATTCTCAGAATCCCGTGCTCAAGATATTCCGAATAAGGTAAAACTAATCCAGCAAATCCTCCCGGTGTGCCGACACCCTGATAGTAGCCGCGCGTATCTCGTCTCAGGCCATGACCGGATGGGCGATTCTACAGGTTTTTACCAGCCCTTGAGTTCCCTCGAGGTGGCCCCGCAGACTCCCTAGTTTGGACCAACACTCATGTGGAGCACTGGCCCGGGTTGTTGATTAAGAAAAAAGGGTTTATAACTCCCTATGCAAGTTTTAGTTATTAGGCAAATGTAAAACCAAAGTTGGGACTTGCTGGAAAAGCTTTAGCGCTAAGCGGTTTATCGAGGGGGTCCCATAACCCCAACCGTGTGAGGAACGCAATATCAAGGAACATAACACCGGTTTATACGGTTCCTAGGGTGGCATGAGTGGAACAAAACACCAAGCAAGAGGCTTAGCCTTCCACCCATTACCAATATATAGATGATTTAGCTTAAGAGTTTATATAGTGTGATATCCCAACAATAACTTCAACATGAAACAAGAATCTTCAAATCTTCTCCTGCAACTAGCAATGCTATAAGAGGGGCTGAGCGAAGCTTACGTAGCCAAACAAAGGTTTGCTAGGTTGGGTGGTTAGACAGGTTCATGGTTACAATAGGAGGATGACAAACAAACATGGGCATCGAGGCAATGACCTAAAGAGCGAGACATCTAGCAGTAGGCAAAGATAGTATTGATATCTGGGTCAGGTCATCTTGCCTGTCGAGTCGTCGATGGGATCGTAAGACGGCTCCTCGTACTCAACCTCGGTAGGAACCTCGTTCTCGGTCTCGGCTTCCGGCTCTACTCAACACAAGAACACAACATGGCACAATATCAACAAGGTGCAAGGCACAAACCACGCGATGCAAGTATGATGCCCTTCATGGCAAGGGAAGAAGCACACAAGGACAACACAAAACAACAAGTTTAAATGAGGCCGGAATCAACATATAGCAAATCCGGTAAGTCCTCATATGCATATATTGAAATTGGTCCAGATCTGAACAAACCTTAAGTTAAAGTTGTTAAACAGCAATTTAACATGCACCAAGATGATCTACATGAAATTCTAGTCAAGTTTCATATAAAGTTTGTTTAATTCGGAGCTACGGTCTAGAAGGTATGAGCAAAACAAGATAAGCATGGCAACGGTGCAAGATGCACCCAAACATCAAGCAAACACACTCCAAACATGTAATCAACATGATATTATGATTCTACATGCAAAATCACACAAGTTTCATATAGGGCATGCTCAAAACGGAGCAACGGTTCAACACATACACACGAAACAAGATACATTGCAAAGCTGAAATTAACAGCCACATAGCAACTTTGGAGCAAGAAATATATACTCTACAGCACCCATACATGATGACAATAAGCATGGACATGAAGAAGACATATCCTACAACAAATAACTCCATTGGAGCAACTCTATAGGAGGCATGGATCAATAGCAACAAGCTACATCAAATTGATCATGATGATTAAAACCTGACAGTCATAATTTATAGCAACTTGGGAGCAAGAAATAAATAATCTACAACAAGCCATATGAGCAAGTAAGGGCATGAATGGATAGACAACAACATGGACAACAGGGAATGATCATTGGCCACTCCAAAACATGCATGAATTTGACTAGGGCATCAAGCAAACATAGCATCAGGTTAAAACAGATTTCAGACCTAGCAGAATTTTCACTAAGTATAAAACAGTTATGTTGGCATGGCATGTTTACAAGCATGTTTACGTCACCTCAAGGCATATCATGGAAAATGGTTTGCACCACAGCAAAGACCATATGATGGAGATTCTAAAACATATTGACATGTGACATGGAGACAAACACATCAATAGCAACGAGCACTTCAAATCAACATCTCTTAACATGTTTCATAACTTAACAGCCACATGCACTTTTGCAACAGAAATTAACATGGCAATATGAAACCTAACATGAATGCTACATCAACCATCATGTAGAGCATTTCACAATGAACATTTTGACATATCATTTGCTCCATTTGGACAAACATGCACCAAGTTATCACATCTCAAACATGGCATAAAAATAACAAGTAACAATAGTTTATTACAAGTAGCACTCTTGTCACGAAGATTAGGACATCTAGATGATCTCAAACAAGCATGCCACAATGGAACAAAATGTAAAGCACATGACCACGATCATTTTGGCATATTATATGCACAATTTGGACAAGCACACTAAAAGTTACAGCCATGCAAAGATGCAACAAAATGTCAGATCTCCGGGACTTGGCAAAAAAAAACAACCTCAAGAGGGGGTCGGGCGGACACGTCCGATGACGTGGAAAATGTCCGAATTGGCAGATCGGGCGGCGTCTTGCGGGTCGGGCGGCGGGTTCGGGCCCATCCGACCCGTTAGGGTTGCGGCCGGCGAACGGATCCGGGGCGCGGGGCTGGCCGGGTCGGCGGGGCGGCCGCGGTGGCGCCGGCGGGGAAGATCGGGGCGGCGCCCGGCCGCGGGGAGGCGGCGGCGGAGGCGGAGCAGGTGGCGCGGGGCGGCGCCGATCTACGGAGGCGGCGGCGATGAGCCCGCGGTGGCCGACGGCGAACTCCGCGGAGGCGCGATGGCGGCGGATCTGCCAGAGGCGGCGGGGACGGAGGACGACGCGCGGGGCCTCGGGCGCTGGCGGCGGTGTAGCGCGCGGGCCGGCGGGCCGGCGGCTGGAGGGGTCCGGTCGGGACACGTGGCGGCCTGCGAGAGGCCGAGGGGGTGGCGGCGGACACGTCCGGCCGGGAACGGACACGTCCAGGGGCTGCGGGAGGAGTTGGGCTAGGGTTTGGACGCAAGAATGGACGTGGGGGACTAATTTATAGGCATAGGGAGCTAGGAGACTCCAAATGGGGAGCGGTTTTCGGCCACGCGATCATGATTCGATGACCGAGATGATGGGAAGGGTTGTGTTGGGTTAGTGGGATGTTGTGGAGGGGGTATTGGGCCTTAAAGAAGAGGTTCTTTTAGCCCACTAGGTTAACCGTTGGAGTACTAAACGAACTCCAAACGCGACGAAACTTTACAGGCGGCCTACACGTACCAAAAAAACATCGCACGGCAAGTCTCACCTCATTCCAGAAACGTTACACGGCCACACACGAAAGAAGGACTCGAGGATGCCACGGGCACATGTGTGAGCGCCGGAACTCGAAACGGACAACGGGAAGAGGCGAGTGGAACCGGGTGCAAGTGACAACACAAATGCAATGCAATGCACATGACAACATGACATGGATGAAATGCACACACGCATACGACAAAACGAAGAACCCGAAATGAAAGAAGAGCCCAAAATGGAATTGATGAAGTCAAAGTTTCATATATTGCTACAATTGGAAAGTTTTACATCTGGGGCATTACAAACTCTCCTCTACTACGAAAAGATCTCGTCCCGAGATCTAGGACTTGAAGAAGGAAGGATACTCGGAACGAAGGTGATCTTCTCGTTCCCACGTAGCTTCTCGGTCGGTATGGTGTGACCACTTAACTTTCAAGAACTTGATTGACTTGTTGCGGGTCTTGTGCTCAGTTTCTTCAAGAATAGCAATAGGGTGCTCACGGTAAGGCAAGTCTTGTTGAAGATAAATCTCCTCGAACGGAATGGTGCGTTCAGGTGTCTTGAAGCACTTGCGGAGTTGAGACACGTGAAACACATCATGAACATTTGCAAAGTTGGAGGGGAGCTCGAGTTGATAGGCTAGATTGCCTCTTTTGCCAAGAATCTTGAAAGGGCCCATGTATCTAGGAGCAAGCTTTCCTTTGATACCGAATCTTTGGGTGCCTTTCATAGGAGAAACACGAAGATAGACATGATCCTCAATTTCGAAAGCCAAATCACGATGCTTGCCGTCATAGTAGCTCTTTTGATGCGACTGAGCGGCCTTGAGATTCTCACGTATGACTTTGCACATTTCTTCGGCTTCTGAGATCAAGTCATTGCCAAGAAGTTGACGTTCACCAGTCTCGGACAAGTTGAGAGGGGCACGGCACTTTCTGCCATAGAGGATTTCAAACGGAGCTTTGCCGGCACTTGCTTGGAAACTGTTGTTGTAAGAGAACTCGGCAAACGGAAAGCAATCTTCCCACTTCATGCCAAAAGAGATGACACAAGCTCTGAGCATGTCTTCGAGGATCTGGTTCACTCTTTCGACTTGACCACTAGCCTGAGGGTGAAACGTAGTGCTGAAATGGATCTTAGTGCCCATGGCTGACTGAAAGGAGTCCCAGAACTTGGATGTGAACAAACTTCCATGCTCTGAGGAGATAACTTGAGGAATGCCATGTAACAACACAATTCTGGAAGTGTACAACTCTGCCAGCTGAGCTGCATTGATGGATTCTTTGACTGGAAGGAATTGAGCTACTTTGGTTAGCTTGTCAATGATGGGCCTCGAACCCCTCGTTGGATTACCCCAAGTGGAAGGTGTAAGATGCAGTAAGTAGAAGTGTTTTCCCCTAGCAAAGATGCCAAGGATCGAATCCCCAGAGACTCCTAGGTTCAACAGGTAGGTGTCAACCGCTAACGGCGCAATTAGCAATCAACGTGGACCTGCACACAGATACAAATAACTTTGCTCCCAACGAGTACAGAGAGGTTGTCAATCTCTCCGGCCTTGCAGTTCACAAAGGGTTAGAAGCAATATGATAGTAGTGATAGATAGTGTTTTGCAATAGTAAATAAAATAGCGGAAAAGTAAATAGTGTATGTGATCAATGATGGTAATATGGACCGGAGTCACATGATGTTCACTAGTGATGTCTCTCTCCCAAAAGACGATAAAACAGCTATGTGAGGTAACAAATTACAGCTGGGCAATTGACAGGACCACGAACGCAAACCAATGCTGACTACATTGCAAGAAAGGTTGAGGTTCAAAGCATGGGCGGTACGCCAAAGTAAGTAGACCGAAATCCATCTGCATCTACTACTAATCATCCACCTTGAGATATCTATCCAGAACATCTCACTGGTATTAAGTTGCGAGTCCCACCCATAGTGTAAACTCAATGCAACAGACAACTGCATTAAAAGAACTTTGCGTAAAGTAAACAATCCTTGCACCCGCGGGCACAAGCAGCGTTGTTTTCCCCCTTGTGGCAACAGAACATCCCCTAGACTCATGTTTCTGTCACTCAAGCTAGTCATCGAGGGGCATGAACCCACAATCGAGCATAACGTTCCCTCTTGGAGTCACTACCTACTACTTGGCCAAAGCAATAAATAACAACGGAGAACATGCAAGAATTACTTATGAACTAAAATATAAAAGAGGTGAATCAAATATATTACTCAAGATCAATCTGAACATAATCTCATAATCCATCGGATCCCAGCAAACTCAACATAGCAACAACATAAGGATTACATAGGTGCCTCGATCATGTAGGGCAGCTCATGAGGACTAATTAGTGAAGCATAAAAACGGGAGGAGAACATCACATAGCTACTGGTCATGGACTCATGGTCCAAGGGAGACTACTCACGAGTCATCCGGGAGGCGTCCATGGTGGTGGAGAAGCTCCTGGTGGTGATCCTCCCCTCCGGCAGGGTGCCGGGAAGAGTTCTCCTGGTGCTCCCGATCTTGGAAGCGGCGGCGGCGGCGGAACAGAGATGGGATCGCGAAAAGAAGTCCTGTTTCAAGGGTTACGGGGGACCCTTTAAATATCTGCCAAAGTAGGGCACCGGGGGGCTCTCGGGGGGCCGAGGCGCCCCCCCGGCGCGGCCC
>LR738710.1:545626916-545649785 GCA_902687465.1 Secale cereale | reverse complement strand
GGGGGGGGCGCACAGGGCGCCTGGAGCCCCTGTGCCCTCCCAGGCTCCCCTTCGGAAGCAGTGTCGTTCCCGGAACGCTGATTTTTTATATATTTTTTCTGTATTTTTCTGGGCAGTTCTCGAAACGTGAAAACCTGAAATACAAAAACAGCCGAAAACAGAAACTGGCACTGGGGTGCACTGGATTAGTAAGTTAGTCCAAATATGATCAAAAGTGTATGGAAGTGTATGAATATCATAGCAATATCACCCAAAAGTGGCATGGAGCAAGCAGAAATTATAGATACGTTTTGGACGTATCAACATCCCCAAGCTTAATTCCTGCTCGTCCTCGAGTAGGTAAATGATAACAAGAATAATTTCTGTGGTGACATGCTATTAACCATATAAGACTTTCTCATAGTCATATGACAAAAGCTTACTGAGACAATGATTCTAAAGTAATTAAGTTGTCTCAAGAGAAAATCGCAAATGACTGAAAGTTTTACAATATGAAACTGGAACAACAAAAAGATTTGCAATGAACATGATGTCCAAATATGATCAAGTGATATCTAGCTTGCCCCCCCCTTTAGTGATGCAAAACATAAATGCAAGGGCACCTTCAAGGTTTAAGTGATGACTAGATACAATCATTTCAGAATAAACGATATCACAATCATGCAAAAGACAATGCTACTTTGGGACAATGCACATTACACTCAGAATGACAATCATGCTCTCAGTAGTTGATGCTTGAAGTGCTAGAGCTTTTTATTATGAAACATGGAAGCAATTGTGTCAACGGTAGTAGTACTTCATATGTGTCATGTATAAAACATCTTATAAGTTGCAAGCCTCATGCATCGAATACCAATAGTGCTCGCTCCTTGTCCTAATTAGCTCGGATCCCCATGGGTTATCATTGCATTGCATATGTTTTAACCAAGTATCACAAAGGGGTACCTCTATGCCACCTGTACACAGGTCCAAGGCGATAGATCACATTTGATTTCTCGTTTTTGATAGATCTCAACTTGAGGACATCCATACCGGGACAACATAGAAAATAGATGATGGACTCCTCTTTAATGCATAAGCATATTCTCATGAGAGATTGAGGATTAAGGTCCAAGCTAAAACTTCCACCATGAGGCATGGCTTTGGTTGGCGGCCCAATGTTCTTCTCTAACAATATGCATATTAATTCAACCCACGGTAAATCACCCTTACTTCAGACAAGATGAACATGCATAGCAACTCACATGATATTCAACAAAAGTGTGACAGTTGATGGCGTCTCCAGAAACATGGTTACCGCTCAGCAAGCAACTCATAAGAAGTAAGATACATAGGCAACACATTCTTTACCACAATAGTTTTTAGGCTACTTTCCCATGAGCTACGTATTGCATGGTTAATTTGCTTAGTGCAGGTGGAGGTTAGCAAAAGACTGGGAGCGACCAACTAAGAGAGCAATGACAGTCATAATCATGCAGAGCGACAAAGCAATATTGAATCAGGCATGGTAGTTATATCGCTACTTAGAAACAAGAGATCATCAAGGCTTGACAGACTTTCTCTACAGTCTTGAATATGCGTGAGCGTACGCCAAGTCAATCAAAATAAATTCTCGAAGGAAGATATTACTAAACCATACCACATCATAGGCAAACAAACCAAGTTGGTATTCCAATGACACATTGGGAACCCCCCAGCTATCTGAGATTAACCATAAGAAAACCTGAACTACTAAGCACCATCATGAAAGCAGCATCTTTATCATAGACACATTAACCCATGCAACGGAAGCAAACTCTCTTAATAAGGTGAGCATGGTAATTAAAAAGAGTTCAAGCAACCAACTAAATAGAAGCTCTTGAAAAGATAAGCATGAATACTAAGAGCAAAGCACGATAGTAGCTATTAAAAAGACAAAGAACACACACAGCATAGATAGACATGAAAATTCTATGTAATGTTCTAGGTAGAGGTCGAGCGTGTTTCTCTCCCACATAAAGGAATGCTGGGTTCCGACTCGTTATGAAAAACTAAAAAGAAAACTAAAAGCAAGACGCTCCAAGCATAGCACATAACACATGAAGTGATAAAAATATAGCGGAACGAAAGACGAACTGATAATGTTGATGGAGAAGGGGATGCACGGGGGGCATCCCCAAGCTTTGACGCTTGAGTCTCCTTGAATATTTCTTGGGGGTGCACGGGGGCATCCCCAAGCTTGAGCGCTTGACACTCCTGAATCTTTTTATCATCTTCCCTCGCACACTTGAAAACTCCCTTCATACATAACTCATTCATAATCTGATTAGCGAGGTTAGTACCCTTAATAAAATAATTATACCTTGCTGGAAATAAGGATATTCTTGAAGTTCTACTGTTTCTCAAGATTGCCAAAAGGTTTTTGCAAAGAAAAAGCAAGTTCTCAATTTGCAAAGTGAAGGTAAGGCAAAACATGACAGAATCTGTGAAAAACAGAACAACATGCAGTAATTGACCTGTTCGGGATACTTCTGCAACTCAAATCAAAAAACTCAGAACTGACGCACGAAAGAAAATTATATAGAGAACGCTGTCGATACAATTCAGACCAAAAAGATGATCCGGTGATTTTATACGAATTTTTCTATCCAAGGACAGAATCTGTTTCCTGGACAGCACCTCACAACTTTTGAACTTTCTAGCAATCAGAGGCTATACTTGGCACAAATATGAAAAGCAAAGATACAATGATGATGCTACAGCAGTAAACAACATCAAGACAGAACAAAAGCAAAAAATTTATTCATGTGGGCTGCCTCCCAAAAGCGCTTTCTTTTATGCCTTTAAGCTAGGCATAATGCATAGATCAAGTTGTATCAATTGAACCATCATCAAGATCATCAAAAAGCTCTTCAATAATACAACTAGTCTTAAGAGGACTCTCAAATAAAGGCCTCATAGAGATACTTCTAGGTAGAAGACCAAAAGGATAAAAGTCAAGGGAAGATTCATTTATAAACTCATCAACGATAGGTGTTTCTTCCAAAGTCTTTACGGTTTCAACCCCTTTGGCAATAGGTGGATTGCTTTTAGAACGGGGAGCCTTTGGAACGTGAACGAACTTAGGCTCCCTCTTTGCCGGAGTTTCTACCTTTTCGGTTTTGATCGAGGAGAAAGTAGTTCCTAAGGTATCAAATATCTCCTCAATCTTGTCCATCCTAGAAAAGTCAGAATCATGGAATTTGACGGTCTCCAAAATTTTGAAAATTTTATGCATGGAGCTATCAAGTCTATTCAAATTCCCTTGGATCTTTCGATCCAACTCATTCATCTTATTAGTGCTTGGCATCTCTAGCTCTATTTTTTCAAGTTTTTTCATAATGTGAGCTAGGGTGATGTCCTCTCGAACGCTAACAACAGGGGGACTCCCAACAAGATTTTCAATAATACTAAGAGACTCCCAAACAAGGGCCTCTAGGAAATTCCCATTGATAGCAGTATCTAAAATAAACCTATTCCAAGAAGTGATTCCAACATAAAAATTCCTAAGTAAGATAGGTTGCTTCTTGGTGGCTCTTTTTTGTGAATCATTAATTCTATACCAAGCATCTTTCAAACTTTCCCCACCTCTTTGTTTAAAGGTGAGAACTTCTGCCTCGTCAAAGACAAAAGGACCCGACATAATGATAACTAAAGAACAAGATAACTATTTTTGTAATTTTTGATAAAAGGAACTAAAGCAAATATGAAAGGTAAACTAACAAGACTAAAAAGCAAAGGTAAAAGATAGCATGCAACTCCCCTATCCTGAAGAGTGGAGTCCCCGGCAACGGCGCCAGAAAATACTCCTTGATGGGCCTCGAACCCCTCGTTGGATTACCCCAAGTGGAAGGTGTAAGATGCAGTAAGTAGAAGTGTTTTCCCTAGCAAAGATGCCAAGGATCGAATCCCCAGAGACTCCTAGGTTCAACAGGTAGGTGTCAACCGCTAACGGCGCAATTAGCAATCAACGTGGACCTGCACACAGATACAAATAACTTTGCTCCCAACGAGTACAGAGAGGTTGTCAATCTCTCCGGCCTTGCAGTTCACAAAAGGGTTAAAAGCAATATGATAGTAGTGATAGATAGTGTTTTGCAATAGTAAATAAAATAGCGGAAAAGTAAATAGTGTATGTGATCAATGATGGTAATATGGACCGGAGTCACATGATGTTCACTAGTGATGTCTCTCTCCCAAAAGACGATAAAACAGCTATGTGAGGTAACAAATTACAGCTGGGCAATTGTCAGGACCACGAACGCAAACCAATGCTGACTACATTGCAAGAAAGGTCGAGGTTCAAAGCATGGGCGGTACGCCAAAGTAAGTAGACCGAAATCCATCTGCATCTACTACTAATCATCCACCTTGAGATATCTATCCAGAACATCTCGCTGGTATTAAGTTGCGAGTCCCACCCATAGTGTAAACTCAATGCAACAGACAACTGCATTAAAAGAACTTTGCGTAAAGTAAACAATCCTTGCACCCGCGGGCACAAGCACCATTGTTTTCCCCCTTGTGGCAACAGCACATCCCCTAGACTCATGTTTCTGTCACTCAAGCTAGTCATCGAGGGGCATGAACCCACAATCGAGCATAACGTTCCCTCCTGGAGTCACTACCTACTACTTGGCCAAAGCAATAAATAACAACGGAGAACATGCAAGAATTACTTATGAACTAAAATATAAAAGAGGTGAATCAAATATATTACTCAAGATCAATCTGAACATAATCTCATAATCCATCGGATCCCAGCAAACTCAACATAGCAACAGCATAAGGATTACATAGGTGCCTCGATCATGTAGGGCAGCTCACGAGGACTAATTAGTGAAGCACAAGAACGGGAGGAGAACATCACATAGCTACTGGTCATGGACTCATGGTCCAAGGGAGACTACTCACGAGTCATCCGGGAGGTGTCCATGGTGGTGGAGAAGCTCCCGGTGGTGATCCTCCCCTCCGGCAGGGTGCCGGGAAGAGTTCTCCTGGTGCTCCCGATCTTGGAAGCGGCGGCGGCGATGGAACAGAGATGGGATCGCGAAAAGAAGTCCTGTTTCAAGGGTTACGGGGGACCCTTTAAATATCTGGCAAAGTAGGGCACCGGGGGGCTCTCGGGGGGCCGATGCGCCCCCCCCGGCGCGGCCCGGGGGGGGGGGCGCCCATAGGGCGCCTGGAGCCCCTGTGGCCCCCCAGGCTCCCCTTCGGAAGCAGTGTCGTTCCCGGAACGCTGATTTTTTATATATTTTTTCTGTATTTTTCTGGGCAGTTCTCGAAACGTGAAAACCTGTAATACAAAAACAGCCGAAAACAGAAACTGGCACTGGGGTGCACTGGATTAGTAAGTTAGTCCAAATATGATCAAAAGTGTATGGAAGTCTATGAATATCATAGCAATATCACCCAAAAGTGGCATGGAGCAAGCAGAAATTATAGATACATTTTGGACGTATCAGTCAATCACCACAAAGATAGCATCATTCCCCTTCTTGGACTTGGGAAACCCAGTGTCGAAATCCATTTCAATGTGGTCGAATTTCCACTCGGGAATAGGAAGAGGTTGGAGGAGACCGTTTGGACGTTGATGCTCTGCCTTTACTCTTTTGCAGACATCACATTCATTCACGAATTGGGCAATCTCCCTTTTCATGCGAGTCCACCAGTAAGATTGCTTGAGGTCTTGGTACATCTTGGAACTTCCGGGATGAATGGAGAGGAGGGAGTCATGTGCTTCGTTCATTATGAGCTTCCTGAGATCACCCTTGGGAACCACAAGTCTGTCCTCAGAGAACAAGCTGTCTTTCTCATCAACGCGATAGCACTTGTATTTGGGAGTACCCTTTGAAATACCATGTTTCACTTTCTGCACCATAGCATCACTTAGTTGGGCCTGACGGATCTGATCTTCCAAGGTAGGAGCAACTTGAAGATTTGCAAGAAAGCCTTGCGGAACAACTTGGAGGTTGAGTTTCCTGAACGACTCACAAAGCTCAGGCTGGAACGGCTTGATAAGGAGACTGTTGCAATATGCCTTTCTGCTCAAGGCATCTGCAATGACATTGGCCTTGCCAGGTGTGTATTCGATGCTTGGATCATACTCTTGGATCATCTCAACCCAACGAGTCTGGCGAAGGTTCAGGTTCGGCTGTGTGAAGATGTACTTCAAGCTCTTGTGATCGGTGAAGATGTCCACTTTTCTGCCCAACAGAAGGTGTCTCCACGTGATCAAGGCGTGTACCACTGCTGCTAGCTCGAGATCATGTGTGGGGTAGTTCTCCTCATTTGGCTTCAATTGACAAGAAGTGTATGCCACAATTTTCTTGTCTTGCATTAGAACACCACCAAGTCCTTGAAGAGAAGCATCACAGAATACTTCATAGGGCTTGGACTCATCTGGAGGAGTAAGAATCGGAGCAGAGATGAGCTTTTCTTTGAGTGTTTTATATGCCACATCACAATCTGGAAACCAGTTGTACTTGACATTCTTCTGTAGCAAGTTTGAGAGAGGCTTGGCAATCTTGGAGAAGTTCTCAACGAACCTTTTGCAATAGCTAGCGAGACCAAGGAAGCTTCGGAGTTGCTTGACGTTCTACGGGGGTTCCCAGTTGACAATCGCTTCAACTTTCTCGGGGTTGATAGCAATACCCTCAGTAGAGATGATATGGCCAAGATATAAGACCTTATCCAGCCAGAATTCGCATTTAGAGAACTTCGCATAGAACTTGTGTTCACGAAGTCTGTCCAGAACCAAACGGAGGTGCTTGCCATGGTCTTCTTCATTCTTGGAGAATACCAAGATGTCATCCAGATAGACCAGAACAAATTCATTGGTGTAGGGGTTGAATATGTAGTGCATCATCCTCGAGAAGGTGGGTGGAGCATTTGCGAGGCCAAAAAACATGACCGTGTATTCATAGGAGCCGTAGCACGTTCTGAATGCGGTCTTGTGGATATCTTCTTCACGGATACGGATCTGGTGATAACCCATCCGGAGATCGAGCTTTGAGAACACTTTTGCTCCTTTGAGCTGCTCGAACAATTCATTGATATTGGGGAGTGGATACTTGTTCTTTATTGTCTTCTTGTACAAAGGCCGATAATCAACGCAAAGGCGCTCCGTGCCATCCTTCTTCTTGACAAAAAGAACACCACAGCCCCAAGGAGAAGTGCTAGGCCTGATTAGACCCATACGCTCTTGCTCATCGAGTTGTCTCTTCACCTCCTTCAATTCTTCAGGGGAAAGCTTGTACAGACGCCGACATGCTGGCTTGGTACCGGGCTCGAGTTCAATGACGAATTCAACTTGACGATGCGGAGGCATGCCTGGAAGCTCTTCAGGGAAAACATCTTCATATTCATTGACCACCGGAATTTGAGAGATGGCATTAATCTCGCCCTTGTCATTGAGAGAGAATAGCCTGATTGTGTTATCTTGAGAGGCGAAGATAATCACGTCTTCGTCAGGATGAGTAATCTTGACTTCCTTATTTGCACAATCAATGTGAGCATCATGCTGGGAAAGCCAATCCATCCCAAGAATAAGATCAATGTCGGAGTTGCCGAGAACAACCAGAGAAGCCAGAAGGGCGGTAATCACCCATGCGAATAGATATGTCCGGAGCATACACACTAGAAGTCATTAGTTTCCCCGGAGAAGTAACTTGCTACTTTTTGGGTAGATTCTTGGTGGTAACATCGTGCTTGGATGCAAATGGATATGACATGAAGGAACACGATGCACCTGAATCAAACAACACTTTTGCAGGAATAGAGTTAACTGGAAGGTTACCAAGTATCACATCTGAAGAATTCTCTACTTGAGCTGCATTCATCAGATTCACTCTTGCTGCCTTTGGATTATGCTTGATAATAGCAGTGCTGACAGGTGGAGGAGGCGGAAGGCGCCTTGGGTTGGGGCACTTGTTAGCATAATGACCCTTCTGAGTGCACTTGTTGCAAACCACTTCTGAGAGAAGACGGTGATAAGGAGCACTTGACTTCGAAGCTTGAAAGTGATTCTTTGACTGATTGCTTGGGTTGGGTGGGTGGGATAAACCACGTCCACCAGAATGCTTGTTGTTGTTGTTGTTGTTGTTGGGAGGGCGGAGCACTTGAGGAGGTGGAGCCAAAACTTCTGCTGCTTTGCAACCACTTGGGAAGAAGAGGAGGAGTGAACAACATCTCTGATCCTCTTTTTGGAAGCTTCCATCTTGAGCTGGGCTGCCTCTTGCTTAAGTGCCATGTTATAGAATTGATCAAATTCATCAGGCTCGAACAAGGTGAGAGCTAGTTGGAGTTCGTCCTTCAGACCACCACGGAACTGATAAATCTTGCTCTTGGCATCTGGGATGTCTTGCTTGGCATAGCGGGCAAGGTTCTGGAACTTGACATTGTCTTGATAAACAGACATGGAGCCTTGCTTCAGGTTGCGGAATTGCTCATGCATACCTTCGATGACACTAGTTGGAATGTGGTGGGAGCAGAAATCCTTGCAGAAGTCAGCCCACGAGATTTCACGTCCTTCTCTGGAATCTTTATACTGCTGCCACCAATCAGCGGCTTGGTCCTTGAGTTGGAAGGCGGCAAACTTCACATAGTCCTCAGGTGTCACGTTACTGCATTCAAAGTGCTTCTTGATGTCTGTTATCCAGTCTTCAGCATCTAGCGGGTCCACACAGTAACTGAATGCCTTCGGTTGGTTTGCAAGGAACTGGTTGAGTGTAGCAAAGTGAGGTTGGTTGAAAAAATTGCCTTGGCCTTGGTTCCCATGACCACCTTGATTTGCTTGAATGTTTTGCATCATTTGCATAAGCATCTGGGTGTTCTGGTTCGTCGCTTGCATAATTGCTCTCCAGGCCTCAGATGGAGGAGGAGGGGAAGGAGGACGACCAGGAACTTCTTCACCCTCTGGGTTAGCGTTGGGAACCCTTTTAGGAGCCATCCTGAATGAGATGACAACTATTAGCCATTGATTGAGATAAGCTGAATCAACGGCTAGAATTGCAACATAAGTCTTCACAAGAACATTCTAACAAGATGAACGAATGTAATCCACAGTTTAATGATACAACAATCTTCACGAGAAGCCACTTGGGAGAACAAAAGGTAAATAAAACAACAAGGAGCAGATAGAACAAATACAAGATAGAAGCTTCGTTCGACATATTCGTGCTGAAAGCTTATGGAACGTGTTACAAAAGGGTTTTGCAATCCCCGGATCAGCATAGCCAAGGACCCTTTAAGATGCAACTCCCGATCGGAACAACGCCCATAAAACTACTTCACTCAATGTAGAACCCCGAACTCCATATCATGCATTCGTTGGAAGAATGCCTATGAACTACTAGATGAACCCACCTATTAATCTCCGAAAGTTTCCAGTTATGCAATCAGGTGTTGGGGATACAGGGGAAGCATCGCGCACTCAACTCTAATCCTACATCCAGCTGTATCCATCCTTCAACACATAACCAATTATTTTCGGAAACCGTCTACCTCGGACCATCGAAACACATCTGCTATACAAGCTATGGGAATACTCCCGAACTACCTCCCCAGTACTGGGTGATGTCGGGGTTATCTTGCCACTAACCGCATAGGAGAGTTTTCGATGTCGGCTGTCTTAAGTATTCCAGAACTCCTGCGATATATTTGTGACGACAACACCTCGGAGCTCAACTCCCCGGGACATTGCCACAACCCCTAAATGACAGGAGGCATCGAGAACAATGTTCTCGTCACAAAGACATCGGAACAATCCAAACAATACTCGCGTGATCCTAATTTTTTTTGTGAAATTTTGAGAGTAGAAGAGATAAGAAACCGTCAGAAGTCCTCACCAGAGTGAAAAGGGATGAGGAGCCAAAAAGAAATCCTAATCTCCAATATATATAGGACTCAAAACATTTTCAAGTGTGTGCCTAGACTCAACCGTCAATGATTCGTTCAATCAGTGGGGGCTTCTAGATCGGAGAAGGCTCTGAATATCAACTTGTAATGCCCAGTATGAGATTATACCTCCTACGTGTCGAGGCATGACTTAAAGGTATAAGCTCATACTAGAATGATCTCAAGTATGGTATCTTTGCACGACTCATGTAAAAGAGGGATGAAATTGCAAAAGAGTAGTTGGCTTACACTCGCCACGTCACACAATACATTACATAAGCAATCATCATCCAAATAACATCACAGTCCGACTACGGACGAAGATCCAAATGAAAGATACCAAATAAATATAGCCACAAGGTCCGAATCGCCCCTAGTAGAAGCCACTACTGATCATCGGGATAGTCCACATAGTATCGCTCACGTTCTTCATCGAACTCCCAGTACAGCTCAGTGCCGTCACCTGTGTAGTTCAGCATAGTACCTGCATCTGGTGCTGTGTAGAATCTGTGAGCCACGGAGGACTCAACAATCCCGTTCCCGGGTAGCAAAACTATCTAAGCCTTGGGTGTGGAACAAGGCTGAAGAAAATAGAGGTTGCAGCTGCACTAGCACTAGCTTACGTGTTTAGAGCGAGAAGAGAAGTGCCACGAGCGTCAAGGGATCACGAAGTGATCCTATCTAAGCACGTCAAACATAACCCCACCGTGTTCACTTCCCGAACCCCTTTCGGAAAATGACCGTCACGGTTACTCACGCTGGTAGTGTGTTCTGAAGATGGTGTCAAGTTTTCTACAACCGGATATTAACAAATTCCGATCTGCCACATAACCGTGGGCATGGCTTTCGAAAGTTCAAAACCCTGCAGGGGTGTCCCAACTTAGCCCATTACAAGCTCACGATCTGTGGAGTCGCAACTCCAAGGTGGGAAGACCCGAGTATTCTCGGAATCCCGTGCTCAAGATATTCCGACTAAGGTAAAACTAATCCAGCAAATCCTCTCAGCGTGCCGACACCCTGATAGTAGCCGCGCGTATCTCGTCTTAGGCCACGACTGGATGGGAGATTCTATAGGTTTTTACCAGCCCTTGAGTTCCCTCGAGGTGGCCCCGCAGACTCCCTAGTTTGGACCAACACTCATGTGGAGCACTGGCCCGGGTTGTTGATTAAGAAAAAAGGGTTTATAACTCACTATGCAAGTTTTAGTTATTAGGCAAATGTAGAACCAAAGTTGGGACTTGCTGTAAAAGCTTTAGCGCTAAGCGGTTTATTGAGGAGGTCCCATAGCCCCAACCGTGTGAGGAACGCAATATCAAGGAACATAACACCGGTTTATACGGTTCCTAGGGTGGCATGAGTGGAACAAAACACCAAGCAAGAGGCTTAGCCTTCCACCCATTACCAATATATACATGATTTAGCTTAAGAGTTTATATAGTGTGATATCCCAGCAATAACTTCAACATGAAGCAAGAATCTTCAAATCTTCTCCTGCAACTAGCAATGCTATAAGAGGGGTGAGCGAAGCTTACGTAGCCAAAAAAAGGTTTGCTAGGTTGGGTGGTTAGACAGGTTCATGGTTACAATAGGAGGCTGACAAACAAACATGGGCATCGAGGCAATGAGCTAATGAGCGAGACATCTAGCAGTAAGCAAAGATAGTGTTGATATCTGGGTTAGGTCATCTTGCCTATCGAGTCGTCGATGGGATCGTAAGACGGCTCCTCGTACTCAACCTCGGTAACCTCGTTCTCGGTCTCGGCTTCCGGCTCTACTCAACACAAGAACACAACATGGCACAATATCAAACAAGGTGCAAGGCACAAACCACACGATGCAAGTATGATGCCTTTCTTGCAAAGGGAAGAATCACACAAGGACAACACAAAACAAGAAGTTTAAATGACGCCGGAATCAACATATAGCAAATCCGGTAAGTCCTCATATGCATATATTGAAATTGGTCCAGATCTGAACAAACCTGAAGTTAAAGTTGTTAAATAGCAAGTTAACATGCACCAAGATGATCTACACGAAATTCTAGTCAAGTTTCATATAAAGTTTGTTTAATTCGGAGCTGCGGTCTAGAAGGTATGAGCAAAACAAGATAAGCATGGCAACGGTGCAAGATGCACCCAAACATCAAGCAAACACACTCCAAACATGTAATCAACATGATATTATGATTCTACATGCAAAATCACACAAGTTTCATATAGGGAACACTCAAAACGGAGCAACGGTACAACACATACACACGAAACAAGATACATTGCAAAGCTGAAATTAACAGCCACATAGCAACTTTGGAGCAAGAAATATATACTCTACATCACCCATACATGATGACAATAAGCATGGACATGAAGTAGACATATCCTACAGCAAATAACTCCATTGGAGCAACTCCATAGGAGGCATGGATCAATAGCAACAAGCTACACCAAATTGATCAAGATGATAAAAACCTGACAGTCATAATTTATAGCAACTTGGAAGCAAGAAATCAATAAGCTACATCAAGCCATATGAGCAAGTAAGGGCATGAATGGATAGACAACAACATGGACAACAGGTAATGATCATTGGCCACTCCAAAACATGCATGAATTTGACTAGGGCATCAAGCAAACATAGCATCAGGTTAAAACCGATTCCAAACTTAGCAGAATTTTCACTAAGTATAAAACAGTTATGTTGGCATGGCATGTTTACAAGCATGTTTAAGTCACCTCAAGGCATATCATGGAAAATGGTTTGCACCACAGGAAAGACCATATGATAGAGATTCTAAAACATATTGACATGTGACATGGAGACAAACACATCAATAGCAACACACACTTCAAATCAGCATCTCTTAACATGTTTCATAACTTAACAGCCACATGCACTTTTGCAACATAGATTAACATGGCAATATGAAACCTAACATGAATGCTATAGCAACCATCATGTAGAGCATTTCACAATGAACATTTTGACATATCATTTGCTCCATTTGGACCAACATGCACCAAGTTATCACATCTCAAACATGGCATAAAAATAACAAGTAACAATAGTTTATAACAAGTAGCACTCTTGTCACGAAGATTAGGACATCTAGATGATCTCAAACAAGCATGCCACAATGGAACAAAATGTAGAGCACATCACCACGATCTTTTTGACATATTATATGCACAATTTGGACAAGCACACTAAAAGTTATAGCCATGCAAAGATGCAACAAAATGTCACATCTCAGGGACTTAGCAAAAAAAACAACCTCAAGGGGGGGTCGGGCGGACACGTCCGATGACGTGGAAAATTTCCGAATCGGCGGATCGGGCGGCGACTTGCGGGTCGGGCGGCGGGTTCGGGCCCGTCCGACCCGTTAGGGTTGCGGCCGGCGAACGGATCCGGGGCGCGGGGCTGGCCGAGTCGGCGGGGCGGCCGCGGTGGCGCCAGGGCACGGCGGCGCCGGCGGGGAAGATCGGGGCGGCGCCCGGCCGCGGGGAGCCGGCGGCGGAGCGGAGCAACGGCGGCGGAGGCGGAGCAGGTGGTGCGGGGCGGCGCCGATCTGCGGAGGCGGCGGCGCGGAGGCGGCGGGGACGGAGGACGACGCACGGGGCCTCGGGCGCTGGCGGCGGTGTAGCACGCGGGACGGCGGGCTCCGCCTGGGCCCGGCGGGCCGGCGGCTGGAGGGGTCCGGTCGGGACACGTGGCGTCCTACGAGAGGCCGAGGGGGCGGCGACGGACATGTCCGGCCGGGGACGGACATGTCCGGCGGCTGCGGGAGGAGTTGAGCTAGGGTTTGGACGCAAAAATGGACGTGGGGGGACTAATTTATAGGCATAGGAAGCTAGGAGACTCCAAATGGGGAGCGGTTTTCGGCCACGCGATCACGATTCGACGACCGAGATGATGGAAAGGGTTGTGCTAGGTTAGTGGTCTGTTGTGGAGGGTGTATTGGGCCTTAAAGAAGAGGTTCTTTTAGCCCACTAGGTTAACCGTTGGAGTACTAAACGAACTCCAAACGCGACGAAACTTGACAAGCGGCCTACACGTACCAAAACAACATCGCACGGCAAGTCTCACCTCATTCCGGAAACGTTACACGGCCACACACGAAAGAAGGACTCGGGGATGCCACAGGCACGTGTGTGAGCGCCGGAACTCGAAACAGACAACGGGAAGAGGCGAGTGGAACCGGGTGCAAGTGACAACACAAATGCAATGCAATGCACATGACAACATGACATGGATGAAATGCACACACGCACACGACAAAACGAAGAACCCGAAATGAAAGAAGAGCCCAGAATGGAATTGATGAAGTCAAAGTTTCATATATTGCCACAATTGGAAAGTGTTACATCTGGGGCATTACACAGCATGTCCAACAACATATTTCATCAAATCCAACATATCCAACAACTTAGTTCAACAAAGTCGTATCCAACATATCCATATATATACATACATATCCAGAAAGAAGTTTCCAACGACAACATATACATATAGACATACATATCCAAACAAGTTTTCATAAACAACAAGGAAGCACCAGAAGAATAGTACACTCCATCAATGCAAGTTTCATCGTCTAAATCAAATCTGCAAATTGGGAAAGATGAAAGTTAGAATAATAATGATCAGAAGAAGACTATTTAGAGCTAAGGTAGGTAAGAATGCTAAGTGTGTAGGTCAATTTAGAGCTAAGGTAGGTAAATATGTCATTTAGGATCTAACGTAGGTTAAATGGATCATATTGGAGCTAACCTAGTTAAACTTGGTCATTTTTAAGCTAACCTAGCTAATTATGACATTTTTGACCTAACTAAGCTTATTTAGGTATTTTAGAGGACAACAAGCTAGGTATATGACATTTATGAGGTTAGCAAGGTTATTATGCCATTTACGAATAAAAACAAGTAAGAGGAGGTCTTCTTCTTCTTCTTCTTCTTCTTTTCTTCCTCTTTCTTCTTTCCTTCATCTTATTATGTCATTTGTGGACTAAATAGGCTAAATTATGTCATCTAGGAGCTAACGTAGGGTAGATGGATCATATTGGAGCTAACCTAGTTAAACGTGCTCATTTTTAAGCTAACCTAGCTAATTATGCCATTTTTGACCTAACTAAGCTTATTTAGGCATTTTAGAGGACAACAAGCTAGGTATATGACATTTATGAGGTTAGCAAGGTTATTATGCCATTTATGAATAAAAACAAGTAAGAGGAGGAAAAGGAGAAGAAGAAGAAGAAGAAGAAGAAGAAGAAGAAGAAGACGAAGAAGAAGAAAGGAAGAAGAAGAAGAAGAAGAAGAGGAATCTTCTTCTTCTTCTTTTCTTCCTCTTCCTTCTTTTCTTCATCTTATTATGTCATTTGTGGACTAAATAGGCTAAATTATGTCATTTAGTAGCCAACGTAGGTTAAATGGATCATATTGGAGCTAACCTAGTTAAACTTGGTCATTTTTAAGCTAACCTAGCTAATTATGCCATTTTTGACCTAACTAAGCTTATGTGACGCCCCAAGACCGACGCTCCAGAAGACTTCCTGCTATTTCGTTGTCGCCCTGTGATTTATTTTGTTTGCGGTATTCATCATGTCATCTTTTGCATTGCATCGTTAGTTCGCATATGCATGTTTTCTTAAAACTCATAGTTGTTCGTAGTTGTCGTTTCTCTCTTGTCTTCGTTGACCTTTTGTCAGGCCCCCTTGTCTTCGTCGACCTCTCTCAGACACCTCGCGCGTGTCCAAAAAATTTTCCGAACCCAAACCAGGTTGTTGTTACCAATTGGTCCGGATCATCTCCAAACATCCCTAAAATATCTTCGGTTATTTGTTTGGACTCCCAAAGCATTTTATTCTCGACCGTCCGATATCGATCCGATGATCCAGATCCCTCTCCTTTTACCCACCTGCCATATATAGCAGATGAAACCCTGCCTAAACTAGACCAACCCTAATCCCTAGGGAGATTTGTCCCTTCACCGCCACCGGACTAGCCCTCTCCTCATTTTCCTCCACCACCAACCAGACGCCACCTCTCGATCCCCACCCAGCCAACCAAATCGGGCCCCAAATAAGCTCTCCATCGACCGTCTGTGACCACCAGATGGAGATCCGACGACCACCAGAGTTCCCGAGCCTCCCGCATCACTTGATCCAGATCGGATCGAGGCCTCGACCTCCCGACGTTGATGCGCCACCGCCCCGCCTCATCGGCCCCGCTTCCGCATCCTCGCCTCCGAGGCACCTCGATCGTCACCAGCGCCAAGACTTCTTCATCCCCTGTGGCCATCGCCCTTGACCTTGACCCCAAGCCGCCTGATCTGGACTGAGCCAGAGCCTGGCCCGAGCTTGGTCATCACCGTCGTCTCCAGGCCAGAACCAGGTGCCCAGGACCACCCTCCGCCGCCGGCTCTATCTCCTTCGAGCGCCGGAGTCCACTTCCTCGCCTAGCATCCGATCAGATCCGCAATCCCACAACGCGCCCTTCCCCTTCTCCTCCTCTCACATCTCTCTCACGTGGCGAGCTCTTTGACTCCTAGGAAACCGTCGACGCCCGATGATCTCGAGCCGCCGCTTCCCCGAGCGATGTCGTCGCTGTAGCCTTCATTCGCGGATCCAAGCCGCCATGCCGCCCTCACCATCGACCTCCTACCGCGTCCGCATCCTGCTTCCTCTCCACCGTCGCGCCCAAGTCCCTCATCGCTATTGTTGTCCCGTGCGCCGCGCCCTGTTCGTCTGCACTGAGCACGCCCGTGCGCGTTGTCCCTCGCCTGGTCGAGCTGGGCTGCCAGATCCATTGGCCCAGCCTCCAGCCCAGCTGCTACCTGCGAGCCCACCTCCATCGACTGGGCCTCAGCCCATGGGTGAGCATCCTCGGCCTTTCCTCTGATGGCCCCATTCGATTCAGTTTCAGCCCGCGTATGTTTTTTTCCTGAGCAGCGATTTTATCAATTATCCAGACGACGTAGTTTTTATAAAAAACCCCTCAAACATCATGCATATAATTACTCCACAACCATGCATCAGATGAAAATGTTTTAAACATGAAAAATGCTTAGAATTTTGTGTAGATTAATATTTTGCCACTCTCATCCATGTTTAAACTGTTTAAACTTGTTGTTTGAATTAATTTGCTAAATAACTTGTTAAAATGGTTTAATTCATAACTTAATAACCATAGCTCCAAATTTAATAAACTTTATATGTAAATGGTGTGGAAAAATGTGTAGAATAACATGTTGCATTTACTTTTGCTGTTTAATAACTTTAAAATATGTTTTTAGGCAGGACAGTACCAAAATCAATAACTGCACATGGGGATTTTCCTGAATTGTTGTTGTTACTTTCGGCCTCATTTAAAATGCCTAGTTATTGTAGTTTGCTTATGCATCACCTCTTGCCATGTTAACCAACATTTCAACTTGTTGGGTGCTTAATGAGAGTCAACTAAATAAATAGAATGTGGTGTTTTGTCAGTATGCAACATGCATCATACTTGTTTGTGCATCATATGCTTGTTGATGCCTGTGTGTTTACCATGTTGTTTGCTTCTTTCCGGTTGCTTCTCTCGTTAGCTTCGGTTTCGTTCCGGAGTTGTGAGGATTCGTACGACTACGTCTGTTTGTCTTCTTCATGGACCCATTCTTCTTCCTTGCGGGATCTCAGGCAAGATGACCATTCCTTGATATCACCTCTATTGTTGCTATGCTAGATGCCTTGCACTTTTGCTTTGTCACGATACCTATCTTTTTGCATGTCAGCCCCCACCTTGCCATGAAACCTCTAACCACCTTCCTAGCAAACTGTTGTTTGGCTAAGTTACGCTTTTGCTCAAGCCCCTCTTATAGCGTTGCTAGTTGCAGGTGAAGATGAAGTTTGTTCCATGTGGATTGGTTTTTTGGGAATAAGACAATATCTATTATTTACATTAATGCACCTATATACATGGCAATGAGTGGAAGGCTTGGCCTTTTGCTCGGTGTTTTGTTCCACTCATGCCGCCTTAAGAACCGATAAACCGGTGTTATGTTCATTGGTTTTGCGTTCCTAACGTGGTTGGGTATACGGGGACCCCTTGATAGTTCTCTTTGAATAAAACTCCTCCAGCAAGGCCCAACTTTGGTTTTACCATTCTCCTAATAACAACTAAAATTTGCATAGGGACTAGCTACCCCGAGGACTTAATTAACAACCCCGGGCCAGTGCTCCTCATGAGTGTTATTCCAAACTAGAGCCACTTGCGGTGCCACCAGTTTACTAGGGTCTTTGGTGGCTATATAGTGCTCATCCGATTGTGGCCTGAGACGAGATACACGCGGCTCCTATCTGGGTGTCGGCACGTCGGGAGGTCTTGCTCGACTTGTTTTACCATTGTCGAAATATCTTGTACACCGAGATTCCGAGTCTGACCGGGTAGTCCCTAAGAAAAGGGGTTTTTACCTCTGTTGATCGCGAGAACTTGTGATGGGCTAAGTAGGAACACCCCTGCAGGGTTATGATCTTTCGAAAGCCGTGCCCGTGGTTATGTGGCGGATTGGAATTTGTTAATATCCGGTTGTAGATAACTTGACACAAAACCTCAAACATAATACACTACCGTGTGAGTACTAGTGATGGTCTCTTTTCGAGGGAGTTTGGGGAGAGAACACGGCTGGGTTATGGATGACTCGTAGGTAGACAGGATCATCTAGTGATCATGATTTAGTTCACGACCGATGGCTTTCACTTGTCTTCTCGATCTAATGATACGTAAGCTAGCCACCTCATCTACGCTTAGTGCTTGCAGCAGCCCACTTATACACTTTGTCCTTACCCAAAGGCTTGAATAGTTTTGATACCTGGGAATGGGATTGCTGAGTCCTCGTGACTCACAATTTACTACAAACACAGGTGCAGGTACAACTGAGTACGATTCAGTTGATAGCCAGGAACTCGAGTGAGAGTTTGATGAGGAACGTGGGCGTGTGTTCGTGACGTTTCCCGACGATCAGTAGTGGTTCCTACTAGGGCTGATCGGGCATAGTGGGCGGTTATCTTCTTTTCATTTGAATTTATCTGTAGTCGGACCATGTTTGTACTTGGATGAATGTATGACTTATTTATGCATTGCGTGAAGTGGCGATTGTAAGCCAACTATGTATTTTTTCTTCCCCTTTGTTCTTGTACATGGGAATGTGTGAAGATAACCTTCTTGCGATCATACCAAAATGCGGTTGTGCCTATAAGTCGTGCCTCGACACGTGGGGGATATAGTCGCATCTTGGGCATTACAGCTTATTTAGGCATTTTAGAGGACAACAAGCTAAGTATATGATATTTATGAGGTTAGCAAGATTATTATGCCATTTACGAATAAAAACAAGTAAGAGGAGGAAAAGAAGAAGAAGAATAAGAAAGGAAGAATAATAAGAAGAAGAAGAACCTCTTCTTCTACTTCTTCTTCTTCTTCTTCTTCTTCTTTTCTTCCTCTTCCTTCTTTTCTTCATCTTATTATGTCATTTGCGGACTAAATAGGCTAAATTATGTCATTTAGGAGCTAACGTAGGTTAAATGGAACATATTGGAGCTAACCTAGTTAAACTTGGTCATTTTTAAGCCAACCTAGCTAATTATGCCATTTTGACCTAACTAAGCTTATTTAGGCATTTTAGATGACAACAAGCTAAGTATATGACATTTATGAGGTTAGCAAGGTTATTATGCCATTTACGAATAAAAACAAGTAAGAGCAGGAAAAGAAGAAGAAGAAGAAGAATAAGAAAGGAAGAAGAAGAAGAAGAAGAAGAACCTCTTCTTCTTCTTCTTCTCCTTCTTCTTTTCTTCCTCTTCCTTCCTTTCTTCATCTTATTATGTCATTTGTGGACTAAATAGGCTAAATTATGTCATTTAGGAGCTAACGTAGGTTGAATGGATCATATTGGAGCTAACCTAGTTAAACTTGGTCATTTTTAAGCTAAGGTAGGTAATTATGGCATTTTTGACCTAACTAAGCTTATTTAGGCATTTTAGAGGACAACAAGCTAAGTATATGACATTTATGAGGTTAGCAAGATTATTATGCCATTTACGAATAAAAACAAGTAAGATGAGGAAAAGTAGAAGAAGGAGAAGAATAAGAAAGGAAGAAGAAGAAGAAAAATACCGTGGTCATGGAGGTGAAGGATGGGTCGGGGCTGCGGGAGTGGCAGATGGAGGTGAAGGACCAGTCGGGGTTCCGCCATTGCCAGACGCAGAAGGATTGGTCGATGCTTGTTGGGAGGCATGCTGCACCAAAGATCATTTCCAATAATGTCTCCTTAGCATGATGCAACTGAAAATGTGAATACTAGTAACTAACGACCATTGAAATCAAACTCACCGTGGCTGCAGGAGCGATCTGGGGCATCGGCGGAGGGGTCTGGCTGTTTTGCTCGCACATGGTCTGCACATTTGGTTATCACGAGTTAGTCATATTAGTTAGTAATGCGAACATTACGTGCATGATTTGGCTAATATGCACGAGAAACGTACCACAAGGAGCTCGTATAGGGCCCGGTGAGACGCCTCGTTCTGGTTCCTCTCCTCCTCCAACAGCTTAGCGGTCCTCTCCTCCATCTCCTTCTCCCTCTCCGCCGCCTCCCTTTTTGCCTTCTCCAAAAGCGCCTGGGTGTTCAATCTCTCTTTCTCAACCAATGCCTGCAACACACCACTCCTCGTTAGCATTGTAATCATCGACGGACACACAGACAATGTAATGAAGGAAAGGTGAGAGAGTCCGTATAACTAACTGCCATGGCGAGCTCTGCGGGCCGTGCACGAGGCATTATCTCAGGATCAGAGCTAGCCTGGCGCTTCTTTATCTGCGGGAGAGTCCTAGGACAACGTATCAGTCCATTACCAATGGCCATGGCGCCATGGGGCCTCCCGCCACCAGATATCATGACCAGCTCTGTATCAAAAGGATCCTCGCTCGGGTTAAAGTCCCCCCTTTCCTCACCTTCCCCTCGTCTCTATACCTCACGAGCTTGTTGTGGGAGGATACGTTGGTGAAGCTCTTTGGATCATCTAGGTCATACTCCGAGAATGCCTTGGCCTTCTTGTAGGGGGCACTATGGGCCATGCCATAGAGGTCGAACAGATTTGGCACAGGCTTCTTATGGTGGTTCGCCTGAGAAAGAGGAACAAAATATTAGTTAAAGGCTCAAGCTAGCATGAAGAAATGATATTGCTATGTAAATAGGTCATTTTGGAGCTAAGTAAGGTTATTATGTCATTTTCGAGGAAAATAAACTAAGTTTAAGTCATTTTGGAGGTAACCAAGATTATTATGCCATTATTGACCAAAGTATTCTAATTATGTCATTACTGAGCAATCCAAGGTAGTTATACCATTTTTTAGCTAACTAAAGCATATTTAGGCATTTTATACAGCTATGTAAGGTTATTATGTCATTTTAGAGCTAAATATGTCATAAATGAACTAGCTAAAGATTAGTTTAGGTCATTATTGAGCTATCCAAGGTAGTTATGGCATTTTATAACCAACTAAAGCATATTTAGGCATTTTATAACCAACTAAAGCATATTTAGGCATTTTATAACTAACTAAAGCATATTTAGGTATTTTATACAGCTACATAAGGTTATTATGTCATTTTAGAGCTAAATATGTCATAAATGAACTAGCTAAAGATTAGTTTAGGTCATTATTGAGCTATCCAAGGTAGTTATGGCATTTTATAACTAACTAAAGCATATTTAGGCATTTTATAACTAACTAAAGCATATTTAGGCATTTTATAACTAACTAAAGCATATTTAGGCATTTTATACAACTATCTAAGGTTATTATGTCATTTTAGAGCTAAATGTGTCATAAATGAACTAGCTAAGATAAGTTTAGGTCATTATTTAGCTAACACATACCAAGTGATCCCCGTACTCAAACAAGTTGGTGCTCCCTTGATGGTGTGGCACACCTTCCATTTGGTCACGCTTATCCTTGGCCCTATGGTGTTCGACTATCCATTGGGGAGAGCACCACACATCCACCAACGCCTCCCAACAGTCCATCTTATCCGCACACCATCTCGGGGGCACCTAAATTAGTCAAGAGAAATTTTAACGCTACGCCTATGAATTAAATCAAGAAAACTAAGTTCAAGGCCTTAAGAATAGGTAATTACCATCATGTACTTGTCCTTACTCAAAAACTTGTCGCGACACTTCTTCTTGGCCCTCCTAATACCCTTCGTGGCATAGTAGTCTCGAACGGCCTGCACCCAAGCCTCATGCCGTAAGTTCCGAAGTAGGCAATAAGCAGAGAGGATGTTTACCCGGAGAACAACAGGGAGGCACTGACGAAATTCTACATCGGATCCGGAGCAAAGCATATGGGAAAACGAACCCAATCTACACATATACTCGGGCTGTCCATGGATAACATTGGACAATTCGAAAGAATCATGATTATAAATATGCAAATGCATGCATATTTATAGATGTAACCCTTTCGAACGGGAGACGCATAGTGTTACACATACTGATGATTGACACCTATAGCTAGCAAGTTTCATCGGCACGAAGACCGGAACAGAGCAAATGAAGGGGGGAGGAGGAGATGTCATTTGGGCTCACCAACGAACGCAGGAGCGGAGCTCATCGGCCGCACGAGGAGGTCGTTAAACACCACACCCTCGCAGCGAAGAAACAACTGCACATTTAAATCCACCCGATCAACACCAATATATATGATGTTTTGCATAACAAAGTCGAAAAATATACGACCTAACTCATAATTCACAAATATATGACCCCATCGGGGTCGGGTCGGGGTCGGGGTTGGGGTGTGGTGTCAGGGTGTCGGGTCGATCGGGGTGTCAGGGTGTCGGGGTGTCGGGGTCGGGGTCGTGGTGTGGTGTCATGGTGTCGGGGAGTGGTGTCAGGGTGTCGGAGGTCGAGGGCCCGGGTGT
>LR738710.1:545597835-545626855 GCA_902687465.1 Secale cereale | reverse complement strand
TCTTCTTCTCCTCCTCCTCCTCTTCTTCTTTTCTTCACTTCCTCCTCTTCTTCTTCTTCTTCTTCCTCTTCTTCTCCTTCTTCTCCTTCTTCATATTTTTTCATCTTTCTTCTTTCTTCTTAACGTAAAATAAAACTAAACTAAACCTAAACTAGTCTAAATCTAAACCTAAACCTGAAAAACCAAAAAACCTAAACTATATCTAAAAAACAGAAAAATACAAAGAAATGAGGAGAAGAAGGAGAAGCTCACCGGTGGAGAGGAGGGGGCCGGTGGAGGAGGGGGGCGGGGCGCCGGGGCCGCGGCGAGTGTAACATCCCAAATTTTCAATTTGGAATGTTATACATAGATCATATTGCATTGCATATTTCTTTGCATTTTGTGCGTGGCGGCCCTCGAAAATTCTAAGCAACTCAAGGACCTATAGAGAGAGTTGGGAATTCTACCGTTTTCGTATTTGAGTTTTCTCGAATACCGGTACGAGGAATCGCATTGGTTTTAATTATTATTTTTCTCCCTAAAAATATTTCTTAACAAAATATATGAGAGGAGATAATATGACTTCTCCAAAATAAAAGAAATATTGGAGGAAAAATGTTAAAATCACTTTTGGTATTTTATTCGGATTTATTTGCGATTTTATTTGCATAGGAAAAATGCGCGTTTTTCAAAATTGCATTTAGGTCCGGGAAAAATGCTCACTTTGTCCTAAATATTATTAGAGGACGGTGAAAAATGCTTACCTTGGGCCGTAACCGACTAGGACTCTTCCTAGACGGGCCTTTAAAAGCGCAACCCGGAGCCCCACTTCCCGCCCAAGTCGCCGCCCGTGCCGAAGCCCTAGCCCGCTGCCTCACGCCGCCGCCCCATCGCCGCCGCGTCACCGCTGCCCCGCGCCGCCACCCACCGCCGCCGGATCCGTCGCCGCCACCGCCGCCGCCGGAGCCATCGGAGACCGCCGCCGCCGTCTAGTTCAACGAGGTAGCCGCCGTCGGTTTTTTTAAACCGATCGGTTTTTCTTTTTAGAATCCCTAGATCTGTTTTTTTAGATCGGTCCGTTTTTTCTTCCGGTTTAGTTACTTTGTGGACGTTCGTCTGTACGTTCGTTTTAACAAACGTTGTGCGCCCGTTAGTTACAGACAGCGAACGTTGGTTCGTTAGCTTGTTCGTCAGTTTTCTTTTTTGGGGTTCTTATCCATGATTATTTCGATCGTGATTTCTGCCCTGATCTTGTTTTTCGTTTTTATTTTCGCTCGAGAGTCGGAATCAGGTGATTCAAAATTCCAGATCTTCGTCTCGATGCCCTCTGTCCGTTTAACCAACCCGAACAAGGTTTTAATACTGTAAAATTTGACCTTAGATCAATCTAGTAAACGGATCTTGTTTCTTTCGAAGTTGGAGTTTCGTTGCTACGTTCAATTTGATTCTTTTTGCAAACCGGAGTTCTTAAGTTGAACTTTCTTGTTAGATCTTCTAGTTTGGAGTTTTGTTTGTGCATCTTTGCTTGATTGCCTATGTATGCTATTGTTTGCTTGCGATAGAATACCCGAACTGTGAAGCGTGCTACTACGAGTCTCTAGGTTTTGCTTATCATCAGCAAGGCAAGTAACACTTTGATCATACCCCTTTATTACCCAGTTTTTATGCATTAGATCAAACCCTCACACATTGCATGAGTAGGATATTTTTAACTTGTGGGTCTGGGAAGTAGATTGAGGTAGAACCTATTACCTGCATTATTTTCAAACCCTTGGGAGTTACTCTACGCTATGCTTAGGTTATCATGCTATGCTCGTAGACGTGGTTTGGGTTTGAGTGAAATCCATGCCAGATGTGAGTTGTTAATTAATGGTTCAACTTAAGGTGGCTACTTGAATACACATCTGGGTGGATTGGTTGTAGGGCACCAAGAGAATCCAGTGTTGTCCTAGGAAATCTCGGGGTTCCATGTGATTGTCCTATGGAATGCCACCCAGGCTCAAAGGGATCATAAAACTATTCATGCTAGAAACTTCTGTGTGCAGCCACAATGCCATTATGGGCTCTGGCATAGTATGAGTAAGTTGTGTGAGCTCTTTCAGTGGTGGACTAGCAGATGTAGGGGAAAGTAGGTCTATCGGTCCACCCAGGGTATAGAGTGAATGCTTCTGAAAGACTGTGTCTCGGTCATCCGTCTCTCACACACCATGCAGTGCGAGAAATCCAACGGAGAAGATCGAGTCTTGTGGGAAAAGTGCACAAACCTCTGCAGAGTGTACAAACTGATCATGATTAGCTGTGTCCCCGATTATGGACAATCTTGAGTATCTGGTACTTGAATTATTGGTTGATCTCATCACTCTAAAATTAATTTGTTGGGTTAATGATTACTTTAATTGGGATTGAGTTGGAGGTACCTTCTCAATGATGTTTCAACTACCATGATAGTTAAAATAAAATGCATTCCTTTGTTGTAGGAAAAAATTGGCTTTATGCAAAAACTTTAACCTTAGAGCCTCCACCAGCCAAATATACATGTAGTGTAGCCTTTATTCAGTTACTTGCATCTACTGTGTTATCTTGCCAGCATATTCCATGTGTTGACCCGTTTCGGGCTGCAACATGTTACGTTGTAGACTTTTCAGACGAGGAGTAAGACGTTCTAGGCCGTTTGTCATGCACTCAGCTATGCCGTTGGAGTTGATGGACACACTTATCTTCCAAGCCTTCCGCTGTTATTTTGTTAGATGGCCTTAAGCCATAGACTTTTGTAATAAGTCTCTTCTGAGACACTCGATGTAATAAGTGTGTGATTGCCACTCTGTTATAAATCCTTCAAGTACTGTGTGTGTCAGCATTACCGATCCAGGGATGACACTGAAACACAGAGACTTCGGTCCATTGGGATCGTGGTCGCTACAAGATGGTGTCAGAGCACACGCTGAATGTAGGACACGACCAGTAAGGTAAACCCTAGGTCACTCTTCTCTACTCCTTTCTGACTCCTCTCCATTTTCTACTTCTTTAGGATGGTGGACCCAAGGAACAAGTTCACTCAACCAGATGAAGACACACCTTTCGGACGACACTTGAAGGAAGTAACTAGGTACCTAAACATAGGAATACCAAGTTTCACTGGGACCTACACAGCCACACTACTAGAAGAGGAGCGATGGAGCATTCAAGTTCAAATTCCCGGGAGAACCTTCACACCATCCACTGAGCGAATATAGTTTTCTTTTGATGCACCAACCTGGAGCCTAGGCAAGAGTATGGGAGCCCACATCACTATGGGAAGGATTGGAGAAGTCTACAAGCACGAGCTGAAGGACACTATCTACCAGATTTGTGGACGCTGAGATGAGCGTTGGGACATGATCAGCACCCGGAAGGACATGTCCATTGCAGCGTTCATCCAGGAGTTAAACCAGCACATTCGTCGACAAGAGCACCAGATGTGCGCAGGGATCATAGATTGAAGAAGGCACTAACTAGGAACTTGGAGCTAGAAGAGGAACTCAAGTCTACACGTGATGGATACGAGGAGGAGATGCTGATACTTGTGGAAAAGAATGACGATTTGACGAGGAAGCTAGGAGTATTCATGGGAGATCCAGCACCAGGAGGAGAAGAAGAGGAAGAAGAACCCAAGGAGATTCATTCTGAAGAATACATCATCATCGATGACACGGACTCAGAACCCGATGATAGTGATGATGAAGACTATGAAGATGAAGCTGGAGCAGACATCATGGAATCTTCCGGCGATCAAAATTTTCTAGATGACCACACTATGACTAGTAGTCTCCCCCCCCACAAAGTAGTATTTAGAGCACTTTTGTAACGTTAGTTAGATCTTTGTAAGACCTTGTTTGAAATTGATTGGTGTGATATGATTGTGTTTGTCTCATTTGCATATGGGTAGTGATTTTCCCTTAGACCTCATTTCTATTCTAATCTCTTCCCTCTACACCCATCAGATGCCTCCGAGACGTGAGCCCGGATTTTAGTTTCCCCCTGAGCTCACTCAGTTGATCCAGCAGCAGAACACTTTGATGCAACTTCTTGTCCAGAACAATCAGAACAACTAGAACAACAACCAAAACCCTCCACCACCACCACCCGTGGACAACCTGACACGTTTCTTAAGGTTGCAACCACCGGTGTTTGCTAACACCATTGAACCAATAGTTGCTGATGACTGGCTGCGAAAGATTTGAAGGGATTTGACCACCGCCAGTTGCACAGATGCTGAGAAGGTGCGATTTGTCGCACATCAGTTGTCTGGACCAGCAGCAGCATGGTGGGAGAATTACACAGCCACTTTCCCTGTAGCCAATGTCACTTGGGATCAGTTTCAGCAAGCTTTTTGCACTGCCCATGTCTCAACTGGAGCTATGAGCATGAAGAAGCAGGAGTTTCGCAACTTGCGCCAAGGAAATCGTACTGTGGCTCAGTACGTAGATGAGTTTAGTACCCTATCTCGTTATGCCCCGGATGATGTGGCCACAGATGCCGTGAAGCAGGAGAGGTTTATGGAAGGGCTGAATGATGAGATGAGCGTACAATTGATGGGGGCAACCTTCAACAACTACCAGGAGTTGGTAGATAAGGCTCTTATGATTGAAGGGAAGCAGCAGCAGATTGAGAGCCGCAAGAGGAAGTATGGACGAGGAAGGAATAATTCTGGAGCCCAGCAGAAGCCCCGATTCACTCCGAATTCGGGAGGATACACCCATAACCATCTTTCCGTTTAATCAACTTGAACAAAGTTTTGCTACTGAAAAATTTGACTTTAGATCAATTAGTAACCGGAGCTCGTTTCTTTCGCAGTTTGAGTTTCGTTGCTTCTTTCGATTTGATTCTTTTTGCAAACCGGAGTTCTTAAGTTGAACTCTGGTTAGATCTTATCTTTTGGAGTTTTGTTTGTGCATCTTTGCTTGTTTGCTTATGTATGCTATTGTTTGCTTGCGATAGAATACCCGGACTGTAAAGCGTGCTACTACGAGTCTCTAGGTTTTGCGAATCGTCAGCAAGGCAAGTAACACTTTCATCATACCCTTTTATTACCCAGTTTTTATGCATTAGATCAACCCTCACACATTGCATGAGTAGGATCTCTTAACTTGTGGGACTGGGAAGTAGATTGAGGTAGACCTATTACCTGCATTATTTTCAAACCCTTGGGAGTTACTTCTACGTTTTCTTAGGTTGCTATGCTATGCTCGTAGACGTGGTTTGGGTTTTGAGTGAAATCCATGATAGATGTGAGTTGTTAATTAAGGATTCAACTTAAGGTGGCTACTTGAATACACATCTGGGTGGATTGGTTGCAGGGCACCTGGAGAGTCCAGTGTTGTCCTAGGAAATCTCGGGGTTCCGTGTGATTTTTCCTATGGAATGCCACCCAGGCTCAAAGGGATCATAAAACTATTCATGCTAGAAACTTCCGTGTGCAGCCACAATGCCATTATGGGCTCTGGCATAGTTGAGTAAGCTGTGGGAAACCTGTCCATAATGGGCTAGCAGATGTAGAGGGATTGTAGGTGTACCGGCCTATCTATCTGGTTAAGGGGACCTCTTCGGAAAGACTGTGTCTCGGTCATCCGTTTCTCAAACACCATGCAATGCAAGAGACCAAACGGAGGCGATCGAGTCTTGTGGGAAAAGTGCACAAACCTCTGCAAAGTGTACAAACTGATCATGATTAGCCGTGTCCCCGGTTTTGGACATCTTGAGTATCTGGTACTTGAATTATTGGTTGATCTCGTCACTCTATAATTTAATTTGTTGGGTTAATGATAATTTTAATTTGGGATTGAGTTGGAGGTACCTTCTCAATGATGTTTCCACTACCATGATAGTTAAAATAAAATTTATTCCTTTGTTGTAGGGAAAAATTGGCTTTACGCAAAAAATTTAACCTTAGAGCCTCCACCAGCCAAATATGTGTTATAGCCTTTATTCTGTTACTTGCATCTTGTGTGTTATCTTGCCAGCATATTCCATGTGCTGACCCGTTTTCGGGCTGCAACATATTACGTTGCAGACTTTTCAGACGAGGAATAAGACGTTCTAGGTCGTTTGTCATGCACTCAGCTATGTCGTTGGATTTGATGGACTCACTTATATTCCAAGCCTTCCGCTGTTATTTTGTTAGATGGCCTTAAGCCATAGATTTTTTGTAATAAGTTCTTATTGGAGACATTCGATGTAATAAGTGTGTGATTGCCACTCTGTTATAAATCCTTCAAGTACTGTGTGTGTCAGCATTACCGATCCAGGGATGACATGGAAACACAGAGACTTCGGTCCATTCGGATCGTGGTTGCTACAAGATGGTATCAGAGCACACGCTGATTGTAGGACACGGCCACTAAGATAGACCCTAGATCACTCTTCTCTACTCATTTCTGACTTCTCTCCATTTTCTACTTCTTTAGGATGGTGGACCCAAGGAACAAGTTCACTCAACTGGATGAAGACACACCTTTTGGACGACACTTGAAGGAAGGCACTAGGTACCTGAACATAGGAATACCAAGCTTTAGCGGGACCTACACCGCCACTTTACCAGAAGAGGAGCGATGGAGCATTCAAGTTCAAATTCCCATAAGAACCTTCGCACCATCCACTGAGCCAATAGGGTTTTCTTTTGATGCACCAACCTGGAGCCTAGGCAAGAGTATGGCAGCCCACATTACGATGGGAAGGATAGGAGAAGTCTACAAGCAAGAATTGAAGGACACTATCTACTAGATTTGTGGACGCCGAGATGAGCGTTGGGACATGATCAGCACCCGGAAGGATAGGTCCATTGCAGCGTTCATCCAGGAGTTGAACCAGCACATTCGACGACAAGAGCACCAGATGTGCGCTGGGTTGATAGAATTGAAGAAGGCCCTAAATAGGAATTTGGAGCTAGAAGAAGAACTTAAGTCTACTCGTGACGGATACGAGGAGGAGATGTTGATACTAGTGGAGAAGAATGATGATTTGACAAGGAAGCTAGGAGTATTCATGGGAGATCCAACACCAGGAGGTGAAGAAGAGGAAGAAGAACCCAAGGAGATTTGTCCTGAAGATGACTTTATCATCGACACGGATTCAAAACCCGATGATAGTGACAAGGAAGACTAGGAAGATGAAGCTGGAGCAGACATCATGTAATCTTCCGCCGATCAATATTTTTAGATGACCACCCTATTACTAGTAGTTTACCCCCACATAGTAGTATTTAGAGCACTTTTTGTAACGGTAGTTAGATTTGTAAGACCTTGCTTGAAATTGATTGGTGTGATATGATTGTGTTTGTCTCATGTGCATATGGGTAGTGATTTTCCCTTAGACCTCAATTCTATTCTAATCTCTTCCCTCTACACCCATCAAATGCCTCCAAGACGTGAGCCCGGATTTGAGTTTCTCCCTGAGCTCACTCAGTTGATCCAGCAACAGAACACCTTGATGCAACTACTTGTACAGAACACTCAGAACAACCAGAACAACAACAACAACCCTCCACCACCACCACCACCCGTGGACAACCTGACACGTTTTTTAGGGTTGCAACCACCAATGTTTGCTAGCAGCATCGAACCAATAGTGGCTGATGACTGGCTGCGCAAGATTGGAAGGGATTTGACCACCGCCAATTGCTCAGATGCTGAGAAGGTGCGTTTTGCCGCACACCAATTGTCTGGACCAGCCGCAGGATGGTGGGAGAGCTACACAGCCACTTTCCCCATAGCCAATGTCACTTGGGATCAGTTTCAGTAAGCTTTCCGTACCGCCCATGTCTCGACTAGAGCTATGAGTATGAAGAAGCGAGAGTTTCGCAACTTGCGCCAAGGAAATCGCACTGTGGCTCAGTACGTGGATGAGTTTAGTACCCTATCTCATTATGCCCCAGATGATGTGGCCACGGATGTCGCTAAGCAGGAGAGATTTAGGGAAGGGCTAAATGATGAGATGAGCGTGCAGTTGATGGTGGCAACTTTCAACAACTACCAGGAGTCGGTAGATAAAGCTCTTATGATTGAAGGGAAACACCAACAGATTGAAAGCCGCAAGAGGAAGTATGGACAAGGAAGGAATAATTATGGAGCCCAGCAGAAGCCCCGATTCACTCCGAATTCGGGAGGATATACCCATAACCATGGAAGTTCCCACAACCACAATGACCCTAAGAATGGAAATGGAAATGGGAATGGAGCAAGTAGTAACCAGAGCCGCTCTGCCCCGTCCACACCCGCTAAGAAGGATTTCAGCCATATCACCTGTTTCAAGTGCGGGAAGAATGGACATTATGCCACGGACTGCCCTGAAGCTAAGAATGGGAACAACAATGGAAGCACCGGGAAGAAGCCCAACCCATTCAACAAAGGACAAGTGAACCACGTAACTGTGGAGGAGGTAGAAGAGCAACCAGATGCGGTTGTCGGTAAGTTTTTCATTAAGACATTTACCACAATAGTTCTTTTCGATACTGGTGCATCACATTCATACATTTCTAGGGGATTTGTGAATAGACATATGATGTCCACCCAAGTCCTTAAGACCCCCATGTTAGTAAGTTCACCAGGAGCAGAGTATATGGCACACCAAGGATGTTTTCAGATGCCATTGATCATAGGACGCCATACTTTCCCCTCCGACCTAATCGTTCTGGAGTCACAAGGATTGCATGTGATGTTAGGTATGGATTGGCTATCGAAGTATGGAGGTAACATCGATTGTGCCAGTAGGTCTATTTTGGTTACCACCCCGGAGGGAAAAAGGATTAAGTATGTATCTAGGCATTCACCTACAAGGACGCAAGTACACTCTCTCACGGGAGTTGTGCAGGAAGAAGTGACAGTAGTAAAGGATTATCCGGATGTGTTTCCAGAGTAGTTACCTGGCATGCCACCGGATAGAGATATTGAGTTTTTGATAGAGTTGTTGCCTGGCACTGGACCAATATCTAAGAGACCGTATCGGATGCCAGCGAATGATCTGGAGGAGATCAAGAAGCAGATTAAGGAGTTGTTGGAGAAAGGGTTTATTCGCCGAAGTTCATCACCTTGGGGAGCCCCAGTGCTTTTGGGCGAGAAGAAGGATGGATCTTTAAGAATGGTCGTTGATTATCGTGCACTGAATGAAGTGACTATTAAGAATAAGTACCCGCTGCCAATGATCAATGATTTGTTCGACCAACTCCAGGGAGCGAAAGTATTCTCCAAGATAGACCTACGATCTGGATACCACCAATTGAAGATCCGACAGAAGGATATACCTAAGACAACCTTCACCACCAGGTACATGCTATATGAGTATATTGTTATGTGTTTTGGATTGACTAACGCGCCCGCCTATTTTATGAGTATGATGAACAAGGTGTTCATGGAGTTCTTGGATAAGTTCGTCGTGGTATTCATTGACGATATTCTGGTGTACTCGAAGGATGAAGAGGAACATGCAGAGCATTTGCGTTTGGTATTGGAGAAGCTCAGAGAACAACAGTTGTATGCCAAGTTTAGCAAATGCGAGTTTTGGTTAAAGGAAGTTGGATTCCTAGGGCATGTTATATCGGGAGAAGGTATAGCAGTGGACCCCGTCAAGGTGCAGGCAGTCACTGAGTGGTTGGCACCCACTACAGTTGGAGAGATCCACAATTTTCTTGGACTCGTGGGATACTATGGGAGATTCATAGAAAATTTCTCCAAGATTGCAAAGCCAACGACGACATTGTTGAAGAAGGAGACAAAGTTCGATTGGACTGAAGAGTGCGAAGAAAGTTTCCAGGAGTTGAAGAAACGGTTGACGACAGCCCCAGTGCTGATATTGCCAGATATACGTAAGGATTTCCAAGTGTACTGCGATGCTTCACGATTAGGACTTGGAGTAGTACTTATGCAGGATGGAAGAGTTGTTTCCTATGCATCCCGTCAACTGCGACCACACGAGTTGAATTACGCGACGCACGATCTGGAGTTAGCAGCTGTAGTGCACGCACTGAAAACCTGGAGACATTTCCTTATTGGAAATCATTGTGATGTGTACACGGATCACAAGAGTTTGAAGTACATTTTCACACAGAAGGAGCTGAACCTCAGACAAAGGAGATGGTTGGAGCTTATAAAGGATTATGATATGAAGCTGCACTATCACCCTAGAAAGGCCAACGTCGTGGCAGACGCTTTGAGCCGGAAGAGTTATGCAAATACCCTAGTAAAAGGGGGATTGCCACATGAGTTAACAGAACATCTTAGGGAGCTTCGTTTGGAGATAGTTCCTAGAGGTTTCGTCGCAAATTTGGAGGTTCAGTCGACATTGCTGGGAAAGATACGCGAAGCCCAGAACGACGACAAGGAAATTGCAGTGATAAGGAAAAGGATGAGTGAAGGAAAAGCCAAGGGATTTCGTGAGGACGAACACGGCATCTTGTGGTTTGAGGATCAAATCTATATGCCCAACGATCCGGAGATCAGGAGGTTGATACTACAGGAAGCACATGATTCACCATACTCGATACACCCCGGAAACACCAAGATGTATTTGGATTTGAAGGAACGTTTCTGGTAGACGGGAATGAAGAAGGATATTGCCGAGTATGCCGTATGTGATGTATGCCAGAGAGTAAAGGCAGAGCATCAAAAGCCAGCAGGATTGCTACAACCTATGCCGATACCCGAATGGAAGTGGGAGAAGCTTGGCATGGATTTTATCACCGAATTGCCCAGGACCAAAGCAGGATATGACTCAATCTGGGTAGTAGTGGACCGTTTGACCAAGGTAGCCCACTTTATCCCGGTGAAAACCACATACACCAGTGTGAAGTTGGCCAAGATATACATGAACAGGATCTTATGTCTCCACGGAATTCCGAGGACCATTGTATCAGATAGAGGAACACAGTTCACCTCAAAGTTCTAGTATCAGCTACACCAAACTTTGGGAACGAGGCTAGAATTCAGCACCGCTTTTCATCCGCAGAACGATGGACAGACCGTGAGAGTCAACCAGATCCTGGAGGACATGTTGAGAGCCTATGCGTTAGATTATGAATCTAGTTGGGATGATAATTTGCCTTACGCGGAGTTCTTGTACAACAACAGTTACCAGGCCAGTTTGAAGATGGCACCGTTCGAGGCATTGTATGGAAGGAGATGCCGAACACCGTTAATGTGGGATGAAGTTGGAGACCGACAGTTGTTTGGACCAGACTTGATCAAAGAGTCCGAGGACAAGGTTAAGTTGATTAGAGATAGATTGAAGGTAGCTCAGTCCAGGCAGAAGAGTTATGCAGACTCGAAACGCAAGGAGATAGCCTATGAGATCGGAGACAGAGCGTACTTGAGAGTATCGCCTCTACGAGGAGTTAAACGTTTCGGAGTTAAGGGGAAGCTAGCCCCGAGATTTGTGGGACCCTACCGTGTTTTGGAACGCATGGGAGATGTTGCCTATAAGTTAGAATTGCCCGAAGGATTATCAGGAGTGCATGACGTGTTTCAGGTTTCGCAGCTTAAGAAGTGCCATGCGGAGATGGCCGATATACCGCTTAGAGACACAGTACCCCTGGAAGCAATTCAGTTAGATAGTGATCTAACTTATGAGGAGAAGCCTGTTAAGATTCTTGAATTTTCGAGTAGAGTCACCCGCAGTAAGGTTATCAAGTTTTGCAAAGTTAAATGGAGTCACCACACCGAGGAAGAAGCCACCTGGGTACGAGAAGATGATCTACGCAAGGACCACCCACACATGTTCTCTAGCCAAGTCGAATCTCGAGGGCGAGATTCATTCTAAGGGGGGTAGGTTTGTAACATCCCAAATTTCCAATTTGGAATGTTATACATAGATCATAATGCCTTGCATGTTTATTTGCTTTTTGTTCGTGGCGATCCTCGAAATTCTAAGCAACTCAAGGACCTACGGAGAGAGTTGGGAATTCTACCGTTTTCGTATTTGAGTTCACTCGAATACCGGTACGAGGACCTTGTTGGTTTTAATTATTATTCTCTCCTAAAAATATTTCTATATAAAATATATGAGCGGAGCTAATATGACTTCTCCAAAATAACAGAAATATTGGAGAAAAGATATACATGACCAGGATCATATGTCTGCACGGAGTTCCGAGGACCATTGTATCAGATAGAGGAACACAGTTCACCTCAAAGTTTTGGCATCAACTACACCAGACCTTGGGAACGAGGCTGGAATTCAGTACAACTTTTCATCCGCAGACCGATGGACAGACCGAGAGAGTCAATCAGATTCTGGAAGACATGTTGAGAGCTTGTGCGTTAGACTATGGATCTAGTTGGGATGACAATTTGCCCTACACGGAATTCTCGTACAACAACAGTTACCAGGCTAGTTTGAAGATGGCACCTTTCGAAGCATTGTATGGGAGGAGATGCCGAACGGCGTTGATGTGGGATGAAGTTGGAGACCGTCAGTTGTTTGGACCAGACTTGATCAAAGAGTCAAAAAAGAAGGTTAAGCTGATTCGGGTTAGACTGAAGGTAGCTCAGTCCGGGCAGAAGAGTTATGAAGACTCGAAGCGCAAGGAAGTAGCCTATGAAATTGGAGACAGAGCGTACCTGAGAGTGTCGCCTCTGCGAGGAGTAAAGCATTTCGGAGTTAAGGGAAAGTTAGCCCCGAGATTTGTGGGACCTTACCGTGTTTTGGAACGCATGGGAGAGGTTGCCTATAAGTTGGAGTTACCCGAAGGATTGTGAGGAGTGCATGATGTGTTTCACGTTTGTCAGCTTAAGAAGTGTCATGTAGAGATGGCCGATATTCCTTTAAGAGACACAGTACCCCTATAAGCAATTCAGTTGGATAGTGATCTGACCTACGAGGAGAAACCCGTCAAGATTCTCGAATTTTCGAGTAGAGTCACCCGCAGTAAGGTTATCAAGTTTTGCAAAGTTCAGTGGAGTCACCACACCGAGGAAGAAGCCACCTGGGAACGAGAAGATGATCTACGCATGGACCACCCACACTTGTTCTCTAGCCAAGCCGAATCTCGAGGGCGAGATTCATTCTAAGGGGGTAGGTTTGTAACATCCCAAATTTTCAATTTGGAATGTTATACATAGATCATAATGCATTGCTTATTTATTTGCATTTTGTGCGTGGCGACCCTCGAAAATTCTAAGCAACTCAAGGACCTACGGAGAGAGTTGGGATTTCTTCCGTTTTCGTATTTGAGTTTTCTCGAATACCGGTACGAGGAATCGCGTTGGTTTTAGTTATTATTTTCTCCCTAAGAATATTCCTTAATAAAATATATGAGAGGAGATAATATGACTTCTCCAAAATAAAAGAAAAATTGGAGGAAAAGTGTTAAAATCAGTTTTGGTATTTTATTCGGATTTATTTGCGATTTTATTTGCATATGAAAAATGTGCATTTTTCAAAATTGCATTTAGGTCCGGAAAAAATGTTCACTTTGTCCTAAATATTATTAGAGGACGGTGAAAATTTATTTCGGAATTTTTGGAATCCGATTAGTATTACTTTCGTTCGTTTTCGTGCGTCAGGACTCGTTTAAAAAAAGGGGCGAACCGACCTTGGGCTGTAACCGACTAGGACTCTTCCTAGCCGGGCCTTTAAAAGCGCAGCTCGGAGCCCCGCTGCCAGCCCAAGTCGCCGCCCGTGCCGAAACCCTAGCCCGCCGCCTCGCGCCGCCGCCGCCGCAGCCGCCGCCCCGCCGCCGCCGCGTCACCGCCTCCCCGCGCCGCCGCCGGAGCCACCAGAGACCGCCGCCGCCGTCTAGTTCAACGAGGTAGCCGCCGTCGGTTTTTTCTAAACCGATCGATTTTCTTTTAGAAACCCTAGATCTGTTTTTTTTCAGATTTGTCCGGTTTTTTTCGATTTAGTTACTTTGCGGACGTTCGTCCGTATGTTCGTTTTAACGAATGTTGTGCGCCCGTTAGTTACAGACAGCGAACGTTGGTTCGTTAGCCTGTTCGTCAGTTTTCTTTTTTAGGGTTTTTATCCGCGATTATTTCGATCGTGATTTCTGCCCTGATCTTGTTTTTCGTTTTTCTTTTCGCTCGAGAGTCGGAATCAGGTGATTCAAAATCCCAGATCTTCGTCTCGACGCCCTCTGTCCGTTTAACCAACTTGAACAAGGTTTTGCTATTGTAAAATTCGACCATAGATCAATATAGTAAATGGATCTTGTTTCTTTTGAAGTTAGAGTTTTGTTGCTTCGTTCAATTTGATTCTTTTTGCAAACCGGAGTTCTTAAGTTGAACTTTCTGGTTAGATCTTCTAGTTTGGAGTTTTGTTTGTGCATCTTTGCTTGATTGCTTATGTATGCTATTGTTTGCTTGCGATAGAATACCCGAACTATGAAGCGTGCTACTACGAGTCTCTAGGTTTTGCGAATCATTAGCAAGGCAAGTAACACTTTGATCATACCCCTTTATTACCCAGTTTTTATGCATTAGATCAAACCCTCACACATTGCATGTGTAGGACCTTTTTAACTTGTGGGTCTGGGAAGTAGATTGAGGTAGAACCTATTACCTGCATTATTTTCAAACCCTTGCGAGTTACTCTACGCTATGCTTAGGTTATCATGCTATGCTCGTAGACGTGGTTTGGGTTTGAGTGAAATCCATGACAGATGTGAGTTGTTAATTAATGGTTCAACTTAAGGTGGCTACTTGAATACACATTTAGGTGGATTGGTTGCAGGGCACCTGGAGAATCCAGTGTTGTCCTAGGAAATCCCGGGGTTCCATGTGATTGTCCTATGGAATGCAACCCAGGCTCAAAGGGATCATAAAACTATTCATGCTAGAAACTTCCGTGTGCAGCCAGAATGCCATTATGGGCTGTGGCATAGTATGAGTAAGTTGTGTGAGCTCTTTCAGTGGTCGACTAGCAGATGTAGGGGAAAGTAGGTGTACCGGTCCACCCGGGGTAAAGAGTGAATGCTTCTGAAAGACTGTGTCTCGGTCATCCGTCTCTCAAACACCATGCAATGCGAGAAATCCAATGGAGGAGATCGAGTCTTGTGGGAAAAGTGCACAAACCTCTGCAGAGTGTACAAACTGATCATGATTAGCCGGGTCCCCGGTTATGGACAATCTTGAGTATCTGGAACTTGAATTATTGGTTGATCTCATCACTCTAAAATTAATTTGTTGGGTTAATGATTACTTTAATTCGGATAGTGGTCGCTACAACGAGAGGGGGCGACGAGAGGGGCGGTGAGGGGGTCAGGGGGCGGCGAGGGGTTCTGGGGGCAGCGAGGGCGGCGGGGGGTCAGGGGCGGCGAGGGCGGCGGTGAGGAGAGAGTGGGGGTCGGGGTGGAACCGAGGGGCATGGGGTCAGGGGCGAGGCGCCGATAGGGGCAGTTAGAGGGCGTTTTCTTTGTCGTCCGCCAGCAGACGACAAAGAGGTGGGTGGACCGTTGCAGTTCACTGGCGTCCAATGGACCCCACCACCAACTCTTTGCCGTCCGCTGGCACACAACAGAGAACTAGCTGATGGCAAAGATAACATTTGCCATCAGCCAGTTCTTTGCCATCTGCTTTCTTATGGCTAACGGCAAAGAACTGACAGACGGCAAAATCCCTGATTCCAGTAGTTTCACCATTTGGAGGTGCCGAGTTAGTTTTCTTTCTTCTCTCATCTACTCATTGACTTGAATGGAGCTAGTTGTGGATGTGAGAACTTCGGTTTATTTTGAGGTAGAGCTAAGTTAGTAGGTAGTTCATTAATTTTTTAGTTAAGTTCGACTATATGTTAGTTTATTGTGGTAAATTCATATTAGTAGATGGATTTAGTTGGATGAAGTAGTGAATCCGATTATTAGATGGATTTTTTACTCAGTATGAATGGTTCAGATAGGTTTTGTTACAAAATTTTGATACCCATTAGCTCTATAAAACTGGATTTTCTTACTTGGTGGGCTAAATATGGATGAGTACTAAATTTGTAGTCAGTGGGCTAATTATGTATGAATTTGTAGATGCAGTACTGAATTTTGGTACTCGTTAGCTCTGCAAATAGATGCACTAGTGAATTTATTGCAGTAGATTTATCCAGTTAGTTTTTTTATTGTGTACAAGTTAGAAAGAGTTGTGAAGTAACACTCTATATAATACAAGCTGGATGATGACATTTGGGAGGTGAGGTTGCATTTCCAGGGTAGAGGCAACATGGGAAAGAAACTTCTTTCTTTCAGACATCACATTTCTCAATTTGATTGCACTTACTAAGACTGAAGGGTATGTGTCAGATGACTACATGTACTATGCGAAGGAAGTAGGAATTGGACAGGGTGTGTTATTGCTTCTAGACAGTCAAGAGGCAGTAGAATATATGATTGACCACTCTAATTTGAAAGTTCCGAATATCATAGTGGCCAAGACTAATGAAGATAGAGATGTTGAATTTAATTGGGGTGACAATGTTTATGAAGAACAAGTTCCAATAGGCAGCCTAGTGGGGGCCTGGTTTTGTGTTAAGTTTATCACGAGATGGTGTTGTTCACCCTATTGAAGCAAATATGAACACACAATAGAGTTGCAATTTGAACACTAGATAAGCTCATGCTGAAGATGAGGTTGGTGGTGAAGAAGCTCATGCTGAAGATGAGGTTGGTGGTGAAGATGAGGCTGGTGGCTAAGATGGAGATGGTTGTGGAGAAGATGAGATGGACAAATCATCTTCGGACTTTGATATTGATAGGGGTGATTACAGAGGCATAAAGATGTCTTACAAGGCTTGGAAGAGAGGTTAAGAAAGTGTTGTCAACGAAGAAGAAAATTATGTTGCACAACAGCGGCCAGAGTTTGAAGGGGATAGTGATGTTTCAGAATTTTGGCAGGAGGAGAAAGAGGACGATAGTGTAGAGGAAATTGTTGTGGCACAAGGCAGGCCAGAGAAACTGAAGCCTGTAAGATGAGGAGGACTACACCCAGGACCTACTTCCAGAGCTCAAAGTGAGCGAGAGATTCCCAAGTTGGAAGATTATGTACATGATGCAGATGAATTTTTCTTCCCTAGTGATGGTGACATTTCCGATTTAGATTTAGACGTGCCACTACTACCTTTTGGAAGGAAGAGAATATTGAAGTATGATGAGAGGAAATGGTATGACCCACTACTACCAGATGCACATGAGCATTTGTGCAAGGACCTTCGCTCCACTAATGTCTATGAGTTCAGAAAGGCACTCAGAAATTATCAAGTTAGGACATTAAGAAACTTTCAGTAACATATGAACAAACAAATAATGATTATTCTTTGGTGCCCAGATAGAAAGAAGGGTTCTGACTATTCATGACTGCATTCAATGTATCCCATGAAGATACATTCACAATCAAGAAGTGCCAGAGGGATCACACTTGTGGAGCTAGTGGAGAGAGAGTGCCAAGGTGAGTGCACAATGGGTTGTAGAAGCTATTGAGGACACGGTTAGAGCATCTCCAATAGACGGTCCATATGTAAAAATAACCAACTTTCGGATCTTTGAGGCAAAAAAATAGCTCTCCAACAGATGATCCATATGTAAAAATACATCTCCGCCTCCCGGTGATGTAAATTTCAACACTTCATGGTGCAAGTTTACATCTCCAAAGGCATGAGATGTAAAAATTGCGGGCGCACACCAATAGCTCTTCATTTCCTCCCCCCTTCTTCCTCCTGCCCGCCGTCGCCCCGCCGCAGCTCCCTGATGCCGCCCCACCGTAAATCCAGTCCCCCGCCACCGATTCCACCCCGCCGCGTCCACGTCCGCTCCGGCCGCCTCCGCCCCGCCCCGACCCCATCCGCCTCATCTCCGCCCGCCTCCGCCTCCAGTCCGGCCTCCGCCCGCACCGGTAATCGCTCGGCTTTCTCTCAATAATCGTTCCATGCTCGATAATTCTTATACTGGTTCTTTTATGATGAGACTATTGAATTCAAATGGGACTTATTGGAAAGAATTAAACGTAACTCTGAATATTGGGATCTCGACGAAGGTAAGGAGTCAGGTATGACCCCTAAGTTTGATTGTGTTAAAGCTTTTATGGATACTGATGTTTTCCGTGAATTTAGCATTAAATATGGACTTGACTCTGAGATAGTAGCTTCTTTCTGTGAATCATTTTCTACTTATGTTGACCTCCCTAAGGAGAAGTGGATTAAATACCATCCTCCCATTGAAGTAAGAGTAGTTGAACCTGTTAAAGTTGACGAAAAGACTATCACTTATAATGTTGATCCTGTTGTTCCTACTGCTTACATTGAGAAACCACCTTTCCCTGTTAGAATAAAGGATCATGCTAAAGCTTCAACTATGGTTCGTAAGAGTAATACTAGAACACCTACACCCTCTGAGCAAATTAAAGTAGAACCTAGTGTTGCTATGGTGAAAGATCTCTTGGTTGAAAATTTAGATGGACATGTTATTTACCTCGAAGAGGAAGCTGCTAGAATAGCCAAACCCGATACTAGGAATAAACATAGGTCTGTTGTAGGCATGCCTGTTATTTCTGTTAAAATAAGAAATAATTGCTATCATGGTTTATGTGACATAGGTGCTAGTGCGAGTGTAATACCTATTTCCTTATATGATGAAATTATGCATGATATTGCACCCACTGAGTTAGAAGGGATTGATGTTACTATTAAGGTTGCTAATAGAGACACTATTTCACCAGTTAGGATTGTTAGAGATGTTGAAGTCTTGTGTGGGAAGGTTAAATACCCTGCTGATTTTCTTATTCTTAGTTCCCCACAAGATGATTTTTGTCCCATTATATTTGGTAGACCCTTCTTGAATACTGTTAATGCTAAGATAGACTGCGTAAAAGATATTGTTACTATTAGTTTAGGGGATATGTCTCATGATTTTAACTTTGCTAAATTTCGTAGACAACCCCATGATAAAGAATTACCTAGTAAGGATGAAATTATTTGTCTTGCCTCTATTGTTGTGCCTCCTAATGATCCTTTAGAACAATGTCTATTAGACCATGAAAATGATATGTATATGAATGAGAGAAGAGAAATAGATGAAATATTTTTTAAGCAGGGACCCGTATTGAAAAACAACTTGCATGTTGAAATCCTAGGGGATCCTCCTCCACCCAAGGGTGATCCCGTGTTTGTACTTAAATCATTACCCGATAATCTTAACTATGTTTATCTCGATGAAAAGAAGATATATCCTGTTATTATTAGTGCTAACCTTTTAGAGGAGGAAGAGTAAAAATTATTGAAAACTCTGAAGAATCATCGTGCTGCTATTGGATATACTCTGGATGGTCTTAAGGGCATTAGTCCCACTCTATGCCATCACAAGATAAAATTGGAAGAGGACTCTAAACCGGTTATTGATCATCAACGACGGTTAAATCCTAAGATGAAAGAAGTGGCAAGAAAGGAAATACTAAAGCTTCCACAGGCAGGTATAATCTATCCAGTTGCTGATAGCCAGTGGGTAAGTCCTGTCCATTGTGTCCCTAAGAAGGGAGGTATGACTGTTGTTCCTAATGATAAAGATGAATTGATCCCGCAAAGAATTGTTACAGGTTATAGGATGGTAATTGATTTCCGCAAATTAAATAAAGCTACTAAGAAAGATCATTAACCTTTGCCTTTTATTGATCAAATGCTAGAAAGGTTATCCAAACATAATCATTTTTGCTTTTTAGATGGGTATTCTGGTTTCTCTCAAATACCTGTGTCAAAAGGGGATCAAGAAAAGAGCACTTTTACTTGTCATTTCGGTACCTTTGCTTATAGACGTATGCCTTTTGGTCTATGTAATGCACCTGCTACCTTTCAAAGATGCATGATGGCTATATTCTCTGATTTTTGTGAAAAGATTGTTGAGGTTTTCATGGATAATTTTTCCGTTTACGGAACTTCTTTTGATGATTGCTTAGGCAACCTTGATCGAGTTTTGCAGAGATGTGAAGACACTAATCTTGTCTTGAATTGGGAGAAGTGCAACTTTATGGTTAATGAAGGCATTGTCTTGGGACATAAAATTTTGGAAAGAGGTATTGAAGTTGACAAGGCTAAGGTTGATGCTATTGAAAAGATGCAGTGTCCCAAGGACATCAAAGGTATAAGAAGTTTCCTTGGTCATGCCGGGTTCTATAGGAGGTTCATTAAGGACTTCTCCAAAATATCCAGGCCTTTGACTAATCTCTTACAAAAAGATGTTCATTTTGTTTTTGATGCTGATTGTTTAGAAGCATTTGAAATACTTAAGGAAGCATTGATATCTGCACCTATTGTCCAGCCTCCTGACTGGAATTTACCCTTTGAGATTATGTGCGATGCTAGTGATTATGTTGTAGGTGCTGTTCTAGGTCAAAGAGTTGATAAGAAATTGAATGTTATCCAATATGCTAGTAAAACTATAGACAATGCCCAGAGATATTATGCTACTAATGAGAAATAATTTTTAGCAGTTGTACTTGCTTGTGATAAGTTTAGACCTTATATTGTTGGTTCTAAAGTAACTATTCACACTGATCATGTAGCTATCAAATACCTTAAGGAAAAGAAAGATGCTAAACCTAGACTTATCAGATGGGTTCTCTTGCTGCAAGAATTTGATTTGCATATTATTGATAGAAAGGGAGCTGAGAACCCCGTTGCACACAACTTGTCTAGGATAGAGAATATTCTTGATGACCCACAACCTATTGATGATAGCTTTCCTGATGAACAATTAGCTGTCATAAATACTTCTTGTACTGCTCCATGGTATGCTGATTATGCTAATTACATTATTGCTGAGTTTATACCACCCAGCTTCACATACCAGCAAAAGAAAAAGTTCTTTTATGATCCGAGACAGTACTTCTGGGATGATCACATGTATAAACAAGGAGTAGATGGTATTATTTGACGTTTTGTACCTGAGCATGGACAGGAACAGATCCTACGCAAATGCCACTCCGAAGCTTATGGAGGACACCATGCTGGAGATAGAACTGCACATAAGGTATTGCAATCTGGTTTTTATTGGCCTACTCTCTTCAAGGATGCTCGTAAGTTTGTCTTATCTTGTGATGAATGTCAAGGAATTGGTAATATCAGTAGACATCAAGAAATTCCTATGAATTATTCACTTGTTATAGAACCATTTGATGTCTGGGGCTTTGATTATATGGGACCATTTCCTTCCTCTGATGGATATACACATATTTTAGTTGCTGTTCATTACGTTACTAAGTGGGTAGAAGCTATTCCAACTAGTAGTGCTGATCACAACACATCTATTAAGATGCTTAAAGAAGTTATTTTTCCGAGGTTTGGAGTCCCTAGATACTTCATGACTGATGGTGGTTCATGAGGGAGTCCTGGACTACGGGGTCCTCGGGCGTCCGGCCTATTATCAATGGGCCGGACTGGTGGGCTATGAAGACATGAAGGCCAAAGACAGCACCCGTGTCCGGATTGGACTCTCCTTGGCGTGGAAGGCAAGCTTGGCGACCAATTACGAAGATTCCTTCTTATGTAACCGACTCTATGTAACCCTAGATCCCCCCGGTGTCTATATAAACCGGAGGGAGTAGTCCGGATGGCTGACACACATTACCATAGTCATACATGCTAGGCTTCTAGGGTTTAGCCATTACGATCTCGTGGTAGATCAACTCTTGCAATACTCATATTCATCAAGATCAATCAAGCAGGAAGTAGGGTATTACCTCCATAGAGAGGGCCCGAACCTGGGTAAACATCGTGTCCCTAGTCTCCTGTAACCATCGACCTTAGATGCACAGTTCGGGACCCCCTACCCGAGATCCACCGGTTTTGACATCGACATTGGAGCTTTCATTGAGAGTTCCACTATGCCATTGACGAAAGGTTCGATGGACCCTTCAATCATCAATAGTGACGCTGTCCAGAGAGAAACCTCCCTCCCCGGACAGATCTTCATATTCGGCGGCTTCTTACTACGGGCCAACTCGCTTGGCCATCTTGAGTAGATCGACAGCTACACCCCTGGCCATCAAGTCAGATTCAGGAGCTTGAACTACGCCGCAGACATCCGTGGAGACTTGATCTTCGACGGATTTGAGACCGCGGTGATCGCTCCCCCTTGCTCCGATGAACATGACTTAAATATGTCATCAGACCACATCCAGGAGATGAATCATGTTGCTGCAACGGGCTTAAATGCAGAGCAGATTGTGCCATCCGAGGCCACAGAGTCCGCGGCGTTGAAGCCGCACACATACTCGACACTTTGAAATATTTGCGTCAACGGAACTCTGGACTCGTCTCTGGCTATAAGTTCCGAACCACGCACGCTTGCGGACACCGAGCTGGATCGAATCCACTTTTCGAATTCGGCGCCGCAGACATCTCCAACACACGTCCCTGGGCGACGTGCTAAACTCGTTAAAAACCTGCCCTTGGCAGGGGACTCACAACCGAACTATGTCCGGTTCGAACTAGGGGCTGACGACGGAGAATTTCGCTCCCTACTCGCCACCCACTTCATAGCCACTGTCGAGGACTTAACAAACACGCTTGATTACGGCTCCGAAGACATCGACGGCATGGACGACGATGATGATGAGGAGCAGGGTCAAAACCCGCCATTTACTGGGAGGTGGACGGTCGCTTCCTCATACGATGTGTACATGGTTGATACACCTAAAAAAGCTGATGACGATGACAAAGAAGATCCAGTTGAGAATAAACCTCTTGGGACACAATCCAAGCGCCGGCGGCCTAAACGCCGTTCTAAGTCAAGTCGCTCAAAAGACAACAACACTGGCACTGGAGAAAATAGTACACCGGACGACGCCGAAAAAAAGGAAGACCCCGTCGGAACAACATCCGAACAGGAGGAACAAAACAACGGGCAAGTTAGCCCTGATAAACAGGCTATGTCTAACGACCCGGATGATGATAGTTACCGTCCACCCTCCGAGGAGGAGGAGAGCCTCGGCAACGAGGATTTCATCGTGCCTGAGGCACCCCTAGAGCAGGAGCGCTTCAAGCGCCGACTAATAGCTAGTGCAAGAAGCCTAAAGAAAAAGCAGCAGCAACTTCAAGCTGATCAAGACCTACTCATTGACAGATGGATCGATGTCCTGGCAGCCGAAGAATACGACCCCAAGCGTCCAGCCAAGAGTTACCCGAAACGCAGACTACTACCTCAGTTTGATGAGGAGGCACTGGAGCCCATACGGCCCTCGCGCAATGCGGACGGACCACCCCGTGGTCGAGATAAAACGACAACTCACGCCGAACACCAACCCGCTCTGCCGCCTCGTAAAAACAGAGACAAAACAACTCGGGATTATACATACGACCTTCGGCAAGACCTGGATAGTAGAGCAGGACACACCAGATCAATCTACGGATCGCGAGGACGCCTTTCGACTCGCGATGATGGCTACCTATTCGGACGTGACAAACCTAGTAACGCCCGGGCCGATAACCGCAGGCGGACTTCATCGGAGGTGTGCCGCGACGCGGCCCGATATAGAGGCGCCGCACACCCTCTCTGCTTCACAGACGAAGTACTGGATCATGAATTCCCCGAAGGGTTCAAACCCGTCAATATTGAATCATACAACGGAACAACCGATCCCGCAGTATGGATCGAGGATTTTATTCTCCACATCCATATGGCCTGAGGAGACGATCTCCACGCCATCAAATACCTCCCACTAAAACTGAATGGGCCAGCTAGACACTGGCTAAATAGCCTACCTGAAAATTCCATCGGCAGGTGGGAGGACTTGGAAGAATCTTTTCTTGACAACTTCCAAGGCACTTATGTCCGGCTACTAGACGCCGATGACTTAAGTCATATAGTTCAACAACATGGAGAATCAGCCAGCAAATTTTGGACTAGGTTCCTAACCAAAAAGAACCAGATCGTTGACTATCGAGATGTTGATGCCCTAGCGGCCTTCAAACACAGCATCCGTGACGAGTGGTTCGCCCGCCACCTCGGCCAAGAAAAGCCGAAATCCATGGCAGCCCTCACGGCACTCATGACCCGCTTTTGCGCGGGTGAGGATAGCTTGCTAACTCGTAGAAAAAACACAGCCAGTGAGGCAGGCCCCTCCGAGGCCAAAAACAGCACCGGCATGCTCCGGCGCAATAGACACAAACGCCGAAGCAATGGCGATAGCACCGATGACACTACAGTTAGCGCCGGATTCAGTGGCTCCAAGTCCGGCCAGCAGAAAAATCCCTACAAAAGGAACAGCGAGGGACCATCCAACTTGGACCGCATACTCGACCGTCCGTGCCAGATACATGAGATCCCGAGAAAAACAAGCCAATCATACCAACAGAGACTGTTGGGTTTTTAAATAGGCCTGCAAGATAAATGCCGAGTACAAGGAAAATGGATCACAAAGTGAGGACAATGACGAAGAGCCCTGGCAGCCGAACACTGGGGGGCAGAAGAAATTTCCCCCTCAAGTCAAAACGGTGAACATGATATATGCTACACACATCCCCGAAAGGGAGCGCAAGCGCGCACTCAGGGACGTCTACGCGGTAGAGCCAGACGCCCCAAAGTTTAACCCGTGGTCGTCATTCCCGATCACCTTCGATCGTAGAGATCATCCAACTAGTATCCGCCATTGCGGTTCGGCCGCACTGGTTCTTGACCCCATCATCGACGGATTTCACCTAAGACGAGTCCTAATGGACGGAGGCAGCAGCCTCAACCCGCTCTATCATGATACAGTGCGCAAGATGGGTATTAATCCCTCATGAATCAAACCCACAAAGACTACCTTTAAAGGAGTCATACCAGGCGTTGAAGCCCGTTGTACGGGCTCAATCACGCTGGAAGTAGTCTTCGGTTCCCCGGACAACTTCCGAAGCGAAGAGTTACTCTTCGATATCGTCCCCTTCCGCAGCGGCTACCACGCACTGCTCGGACGAACCGCGTTTGCAAGATTCAACGCAGTACCACACTATGCTTATCTCAAGCTCAAGATGCCCGGTCCACGTGGCGTCATAACAGTCAATGGAAACACGAAACGCTCCCTCCGTACAGAGGAGCACACAACAGCCCTGGCAGCAAAGGTACAGAGCGGCCTTCTCAAGAAGAACCATAATATGGCTGCCGAGCCCCTGGACATCATTAAGAGGGTCCGGACTACACTGCAACAGGATAGCTCGGCTCGTCAAGAGCTCGATTAGTAGTTCGGCCTCCGTCCCAGCCCCAATGAGGTAGTGGCATTCGTACCACGCGTACATAATTACGCACTCAAAATTCCATGGGTGCTGACGGAGGCACAGCTAGCCTGTTGTCCAACAAAAACATTTTTCATCATTTGGCTTTTATTTGGAATTAAAACTTTTCTCTCAATCTGATTGCAAGTGCTCTTTAAAAGTCAACAAAGCCTCACCTTCTATGCTTCATCTCCTTGGCCCAAACTTCTGCCCAATGATCATACCATGTGTATAGAACAGTATAGTATATGCTTATAAAAATATTTTGGCCAAATAGTATTTTGTAAAATTAGTTTTCCAAAAACCCCTGAATTAAGATTTGCACTGCAAGTACTTGATTTAGGGTGATAAAAATCTTTGAAAAAGTATGTTTGAATCCTATTAGGTATAGGACTCCCAAAAACCACAAAAGTATAATTTTAAAATTTATTTTCCTGTTTTATTTAAAGGCTTTTTCTTTAGGCGAGAAATGGTCTTTAATTGGTAAAAATTATTTAACTGTTTCAAAAATATTTGTCAAAATTCAGAGAGACTCTTAGGACATATATTGTCCATATATAAGAGTTTAAACACATGGTCATGTTCAAAATATTGGGCAAATCCCTCAGAAACCCTTTCTGAATATTTCAAGCTTTTGAAATATTTACAAAGGAAATATTCCCTAAAAATTCTAGGGAAATTCTATCATGTCAAGAATGGCATGTTTGATGATCTTGCCAAGCCTCATGCCTTGGGGAGCAAGAAAACATTATCAAATCCCCTCAAAACCATTTTTGTCCATTTTGAAGTTTGAGCAACTTTACATTGCCAAGCTTGTCCAAATGCTCTCAAACTTGGTACACATGCTAAAATGGTCCTATTATGCATCTAGACCAAATGGCACAAGTTTGGGAGAAGAGTAACTTGATCAAAGTGCCCCAATATCATTTCTGTTCAGATTCAAATTTGAACAACTTTACATTACCAACTTTTTACTTGTGACCCCAAATTTGGTGGACAAGCCCACAACCCCAAATGATGACACTACACCAAGTGGTGCATCAAGAAGGGATGATTTGCATGACTAAATCTTGGAAAATCCATTTCTTTTGATTTCTAGGGTTTACAAAAGTTGCATTGGCAACTTTGCCCAAATGAGCCCTAATTTGGTGAAAGGGCCTAATTATATGTGCCATTTCATCCTGTGGAGTATCATGCCAAATGACACCCATTTGCTTGAGAAAAACATCATCAAACACCTTCTGCTATTTTACCAAAACCCCTGTTTTGACCCCTTCCACTATTGCCCCTTTCCTCAAGTTCTTACCACAGCACCCCCAAGACCTCTTCTACCTCCAGTAGCAATGGCTGCACCGCAGCTCAATGATTGAGGCGGGTAAAACCCCATTTACACCTCTGGACAGCCCCTTGCACCCTTCTCTCTCAATCCTCTCTCCTTCTAGAAGCCCTCCAGATCATCCAATGCCAATTCCATGTTGTTTATTGCCTCCCTTATCCTCTAGACATTGGTGGCCACAACCACACGGCATAAAGAATGCCATGCCGGCCATACGTGCGCTCTGGAGCACGCTACAGTGCGCTCTGGCACTATAGCCGCTCCTGACCAGGCGCCTCCGACCATCTCGGGCCTCCTCCTCGCGCCAGCCGAGGTGCCTCGATGTCCGCGACACACCACGGCCGTGTCCCCCTCCTCCTTCTCCCTCCTCTCGCCCCAGCTGGCACGCGCGGTGACGCCCGAGCGCTCTAGTGAGCGCGCTCACACGTGCGGCCCTCTGGTGCCCTCTGCTCTCTCTCTTCCTTCCCCCACCGCCCTAGACTATGCCCACGAGCACCCAGACATGCCCCGACGAGCCCCCGTGGCTCGTAGCGACCGCTACAAGCTCGCCGGCGCACACCTCCTCGATGGACCGCCGCGCACCTATAAAAAGGCGTCTCCGAGCCCTCTTCTCTCCACCACTCGCCTCTGGACTCACTCAAACACCCCCCTACACGCCCAGCTCTCTCCCAGAAGCTCTCGAGCTCCGCCGCGGTGGCTCGCCGTCGTCTGCTCGGTACGAGCCGTCCCCGCTGTTCCTGAGCCTCCATCTGGAACCACCAGGCCTCACTGACCCTTTCCCCTCTCTTTCCCCTCTCTGTTGCAGTCGGAAACGACCGAAGCAACTACCAGCTGACGCCCCTCCGCCGTGCATCCTCGTCGCCGGTGAACCCGACAACTCCAGCGGCCGCCTGCACCACCACCCGAACAGCGACTCCGCACTGAGTCCGTCCCTGCTTCCGCTCGCCCCGCCATGCCCTGCATCACCGCCGGTCAGCTCGCCGGCCATCTGGACGAGGGTTAGGGATGACAGGCGGGCCCCGCCTATCAGCCTCCTGTCCCTCTCGCCTTCCCTCTCTCCCACTAGCCATTGGGCCCCGCCCGTCAGGTTTAAACCTGGCGTGCGCGCGCCGCTCGGCTCGCCAGGCCGAAACCTCTCTACGTCTGTGCGCTGAGGCCGTTCTGGCCCAGTTGCACAGTGGCCCTTTTCTTTTTCTTTTATGTGGATTTTTCAAATAAATCTACAGGATAAAATAATTATCCAAATTAATTTATTCCAACTCCCAAAATCTTGTAATATTCCAACCTATTTATGATGTAACTTTCACACATGTTCCTAAACTTTTTCTGTACTGTTCAAATTAAAATTCAAATTTGAACAATATAACTTATGTTCAAAAATCCATTCAACCTATTCTGTCACTCCAAATCCAAAACTATGAATTTTTGCTCTCTTAGTTTTACTTCTAGTATTTTATAAAAATAGGCTGACATTTTTCTGAGCATTTTGATTTTTCTGTTTTTATTATTATCTTATTTTCCCATTATTTTATTGCGATGATTAGATACCGTGTTTGACGAAGTTGCTGAAGAAGAAGAAGAAGGAGAAGGACTTGAAGGCTTTGAAGACCAAGCCAACCAAGGCAAGCAGCCCTTTGACCATGTCTATGAAACCCCCTTTTCTACGCATGTCATATAGCACTTATTGTCAATGCACCGGAATCATGTTGAGATGATGACCACTTGTGTGGGTCACCTTGTTTCTTTCATATTGAAACTTGCATCAAGCATGACCCTACCTTCCTATGAGGGTTATGCAGGTGGGAGTAGATAGGTTGCTATGGTAGTGGCTATGCAAGTGGAACGGGAATATGCATGATGGTGGAAGCATAGTACTTTCAAAAGACTTTTTCAAAAACCCTGTCGGGTGTCACTTTTGCTCGAGCGAGATGATGAGTTGGGTAACCACTTGATGACGAAGTGGTGTACCGAGGCAAGTGCGTGTATTGTTTTTAAAACGGATTGGTTTAAGTTGTGAGCATTATTCCAACCTTACATGCGCAACCACTCTACCCTTATGTGGGAAAGGGCATTATTGATTACCTAGAATGATACTAGCATGGTGCCCGTATTACTAGTGACGGGGGTGACACGAGGTCACTCTCGGGACGGGGTCGTGCTTGGATAGGCGGCCATGACTGTTTTCACAGGGCACCGGACACACCATTGGTACCCCATGCCAGTGGTTTGTGATGAATATGGGAGCGAGGCTCCACAATTTTAAGATGTGAAATGTTGGGCATGGGGGTTGCTACCAATCGAGTGGACTCTATGTTAGTGTCATCTTGGGAAAGATAGTGATCGGATGCTTACCTCGGGTACTTGAGGTACCGCGGGTCGTGGATGACACGGAAGTTCCCCGGATCTTGTGGGTAAAGTGTGCAACCTGTGCAGACTGTAAAACTATTCGAATAGCCGTGTCCACATTTAAGGACGGTTGGGTAACTGCTCTTGGGCTACGTCCAATGTTTGCGAAACCCTGCGTGTGTG
>LR738710.1:545273061-545597720 GCA_902687465.1 Secale cereale | reverse complement strand
TGTGTGTGTGGATGCACCATTTGAATTAAGTCAAAAAGACTTGACAAGATGAAAGAGATCATAACTTGGCTATGTTGATATATGTAACCTATTCTCCTATGATGCATGCTTCACTAAAAAGGTAGTTCATGACATCGCACTCACAAATTTGCTTTCTGCAAGCATACCCTATTTAGTGCTACTTCATACGTTGTCATACTTGTTCCAAAAACATGGGTTGCTTGTGAGTACATTCAAAATACTCATTGGCTTGCCATTGGTTATTTAATTGGCCAAGCATGGAAGAGCAGGGATTTGAAGAAGAGTTCTATGAAGACGAACATGCGAACTAGGACGCTTTCCCAGTCAAAATGCCTGTAGGGTTAAGGCAGATGGCATGGGTTCTACTTATCTACGAAGACTTCCGCTATTCGAGTTTATTTGCTATTCAGCCCGCAAGGCTTTATCTATGTAATGTTAGAGTTATAATATAAGTCATGTACCCCTTTGTATTTATCCCGTTGTATAAGGAGTTTCCTGCATATGTTCCACACCTGTACATGTATATATATATAGGCCTATGGCCTCATGGGAATACAAGTTGCATATTCCTAACATGGTATTAGAGCATTAGGGTTTCTTTTTTAGCACGCGCAACTCGTGCTCTTGATCCAATCTCCCGTCCACGCAGCCGCCGCCCTTCGTCTCTTGGCCGGCGCTGCTCTCCGGTGCCTTCACCACCGCAGGTCAACCCTGCTCTTGCGCCGTCGTTGTCCCGTCTCGTCCGCAAGTCCGCCTGCTGCTGCTATCTATCCAGACGCTGGTCAACACATTTGGCTTCTCGTATCACCGCTGCCTGCCTCAAGACCGGGCGATCCCGTCGCTCTAATTTCTCCAAGTCGCAGCGACCGATCTCTCCCGTCGCTCGCACGCCACGGGGGCCTGATGCCCCACAGCTCCCGATTGGCGCTCGCCTCCTCCAGTCGCCAGTCGCCAGGGGCGCTCGCCTCCTCCAGTCGCCAGGGACCGATCCAATCTGGAGTTTCTCTGCTGCTAGCGACGATTGTCTGCGGTTCTCGTCGGGATCGTCTTCTACTCGTTTCCTAAAAAATGTCTGCTGCATCTGGCTATGTTGCTGTTCCTCGCTGTCCGGTGATCTTCGATGGTGCCAACTACACTGAGTTCACTGGCTTTATGCGCATTCACATGCATGGCATCCGTCTCTGGGGTGTTCTTTCTGGCGAGGTCTGCTGTCCGCCACGTCCGGTTCCTCCGGTGGCTCCTATTCTGCCGACTCCACCGGTTCTTCCTACGGATGCTAATCAGGCCGCCAAGGATGCGGCTAAGCTTGCTAATGAGGCTGCTGATCGTGATTATGATGAGAGGGTTTTGGCTTATGAGGAGGCTCTTCAGACGTATCATGGTGCTCTGTCTGTTTACACCCAGTGGCTCGATGATGATGCTCGTGCTGCAGCTGTTCTCACTGCTAGTGTTCTGCCCCAAGTTTGCTTCTGAGTTTCTGGGTATTCCTACTGTCTTTGAGATGTGGACCCATCTTCGTCGGCGCTATGAGCCCTCTGCTGATGCCCTGTACCTTTCTGTGGTCCGTTAGGAGCATGCTCTTCAGCAAGGTGACTCTACTGTTGATGTCTTCTATGCACAAAGTTCTACTATCTGGCGCCAGCTTGATTCTCTCCGAAGTGCTTGTTGTCGTACTTGTCCCTGTTGCCAGACTGTCCAGGACAATTTGGAGTTTCATCGCGTCTACGAGTTCCTATCTAGGCTTCGTAAGGAGTTTGAGCCCCGACGTGCTCAGTTGTTTGCTCGTGGCCGTATTTCTCTCATGGAGGCTCTTTCCGAGATTCGTGCTGAAGAGACTCGCTTACGTGGTGCTGGTTTGCTGGAGGTTCCCTCTGTGCTCGCTACTCGGTCTTCTTCCACGCCACCCGCTGCACCGACCCCTTTTCGCTCGAGTGCTCCGCCACTCTTGCCCACTCCTTCTGATGGCTGAGGTCGTCCCTGTCCACATTGTGACAACTGCAACAATGATGGTCATATTGAGTCCCAGGGCTACAAGAAGAGGAAACACCTGCGCAAGGCACGATCATCATCTTTAGGGGCTTCGTCATCTACCTCGATAGCTTCAGCCATTGCTTTGACTGAGCAGGATATTCTGAGACTTAAGCGTCTGCTCGCGGCTTCAGGTTGTTCCTCGACGGGTACTTCTGGTTCTGTGACTGATGCTTCCCGCCTTGAGCAACCGCCCTCTACACAGTCAGGTACATCCCCATGGGTTCTGGATTCTGGAGCTTCTTTTCATATGTCTTCTCATTCTTCCACTTTGTCCTCTCTTGGATTGCTGGATTCTCCTGTTCATGTCTTCACTGCTGATGGTACTCCACTTTCTGTTGCTAGTAGAGGCAATCTTTCCACTCCTTCTTATTCTGTTCCTGATGTTGCTCATGTTCCTCGACTTACCATGAATCTGTTTTTTTGCTGGTCAACTTACTGATTCTGGTTGTCGCGTCATCCTTGACGCTGACTCTTGTTTTGTCCAGGACCGTCACACGCACACTCTGGTTGGGGCTGGCCCTCGCCACCGTGATTCTCATGGTCTTTGGGAGTTGGACTGGCTTCATGTTCCTTCCGCTGCCACCACCATCACCAGTTCTTCCGCTTCTGTCGCCTCCGTTACTGGTTCCTTCTAGAAGTGGCATCATCGACTTGGTCATCTGTGTGGTTCTCGGTTGTCTTCTTTAGTTCGTCGAGGTCTTCTGGGGTCTGTCTCAGGAGATGTCTCCTTAGAGTGTCAGGGTTATCGTCTTGGCAAGCGGATTCAGTTACCATATTCACATAGTGAGTCGGTGTCTAAGCGTCCTTTCGATTTAGTCCATTCTGATGTATGGGGTCCGGCCCCTTTCGCTTCGAAAGGTGGTCATAAATACTATATTATTTTCATACATGATTTCTCTCGTTACACATGGCTTTATTTCATGACTTCTCGTAGTGAGGTGTTGTCTATTTATAAGCGTTTTGTTGCCATGGTTCATACTCAGTTCTCTTCACCCATTCGTGTTTTTCGTGCTGACTCCGCTGGCGAGTATATCTCTAAGATGTTGCGTGGTGTTCTTGCCGAGCAAGGGACTCTCTCTCAATTCTCTTGTCCTGGCGCTCATGCTGAGAATGGTGTGGCTGAGCGAAAGCATCGACATCTTCTTGAGACGGCTCATGCATTGATGATTGCTGCCTCTCTCCCGCCTCATTTTTGGGTTGAGGCCGTCTCCACATCCACCTATCTTATCAATATACAGCCTTCCGCTGCTCTACAGGGTGGTGTTCCTTTCGAGCGACTTTTTGATTGTTCTCCCGATTATTCGATGCTTCGCTCGTTTGGTTGTGTTTGCTACGTTCTTCTTGCCCCTCGCGAATGCACCAAACTGACCGCTCAGTCTGTTGAGTGTGTCTTCTTAGGCTACAGTGATGAGCATAAGGGCTATCGTTGTTGGGATCCTGTCGGTCGTAGGATGCGTATCTCTCGAGATGTGACTTTTGATGAGTCTCGTCCCTTCTACCCACGCCCATCTTCCTCGACTTTTTCAGTGCAAGATATCTCTTTCCTCACTTTTCCTGACTCACCTATCACCCCCGTCGAGCCTGTACCTCTCCGTTCCACTTCCTATCCTTCTTCACCTCTAGTTGATTTGCAGCCACCATCCTCCCCGGTCTCCTCCCCTAGCATGTCACTGGGTTCTCCACCTTCATCTCCGGTGACTTCCTCCCCGGTCTCCTCTCCTAGCATGTCACCTAATTCTACACATTCATCTCCGGTGACTTCTTCGTCGCCACCCCCCGATTCTACCTTGGCGATTCCTCCTTCTATTATTCCATATTTTCCTCAACATTACACTCGTCGTCCACGACCTGTCGATGCCTCTGTGGATGAGTTGTCATCTTCCTCTCAGCCTACTTATGGCTTGCGTTCTCGTCCTCGTCCGCCTGTTGATCGCTTTGGATTTCCCACCGCTGGTGCTGCTGTTCTTGAGCCGACTTCTTACCGTCAAGCTGTTGTTCATCCTGAATGGCAGTTTGCGATGGCAGAGGAGATTGCTGCTCTTGAACGCACTAGTACCTGGGATCTTGTTTCTCTTCCTCCCGGAGTCCATCCGATCACTTGTAAGTGGGTCTACAAGGTTAAGACTCGCTCCGATGGTTCTCTTGAGCATCATAAAGCTCGTCTTGTGGCTCGTGGTTTTCAGCAGGAGCATGGTCGTGATTATGACGAGACTTTTGCTCCTGTGGCCCATATGACCACTGTTCGTACACTTCTTGCCGTTGCCTCTGCACGCCACTAGTCTATATCTCAGCTTGATGTTAAGAATGCCTTTCTTAATGGTGAGCTGCGTGAGGAGGTGTACATGCAGCCACCACCTGGGTATTCTGTTCGTGATGGCATGGTATGTCATCTTCGTCGCTCTCTCTATGGCCTTAAGCAAGCCCCTCGCGCCTGGTTTGAGCGCTTTGCCTCTGTGATCACTGCTGCTGGCTTTTCAGCAAGTGCTCATGATCCAGCATTGTTTATTCACCTTTCTCCTCGTGGTCGGACTCTTCTTCTTCTCTATGTTGATGACATGATCATCACGGAGGATGGCCCCGAGTATATTGCCTTTGTAAAGGCCCGTCTTAGTGAGCAGTTTCCTATGTCTGATCTTGGACCTCTTCGCTACTTTCTTGGGATTGAAATCTCTTCTACCTCTGATGCCTTTTTTATATCCCAGGAAAAGTATATCCAGGATCTTCTTGCTCGTGCTGCTCTTACTGACGAGCGCGTTGTTGAGACTCCTATGGAGCTCAATGTTCACCTCCGTGCTACTGATGGTGATCCTCTCCCTGACCCGACGTGTTATCCTCATCTTGTTGGCAGTCTTGTCTATCTAGCTGTCACTCGTCCGGACATCTCTTATCCGGTTCATATTCTGAGTCAGTTTGTCTCTGCTCCCACATCGGTTCACTATAGTCATCTCCTTCGTGTTCTCCGCTATCTTCGAGGCACGATCTCTCACCGTCTCTTCTTTCCCCGCTCTAGTTCTTTACAGCTTCAGGCCTATTCGGATGCTACGTGGGCTAGTGATCCTTCCGATCGCCGTTCACTTTCTGCTTACTGTGTTTTTCTTGGTGGTTCTCTCATTGCCTGGAAGACGAAGAAACAACTTGCAGTTTCCCGTTCGAGTGGCGAGGCTAAGTTGCGAGCAATGGCTCTTTTGACGGCAGAGGTGACTTGGTTACGGTGGTTACTTCAGGACTTTGGTGTTTCTGTCACTACACCGACTCTGCTCTTATCTGACAGTACAGGTGCTATCAGCATCTTGCACGATCCTGTGAAGCATGAGCTGACCATAATGGTCATAATTTGTGTAAGACGGTATGTATGGATGTAAGACTCTTGTTATTCAACTTTTGTATGTTCAGTGAGCATTGATCTCTAGGATTACTGTACATGTGCATTTGGTGATCTCGACTCACGAGTCGGGGTCCCCACAGAGCTGGTATCAGAGCCATCCTGACTGTAGGAAGCCTTAGTTAGCATGGGCGTTAGTTAGGATGAGACCCTTTTCATAAACCTTCTTAACCTCTCTTCTTTTCTAAGCCTTGCCAAACCTGAGATATCATCAGCTTATTAACCTCCCCATTCAACCTTTGTAGATGACCGCTGTACCTGAAGAGCTCCTGACCACTTGGTTCCCCTTGCTTCGCGAGGATAGCCTCCAGGAGTGCCAGTTTCACCGAGCACCCATCCTCACCTACCATGAGCATTGGGTTAGCGACACCGATGTGGAGTACCATGTGGAAGTAATCGTGAAGGCAAACGATCCTCCCACAAGTTGGTTCTTCGAGGGACCCCAGATGGTAACACTACTCCTCGCTGTCGAGGCAGCTGCACTCAAGGCACTAACCCGCCTTCGAGAACTTCTTCCGGAGATGGCAGCCAAGATGACAACCTGCTTCTTGCCTTACCGGAAGGAAGGTGAAGATGAGAGCAACGCACGAGCCCCTCCACTGAATGAAGGCTTCCACTTCGATTCCAGACCTACTTCAGCCTTTGTGCCGACGGCTTGGCACAAAGTTGGCCTCGGAATCGATGAAGCTCCAAGAAGAACTACACAAGACCAAGGCACTTCTTTGACGAGCACAAGAGAAGACGGATAGGATCAAGAAGGAAGGTGTGCCTCATGGGAAACCCGCTGTCGCATATCGAGGCGGAAGGCCCTCAAGAGATGTATCTTCCAAGGATGATGAACCACCCCAGCGACGTCGTATGATGACGAGGGAGTTTCGCAAGCTCTTTCCTGCACCACCGGCAAAACAACACCGTGTCCAACTCCTCCACTCCTCCACACCCTCAAGCGATAGGGGGGCCCAGACAGATGAAGACAAGGAGAAAGACCCAGAAGAGCCAGAATACGCGACCGAGCATTCCAACACTAGGCATTATTCGCAACTCGGACATGCCAGCTCGTGACCTCTACGGTAGGATAGGTCGTGTAACCCCTATGCGAAGTCGAGTCCTTGTATGGTTCATATGAAGCCATCTAGTGTTTGCTTTTGTTGTGTTTGGATGTACGTCATATCTTCCCTTCGGGAACGTGTAAATGACTATATCACCCATTTGGAATTTTAATGAATGTGTTTGGCCCTTTTGGCCCTTGCATGAAAACAATTAGTGTCACACCCACCCCCTTACGAGGCACCCATCTTTATTGCTTTCCCTCTTCATTCCAAATCATAAGACCTTGACCGCTCCAACAGGATGCCTGTTGTAACTCGTACTGGTACCTATACCCAGCAGCCCGAAGCCGGAGCATTCGCCCAAGCAGAGGCCAGCCAAGACGAAACCCACGACCAAGCTCCACCACCACCTCCCCCGATCATGGATATGGCTCAGCTTCTCCAAGCCTTCCGAGAGGAACGCCAAGCCAACACCGCAGCCCTCCAGATGATTGCTCAAGCCGTTACCAATAACCGCCAGCCGGCGGGGAATGTCAATGGACGTTCCACGTTGGCAGAGTTCAAGAAGCATGCACCACCAACCTTCATCGATACTGCTAAACCTCTGGATGCGGCCGACTGGGTCAGCACCATTGAGGACTTGCTAGAACTAGTCGGCTGCACCGAAGACCGCGAGAAGGTGGCTTATGCTGCCCACTACCTCGGGGGGACTGCTAGAGCTTGGTGGGATGGATTCAAGGTCATGCATGCTGGGCAAGACATCACTTGGAATAACTTCAAGGCAGAATTCCGCAAGGCCCATATTCCTTCCGGAATCATGGCTATCAAGAAGCGTGAATTTCGAGCCCTGAAGCAAGGAAGTGGCACTGTCAAGGAGTAGATGCAGAAGTTCAATTTTCTGTCAAGGTATGCCCGTGAAGATGTCAGCACAGATGCTGCAAAAAAGGAGCACTTCATGGAAGGCCTCAATCAGGCTCTGCAACACTCGCTTGTCATGTGTGATCGCCCAACCTTTCCTGACCTGGTGAACAAAGCACTCATGCTTGAAGACAAGCAGCGTGCTCTGGAAGACACTCGCAAGCGCAAGATGATCGGCAAGGGAAGTTCCAGTAACCAGAAGCCTCGCCCGTGGCAGCCAGCCCCGGTCAGGCCAACCTATCAGCAACCAAGAGCTCCTGCACCTCGCACCAACTATCAGCCTCAGCAGTATGCCAACCCAAGGCCAGCATTCAACCCCAATAACAGTGGTGGCAACAAGATCAACAACCCAAACCAAGTCACTTGCTTTGGATGTGGCCAGTCTGGACACATCTCTAAGGTGTGCCCCAACAAGAAGCTCGATGCCCCGCGCCCCAATGTGCAGAACCCAGGACAAGGCCGTGGGATGCCGCAAGGAACCAAGCTCCTCGCAACCCGCCTAACAATGGAAAGGGGCGTGTGAATCACGTCACTGCAGAAGAAGCCCAGGAAGACCCGGACGTCGTGCTAGGTACGTTCCCTGTCAACTCAGCACCCGCAACTGTCTTGTTTGATTCTGGAGCCACACATTCATTTGTCACTCAAAGATTTGCATTCAAAAGTGGCATGACCCCTACACCCTTGAATAATCCTATGGTGGTACAAACCCCCGGAGCAGAGATGAGAGCCAAGATAGGCTGTAAGGGAGTCGGTATTGTCATTAACGGTGTAGACTTCCTAGCAGACCTTATCATTTTAAGATCGCAAGGCTTGGATGTGATCTAAGGAATGGATTGGCTCAACAAGCACCAAGGCTTGTTAGACTGTGCCAACCGGACTGTCACTGTGACCAATGACCAAGGAGTCGAAGGTAAGTTTGCCTCCAACTCCTCTTCTACTCAAACCACTCAAGTCAACTTTCTGTCTGAAGTTGGACTGGAGCAAGTGCTAGTAGTATGCGAGTATCCCAATGTCTTTCCAGATGAGCTACTGGGAACGCCTCCTGACCGTGACATTGAGTTCGTCATCGAGCTCATGCCCGGGGCAGGACCCATCTATAAGAAGACTTATAGAATGGGGACGGAAGAATTAGCCGAGTTGAAGAAGCAACTGGAAGAGCAGTTGAGGAAGGGATTTATCCGCCCTAGTGCCTCCCCTTGGGGATCACCTATTTTGTTTGTGGCAAAAAGGGACGGTACCATCCACTTATGCATTGACTACCATTCCCTCAATGAAGTTACAATCAAGAACAAGTATCCACTTCCCAAGATCGAAGATCTGTTTGATCAACTCAGTGGAGCCAAGGTGTTCTCCAAGATCGACCTCAGATCTGGGTACTACCAGCTGAAGATCAGACCCCAAGATATTCCGAAGAAGGCATTTGTAACAATATATGGCCTGTATGAGTGCACGATCATGTCCTTTGGATTAACCAATGCCCCAACTTACTTCATGTATCTCATGAATAAGGTCTTCATGGAATATTTGGACAAATTTGTTATTGTCTTCATTGATGACATTCTTGTCTTCTCGAAGACGGAAGAAGAGCACGAGAAACATTTGAGGATGGTCCTAGACAAGCTTCGAGAGCACCAACTATACGCCAAATTCAGCAAATGTGAGTTTTGGCTGCATAAAGTTGGATTCTTAGGTCATGTCTTGACCGAGGAAGGATTGTCGGTTGATCCCGCAAAGATCGAAGCTGTGTACTAATGGCAGTCCCCAACGACCGTCAAGGAAGTCAGAAGCTTCCTCGGACTTGCGGGCTATTACCGCAAATTCGTGGAAGGATTCTCCAGAATTGCCCAACCGCATGAGTGCTTTGTTCACCAGGTCAGGAAAGGTTGGGCGATCACACATGACAAGCGAGTGTTGCAGAGCCTGATTGAGGCCTTCCATGAAGTGCTCCTTTTTTGCAGCATCTGTGCTGACATCTTCACGGGCATACCTTGACAGAAAATTTAACTTCTGCATCTACTCCTTGACAGTGCCACTTCCTTGCTTCAGGGCTCGAAATTCACGCTTCTTGATAGCCATGATTCCGGAAGGAATATGGGCCTTGCGGAATTCTGCCTTGAAGTTATTCCAAGTGATGTCTTGCCCAGCATGCATGACCTTGAATCCATCCCACCAAGCTCTAGCAGTCCCCCCGAGGTAGTGGGCAGCATAAGCCACCTTCTCGCGGTCTTCGGTGCAGCCGACTAGTTCTAGCAAGTCCTCAATGGTGCTGACCTAGTCGGCCGCATCCAGAGGTTTAGCAGTATCGATGAAGGTTGGTGGTGCATGCTTCTTGAACTCTGCCAACGTGGAACGTCCATTGCCATTCCCCGCCGGCTGGCGGTTATTGGTAACGGCTTGAGCAATCATCTGGAGGGCTGCGGTGTTGGCTTGGCGTTCCTCTCGGAAGGCTTGGAGAAGCTGAGCCATATCCATGATCGGGGGAGGTGGTGGTGGAGCTTGGTCGTGGGTTTGGTCTTGGCTGGCCTCTGCTTGGGCGAATGCTCCGGCTTCGGGCTGCTGGGTAGAGGTACCAGTACGAGTTACAACAGGCATCCTGTTGGAGCGGTAAAAGGTCTCATGACTCGGAAGAGGGAAAGCAAGATAGATGGGTGCCTAGTAAGGGGGTGGGTGTGACACTAAATCAAATCATGCAAGGGCCGTAAGGCCAAAACACATTCATTAAAATCCAAATGGGTGATGTAGTCGTTTACACATTCCCGAAGGAATATTACGACTTACATCCAGACACAACAAAAGCAAACACTAGATGGTTTCATATGAACCATACAAGGACTCGACTGCGCATAGGGGTTACACGACCTATCCTACCGTAGAGGTTACAACTGGCATATCCGAGCAGCGAATAATGCCTAAGCGGCGGAATGCTTGGTCGCGTATTCCGGCTCTTCTGGGTCTTCCTCCTTGTCTTCATCTGTCTGGGCTCCCTTGTCGCTTGAGGGAGTGGGGGAGTGGAGGAGTTGGATACGACGGTGCTTCATCGGTGGTGCAGGGAAAAGCTTGCGATATTCCCTTGCCGTCATCCGGCGTCGCCGAGGTGGTTCTTCACCCTTGGAAGATACATCCTCGGAGGGCCTTCCGCCTCGATATGCGATAGCGGATTGTCCAGAAGGTGCTCCTTCCTTCTTGATCCTGTTTGCCTTCTCTTGAGCTTGACGAAGAAGTGCCTTGGTCTTGTGAAGTTCGTCTCGAAGCTTCATTGTTTCCGAGGCCAAGTCTTGTGTCAAGCTGTCGGCACATAGACTGAAGTAGGTCTGGAATCAAAGCGAGAGTCCTTCCTTCAGTGGAGGGGCTAGTGCGCTGCTTTCTTCATCACCTTCCTTCCGGTAAGGTAAGAAGCGAGTTGCCATCTTGGCTGCCATCTCCGGAAGAAGCTCGCGGAGACGGGTTAATGCCTTGAGTGCAGCAGCCTCGACAACGAGTGGTAGTGTTGCCATCTGGGGTCCCTCGAAGAACCAACTTGTGGGAGGATCGTTTGCCTTCACGATTACTTCCACATGGTATTCCACCTCAGTATCGCTCACCCAATGCTCAAGGTAGCTGAGGATGGGTGCTCGGTGGAACTGACACTCCTGGAGGCTATCCTCGAGAAGTAAGGGAAACCCAGTGGTCAAGTGCTCTTCGGGAACAGCGGCCATCTACAAAGGTGGAATAGGAGGGGTTAATAAGCTGATGAAATCTCAGGTTTAGAAAAGAAGAGAGGTTCAGAAGGTTTTTGAAAAGGGGTCTCATCTAACTAACGCCCATGCTAACTAAGGCTTCCTACAGTCAAGATGGCTCTGATACCAGCTCTGTGGGGACCCCGACTTAGAAGTCGAGATCACCGAATGCACGTGTACAGTGATCCCAGAGATCAATGCTCACTGAACACACAGAAGCAGAAATAACAAGAGTCTTACATCCATACAAATAGTCTTACACGAATTAAGGCCATTATGGCCAAGTCTTACATAGATAGAGCCTCACGGGCTAAATAGCAAATAACTCAAATAGCGGAAGTCTTCGATAAACGGGTAGAACCCATGCCATCTGCCTTAACCCTACAGGCATTCTGACTGGGATAGCGTCCTAGTTCGCATGTTCGTCTCCAAAGAACTCTTCCTCATAATCCTGCTCTTCCATGCCTGGCCAATTAAATAACCAGTGGCAAGCCAATGAGTACTTTGAATGTACTCGCAAGCAACCCATGATGTGGTTCAAAGTAACAGTGCAATTGAATAATAATGATCAATCTAGCAAGGAGCTAGAAATAAATATTCTACCATCAAGTTAATGCATCAATAAACTCGCGTAACCTCGAAGACAGGTTACCGATATCAACATGAATATGATTCAACTCATCGAGTCAAGTCACCATCCTTGACTTATCACACACATTCGAACACCGATGAAGTAAAATTCTGGACATAGTTTAAGTAGCACCACCCAACTGTCCATGACCGTGGACACGGCTATTCGAATAGTTTGACACTCTGCAGAGGTTGCGCACTTTACCCACAAGATCCGGGGAACTTCCGTGTCATCCACGACCCGCGGTACCTCAAGTACCCGGGGTAAGCAGCCGGTCATTAACTTTCCTTAGACGACACTAACATAGAGTGCACTCTTTGGTACACGGCCCTCGGGTACAAACAATAGATCACGGGACTTGCCCTAATTTCAATGTCACGCGTACCCGAAGGGACCAACGGTGTGTCCGGTGCCCTGTAAAAACAGTCATGGCCGTCTATCCAAGCACGACCCCGTCCCGGGAAAGACCTCAAGTCTTCCCGTCACTAGTAATGCGGGCACCATGCTAGTATCGACCTAAGTAATCAATAAAGCCCCGTCCCATAAGGGGTAGTGTGGTTGCACATGTTTGGTTGGGACGGTAGTCACACATAAATCTAATCCATCATTCCACCATGCACATGATATTACCGGCACATCACTTCTTTCTCAAGTGATGACCTAACACATCATCACCCTCGGGCATTAGGGGCACCCGATGGGTTCATGCAAAGATTTCAACTACGAAGGTTCATATCACACATGCATCATATAAGCATCATGACCAACTATTTGCATGTCATCTAGCACTTAGCAAGATCAAGATCAAGCATGCATCATGTGGTGGAATCAACTAGGTTACCATCGTAACCCTAATATCATGCATCGGAAACAAACGGGTTCCGAGGAACAAGTGTATCATGGTCAAAGGGCTGCTTGCCTGGATTGTCTTGGTCTTCAAAGTCTTCAAATCCTTCTCCTTCTTCTTCCACAACAACTTCGTCAAATACGGGATCTATACGTCGCATAATAACCACGGGAAATAAGAATACAAACAAAACAGAAAAATCAAAGTGCTCAGAAAAATGTCAACTCATTTTTGTAAAATACTAGAGGGATTTCTAAGATGGGGAAAAATCTTAGCTGGAGTTTTGGAGTAACAGAATGGAATATATTGATTTTTGAACAGGAGTATTACTACCCAAATTTGAATTTAAATTTGAACAGTACAGAAAAGTTTCATGGATTTGAGTGAAAGTAGTACCATTAAATAGGTTGGAATATTACAAGATTTTAGGAGTTGGAATTATTTAATTTGGACCATTATTCTTTTCGATAGAAATGTTTAAAACATTACAAAAAAGAAAAAGAATAAAAAGACCTGTGCAACTGGGCCAGAGGGGCCACAGTGCACGGCCCAGGGCGGTCCAGCCCAGCCGCACGGGAGCCTGCGCGCGCACGTCAGGTTTTTAAACCTGACGGGCGGGGCCCGTGGGTCAGTGACAGAGAGGAGGGGGAGAGAGGTGTGGGGATGACAGGCGGGGCCCGCCTGTCAACAACAACAACAACAACAACAACAACAACAACGACGACGACGACGACGACGACGACGACGACGACGACGACAACAACAACAACGACGACAACAACAACAACAACAACAACAACAACAACAACAACAACAACAACAACAACAACAACAACAACAACAACAACAACAACAACAACAACAACAACAACAACAACAACAACAACAAAGTTCCATTATCACTCTGAACCTTCTTGATCTTCATTTTAAATTGATTTTGAGCCTTCTTAGCAAAGTTCTTGAAGATATTTTGGACCTGCGATTTGTCATCAAGAAAGAACACCCACGTAAATCTGAAGAAAAAAAACATCAACAATGACCAAACCAAAAGAGTTACCACCAAGGCTCTTATAAGCGTTGGGACCGAAGAGGTCCATGTGAAGCAGCTCAAGTGGTCTTCTCATGGTCATGATGTTCTTTGCAGGATGACTTCCTCCAACTTGTTTTCCTGCTTGGCAAGCACTACAAAGTCTATCCTTGTCAAATATAACATCTTTAACGATCCAATCACCTTTAATAAGTTTACCAAGACTTCTCATGCCAACATGACCTAACCTTCTATGCCATAACCAACCTTTAGAAGATCTAGCAATCAAACAACTATGAGGTTGGGCGTTCTTAGTGAAATCAACAACGTATAGATCACCTCTACGGATGCCGGTAAACACCATATTATGATTATCTTGACGAAACACTTGGCAATCTACTTCAGTAAATAGAACAATGAGACCAAAGTTGGCTAGTCTAGATTGGGAAAGAAGATTGTAATCAAGAGATTCAACAAGCATAAAATTTTGAATAGAGCTATCATTGGATATGGCCACCTTACCAAGGCCAAGTACTTTACCATTGGAGTTATCCCCAAAAGTTACAAACTTGCGTGGACCATCATTTTTGGCAAGCTCTCGGAACATGTCTTTATCTCCGGCTATGTGATTGGTACATCCATTGTCAAGAACCCATTCCTTTCCTCTGGATGTGTAATTGCGAAGATTTTCCATGAGACTAAGATTCCTCATAGTCTTCTCATATTCAATGTCACTTTCTTCACCTTCAATATAATAGCCATGCTCAGCATCATAATCATGCATATGATCATCACCCAGGTAAAGTGATTCATTAGAATTTTGATCATGACAATGTTCAAGCTTGTGAATTCTAATAGCTTCTATAACGATGTTTCCAATGGTTCTAACATCTCCTTTAGCACGCATATTATCTCAAAGCTCAGAAAGACATTCATCAAACTTAGGATCACTAGGGTCCATCTTATGAAAAGAAATGCTCTTTTGAAGAAGTTCATCTAGATTTTTCAAGGAATAATTAGGATAGTGCATCACAAGATTCTTCCACAAAGTGTAGGCACATTCAAAGTTTTGCACTTATCTAAGCACACTGTTTGGTAATCCTTTAATGGTAAGATTGATGGTTCTAAGATTACAAAGCATGTCAATTTCCTCTTCATGAGTAGGATGAAAGGGATCAATAGGAGGCACATAAGTAGTATGAACATACTTGCTCAAGTTAAATCTGTCAAAGATATCAATCATTCCATCTCTCCAGAAGTTATAGTATTCTCCATTGACAATGGGAAATCTACAACTAAGACTCCCCAAAGTAGACTCATGCATCTTCCTCCAATGGTGATTAAACCAAGGCAATGGAGGCCAATGCTCTGATACCAATTGAAAGGATTGAGAAGAGGGGTCCAGAAGGGGGGTTAGACCATTAACAAGTAGTTTTTGTTTTTAATTTCTTCAAGTTAAGGTTGAGTTTAGCACAAATTAATGGGAACACAATACATTATACACAAGGATGGCAAGAGTATGAGCAGTGGAAAGAGTAAAACATGCAAGTGCAAGAATGTAAAGCACTAGTAGAAAAATGACCTAATGTGAAGCTCATTAATCCCGATTCGTAATTGAACCGGCACTAATGTGACCATTAGTGCCGGTTCCAACGGCTAGGCGGGCGGCGTTCATTAGTACCGGTTCGTGGCGGACCTTTAGTACCGGTTCATGCCACGAACCGGTAAAGATGTGGTGGCAGGCTGTTGTCAGCCTAGGGCCCCGCCATCACCTTTAGTACCGGTTCATGCCATGAGCCAGGACTAGAGCTAAACCTTTAGTACCAGTTCGTATAACCAACTAGGACTAAAGATATCACTATATATAGTGCTTCGTCCAGCCCGAGCTGAAGCGCTCTGTTTTTTCCCTCCTCTCCGTTTTTCTTCCCCTCTTGCTCGAGCTCACCTCCATTTTTGCCAATATTTGTGAAAATTTGAAGGCACCCCATCCATCCAAGTGATCACAAAGGTTAGCAACTTTGTCCTTTTATCTCTCATTGCTAGATTAGCTCTTGCAATGCTCTATAAGTATAGTGATTTGTGGGTTTTTTAGTTTGGGAGGAATTATATGTGGTAGTTTATTTGATTTATATGCAATCTGAGGTCAAAATAACTCTTAGTTTGCATATGTAGGTGTGGTTTACTTAGTGCCTTCCCGTCTCCCTCCTAACCACCGTCGATCATCCGCATTGTCCCGTCGCCGGCACCACCTTGTGGTGAGCCTCTTGTTCTTATCTTTTTTATATTAAAAAAAAATCATGTTTATGTGATTTATATATATAGTTACTTGTATACATAGTGCCATGGTTTTGATATCCGTCCCCGTCGGCCCTCGTCCGGTTTATGATTCGGATGTGGTATATTCTCTTTTATAACTATTTGTTGCATTTCGTGTTTATGACAAATTATGCTCATCAAGTTGACATACATATTTTCATCTAGGAGGTATGTGAACCGAAAATTCCAACCGACCCTATTGCGAGAGGTTAAATTTAGTTGAAAAATAAAACGAGTATTTGAAATAGAAATTGAAAATAATTGAGGAGGAGAAGATGGAATTGGAGTTGCATGTTGCCAATGTCGTCGATGATCACAAGATCAAGATGGAGAAAATGCGCCTGAAGATTAGAAAGATTAGAAAATATTTCATTGATAGTGAGGCTTGGTATCATTATGCTGTTGGATCAATTGTTACCTTAGTTGCGATCTTGATCGCATTTGTTGTTGCATTTAAATGCTTTAGCTAGAGAGTTTGTTTGTTGTTTAATGTATGAACTTTATGTATGAAAATCTGACATTGATAGTGTGTACAAACATTATGTATGAACTTGTATTAGTTTAGTCTTTTCGATGCTGTGTAATGAAGATGAGCCGGCAATGGATGTACAATGACCGATGCTCTCCCCAGTTCGTTAGTGGCGTGCATACTTTTCTGCGTGCGGCTGAGGCAAACAAGCGAGCGGATGGTTTTATGTCTTGTCCATGTGCTGGCTGTAAGAATGATTGGAATTACTCTAAGTCAAGAACCATTCACTGGCACCTGTTTGAGTCCGGTTTCATGCCCCACTATAATGTTTGGACCAAGAACGGATAAAGAGGGGTTATGATTGAAGACAATGAAGAAGAAAGGACGAAGACAACTATCCTTGCCATGGGTTCCCTGAATACGATGGGTACAATAATGGGGGAAGAAGCTGAGCTGGCAATGTGGGAAGAAGCTGAAGAAGAGGCCTCAAATGAGCCCGTTGATGATCTAGGTCGGGCCATTGCCAATGCAAAGAGAAACTGCACAACAGAAAGGAGAAGCTGAAGTTGCAGTGCATGTTAGAGGATCACAAGAAATTATTGTACCCAAATTGCGAAGCTGACAAGAAAAAGTTAGGCACCACACTGGAATTGCTGGAATGGAGGGCAGAGAATGGTGTATCTGACATAGGATTTGAAAAGTTGCTGATGATGTTAAAGAAGATGCTTGCAAAGGACAACGAATTGTCCGAGAGTACGTATGAAGCAAAGAAGGCTATCTGCCTTTTAGGATTAGAGGTGCAGAAGATACATGCATGCCCTAATGACTGCATCTTGTACCACTGTGAGTACGAGGATTTTAATGCATGCCCGGTATGCGCTGCATTGCGCTATAAGATCAGCCACGATGACCCTGCTTATGTCGAGGGAGAGCGGCTCAGGAAGAAGATTCCTACCAAGGTGATGTGGTATGCTCCTATAATACCATGGCTGAAACGTTTGTTCCAAAACAAAGAGCATGCCAAGTTGATGCGATGGCACAGAAAACACCATAAGAAAGACGGGAAGTTGAGAGTACCCACTAACGGGTCGTGGTTGAGAAAAAATGAGAGAAAGTATTGGGAGGAGTTTGCACGTGACGCAAGGAATGTATGGTTTGGTCTAAGCGCAGATGGCATTAATCCTTTTGGGGAGCAGAGCAGCAATCATAGCACCTGGCCTGTGAATCTATGTATGTATAACCTTCCTCCTTGGTTGTGCATGAAGCGGAAGTTCATTATGATGCCAGTGCTCATCCAAGGCCCTAAGCAACCCGACAACGACATTGATGTGTACCTAAGGCCATTAGTTGAAGAAATCATACAGCTGTGGAATGAAAATGGTGTACGTGTGTGGGATGAGCTCGATCAGGAGGAATTTGACCTACATGCGTTGCTGTTTGTGACCATCAACGATTTGCCTGCTCTCAGTAACCTTTCAGGACAGACAAACAAGGGATACCGCGCATGGACGCACTGTTTAGATGATACCAATAGTATATATTTCGGTAATTGTAAGAAGAATTTTTACGTGGGACATCGCGATTTCTTCCGATCAAGCATCCCATAAGAAAGAAAGGCAATGATTTCAATGGTGAGGTAGATCACCGGAACAAGCGTTGCCACCGTACTGGTGATGATATATTTGATATGGTAAAGGACTTAAAAGTAATCTTTGGGAAGGGTCCTCGCAGATAATTTGTTCCGAATGACGCTGACAGACACGCACCCATGTGGAAGAAGAAATCTATATTCTGGGAGCTACCCTATTGGAAAGACCTAGAGGTCTGCTCTACAATCGACGTGATGCACCTGATGAAGAATCTTTGCATGAACCTGCTAGGTTTCTCGGGCGTGTATGGGAATAAAAAATATACACCGGAGGCATGGGAGGACCAGCAATGTATGCACAGAAAAGACGGCATACATTAGGGTCATGATAGCTACGCTCTTACCAAAGAAGAGAAGGAAATCTTCTTTGAATGCCTGCTCAGTATGAAGGTCCTGTCTGGCATCTCGTCGAATATAAAGGGAATAATAAATATGGCTGATAAATTTTTTCCAGAATCTAAAGTCTCATGACTGCTGACGAGGTTACAGACCTAGGGTAGGATCACAGGCCTAACCAAGATACCCCACCCAAGGTCACTACCCCAGAAGATCAAAAGACAAAACCTACGATGGTAAAAACAGTCGACTGAGACGGCCCAAGAGGACATCCCACTTGACTGGACATCACCTACAAGACGACTCAACTCCACTCGACGAAGGTCAAAGGTCCCTTAGGACAACAACGGTCTGGTATTTACTCGCCGTTGTGAATGCCTTTATTACTATTTACTGCCGACGTTACCAGTAATGTCTGCCTTAATGTACATTGAACCCTTAGTAACGTGGAGCATAGCTGGGGTCCTGGCACACTATATAAGCCACCCCTCCTCCAGTACAAGGGTTCGCATCCTAGTAACTCACACATATACACACTTCAGTCGACCGCCTCCGGGCACCGAGACGTAGGGCTATTACTTCCTCCGAGAAGGGCCTGAACTCGTAAAACACCTTGTGTACGACTTCACCATAGCTATGGCCTTGCCTCCTCATTCGTACCCCCTACTAGTACTGTCAGACCTAGAACCACGACAGTTGGTGCCCACCGTGGGGCAAGGCATCTTAGCGACTTCTGGTGAGGTTGTAATCTTTTCTCCAACCTCCTTCATCATGGTTTCCGGTGGTGGTCTGGCGTTGAGCCGCGAGATCCGACTCGGCGCGCTCGTCTTCGTCGCCGACGACTCCGCTTGGCTCCAGGAGGCCCCTCTCGACGTCGAGGCTCTGCCCGTCCGCTGGGCTACGCACTTCCGTGCCAGCGCCTGTGGCGTCCTCCTTCGGCAGCCGTCGACTCAGTACCTGCCGATCCCTACATCGTCCCCCATCCCCGTCGGACGCCGTCGCAAGCGATTCGGTCGCTCACGGCTCCAGCGGTGGGTGAAACATGCGGTGGCCCGCCAGGTGGCCACCCCTCAGGTCGCGGCCATCGAGCCCGACGGTTACCTCTACAGGCCAGTCGATTCGTCGGTCGAGCTCGTGGATTCAGTTTCCGAGTGCGGGAGCAGCGATCCAGCAGCGGAGGTCCTCATGGTCGAATCACGCCGCAACCCGCCGGGTTTTCCTCGTGGAGGCGACGGCGGCAGTGGTGGCGGCCGTTCATACGACAACGACGGATACATTCCTCAACCCCTTACTGCCGAGCAGAGGGACGAGCTCTATCGCCGTAACGAAGACGCGCTCTTCACTCCCATCGTGGGAGATTCTCCAGAGGCTCTCGCCCTGGAGGCCACGCGCTTGGCCACCGTGGCTCAGCGCGCGCACTTGGAAAATATCCAGCGCGCACTCGACGAACAGGCCTGCCGACTGGTCCCCGAGTCCAGTCGACGACCGCGGCAATCGCACCCGCGCGAGACTCTGGTGTTCCGCACACCAGTCCAGAACCTCGAAGCCGCGGCTCACATCGCGGAGTCTATTCAACCATCTCAGTTGGAGGCTGGGAGAGGCCTTCAGCAGATCCGAGCTTTGCTTCGTATGGCTGAAGAGCAAAACGCGGCAGTTTCTCAGTCACGCAACAGAATTGGCAGCAGATCGGTGGCTGCGGACACCGTTTGGTCAGCCCACAGTCCAAGATCGCCCCCAAGGCATGAGGAACGTGGCCAGCGGCAAGACCGGGTCGGAATGACGAGCAATATGACCGTCGACCCGGTCATCATGACCACCGCCGAGTGCCTACGCCTCCTCCGGGAAGCGGATCGTTCTCACCCCGGCGGCACGAAGGCAGGCGCCTGCACGACGATGAGCGGAGGATTCCCCCAGATCCCCGGAGGCCGGGCTTCGATGCAAGGTCTATCCTTGTGCAGGGGCTGGTCGACCGGAACAGGGCATTCAGAGAAGAGCAAGGCAGAGATCGTCCGAGTGGAAGTCGAGCACCTGTCTCTGGACCCGAGTGTTTCTGCAGTGCCATCAGGGCCGCTGAGATCCCCCCAAACTTTAGGTTGGCGGCGGGGGTAAATAAGTTCACCGACGAGTCAAAACCAGACACCTGGATAGAAGACTACCGAGTGGCTGTGCAGATCGGAGGTGGCAACGACGACGTAGCCATGAAGCACCTTCCTCTGATGCTTGGTGGTTCAGCTCGGGCCTGGCTCAATCAGTTGGCCCCTGGGAGTATTTACAGTTAGGAGGAGCTGGCCCAAATGTTTATTCGGACCTTCGAGGGCACCTGTAAGCGGCCTGCTGGTCTCGTGGAGCTCCAGCATTGCGTGAAGAAGTCGAATGAAACCTTGAGGGATTACATCCAGCGATGGACCACCTTGCATCACACGGTGGAAAATGTGTCTGAACACTAGGCAGTTTACGCCTTCAAGAAGGGCGTGCGCAACCGAGAGCTGAATTTGAAGTTTGGTCGAACGGTCGATATGTCCCTGTCCTGGATGATGGAGATTGTCAGTCGGTATGCTAACGGCGAAGAGGCCGATCGGCTCCGCAGTGGCAAGAAACCAGTCGAACAAGATGATCAGAATCCCAATCGGAAGAACAAGCGCAAGGCCGAGCCAGCTGCTCAGGGCGAAGCTGCAGTGGTCAACCAAGGGAAAGGCAAAGGGAAGCCGAAGGGGCCCTGGGCTCCTAAGAAAGTAAAGGATCAAGCTGGGAATGATGTACTCGACCAGCCGTGTCGCATTCACATGAAGAAAGATGAAGAGGGAAACTTGGTACATCCCAAGCACACCACTCGACAGTGCCGGCTCCTGATCCAGAACTTCCAGAAAGATCAATCGACTGAGAAGGGAAAGGAATCAAAGGAGTCCGAAGACAAGGAAGGGGATGGAGGATACCCCCATATCAACTCCACTTTTGTGATCTTCGCAGACGTCGAGAGCAAAAGTCGACTGAAAGTCATCAACAGGAAGTCAACATGGTTGCCCCGGCAACCACCACGTTTCTGAAGTGGTCCAAGACCCCCATCACATTCGACCAGTCTAAGCAAAGGAATCAAATCCAGATAAAAGCCCCGCAAGATTCGGGCAAGAGTACGTGGGCCACGAGCCCATGAGAGTTTAACGATTACAGGATCACTCAGCATTCCGAGGCAAATTGAATCAAAGTATCAAGGTTCATTCACTCTTCAGGGGGAGGCGGGCTCGCAGGAGCAACAAACTGGTCCAGGTCGATCCCATCAGCGATGCTTAGAAGAAAGTCTCCATGAAAGACTGGACCTGGAGCTCCTTCGTATTGGCGACCTTCAGCGCCGCAAGCCTTCTCTCCTTCACTTCCCTGCAGTGCACACGCACCAAGGATAGCGCCACGTCAGCTCCGCAGCGGGCAGATGACTTCTTCCACTCCTGCACTCGACCAGGGATTTCATTGAGTCGAGTCATCAGAGACTCGAGGTCATTCTCCTGCACGACTCCCCTCCAGAGTGCGGCGTCGATCAGAGCCATCACTGCTTTCAGCCGACCCAAGTAGCCTGTGGCAGCAGTAAGGCGAGACTCTAGCCTCAAGATATTCATGGCAGCTTCGTCCTTGACAATGGAATTGGCTGGGTCCAGACCGGGTTCGGCCCGCCCAGTCTCTTCGTCGAAGTTGCGGCAGAATTCTACACAAGGAGGAACGCGTCGAGTCAGCAAGCAGGTTACGGGTCGACCAATCTAACTAAGTCTCAACAAAAGAGATATACCTTCAAGCACGAGATACCACTTCTTGGTGAGGTCGCTCAGATAAGCTTCCAGATCGTTCTTCTTCTGGAAGAGGCCCTCGTATTTCTCATTCAGAGCATTCTTGGCATTCTTCAGTTGAGTCACTTCTTGGTTAGCCGCGTCGAGAGAACCCTTCAACCTGGTGATCTCCGCCTCAAGCGTGCCAACGGAAGCCAGCTTCTACTCTGCCAGTTCAGTTTGCTCCTGAGCCTTCTGTTGCGCTGCCGCCAAGTCGAGGTCTTTTTGCTCCAAGGCCGCCTCTAGTTGATCTACAAGAGACATCACTAGACAGATGAACATGAGGAAACACAGGACATACTTATCAAAGGTCAGTCGGCGAGTTGCTCGCGTCAGTTACCAGCTGCTTCGTCCTGCGTCTTCCTCAGATGGTCCCGAGCCAGCTGCAAGTCGAGATTGAGCTGGATCTGCTTCTTCTCAAGATCCAAAAATTTGGCTCCAAACTCGCAAGATCTCTGCATCAACACAACAAATCAGAATTCTAAGACTACAGTCGAGTCAAACACTCAACCACAATCTTGGGGACTACACAAAGTGGGTGCACTGAGCGTGCCCCCACTGGTTCTCACTCGGCCAAGATCAGTCTGGCCCGAGCTAAAAACACAAGGAGGAAAGTTCTATTATCAGGCCATGGCCAACTACCAGCAGTCAACAACGGTCTCGGGGACTACACCCATTGGGTGCACTGAGCGTGCCCCCACTGGTTCTCGCTCGGCCAAGATCAGTCTGGCCCGAGCTCAAGTCAAGTTCAAAGAAAACAAGTAATTCTAAAGACCACAGTCGACCGACGACTTCAGTCGACCATGGCCTCAGGGACTACACCCACTGGGCGCACTGAGCGTGCCCCCAGTTGTACTATCGGACGACCTTCAAACGCTAAAAGCTACAAGACAAGACACCCAGTAGGTGCGGCATCATCTTATGAACAAAGCAGTGGATTTCTCAAACTGAAGACTACTCCAGCACACCAAACCAATCAGTCGGAAGAAGAAAACCTGGACATTGGTCCGAAGGGCGGAACTAGCGTCGTAAGCAGCCATGCTAGCCTCATACGCCGCCTTCGTCTTCTCCATCATCATCCCCGCCTGACGAACGGCTTCTTGAGCCGCGCCCACGGGATCCTCCGGGAGGCGATTGGTGGAGAAGAGAACGGACGACGGAGCAGGCGCTGGGTCGACGGCCGGAGCAAGCGCTGGGTCGACGGTTGGAGCAGGCGTTGGGTCGACGGCCTCTCCAGCCGACAAGGTGGGTGTACAGTCGACACGTGGACGGCGAAGGAGACCGTGGTTCGGACCACGTTTTCCTATTGTTGGGCCTTTGGGCCAGAAGGCACCTTACGGCCCTTCCTCCCCGTGCGTCGTCGAGCCACTCCCGAGCGCTCCTCATCGTCATCATCATCGTTTGGGAGCTCTATGACATGGCGTGGCACTTCAAAACAGACAATTGTGAGGTTCAGTCGACCATCAGCTCAAACCGACGAAAAGCAAAGCACGATCTACAACTCGCACCTGTGCGGGACGCATCAGCATCCGCGGTCTCCTCATCGTCCCGGCCCTTGTCGATGTCTATCGAGGTCGCGAAAGCAGCATCACTGAAGAATTTCCTTGAATATGAGTCGACGAAGACAGAGTCGACCTCCGAAAGGCAGAAAGGAACAAAGCTGAACAGCACTTACGTGGAGGCGACGGGAACATCCACCTTGATCTTGGGCAGAGCCTTCCTGGGCTTGGCGGTGGTGACCTTGGGTTGCTTGGGCGCCTTCTCAGATGGGTCAGGAGTGGCCGTACGAGCCTGCTTTGGCGCCTGGGAGCTGGAGGGACCTGCCCGAGAGCGCACAACCCCTGGGTCGTGCTTCTCCTTGGATCGCTTCTCGCCACGGGGAGGTGACTCGACCTCCTCCCACTGCTGTAGTCCTCGCTCTCCTCTTCGGTCTCTTCATCAGACTTCCACTCGGAGACGTCGCCCACGCCCTCTTCACCCTCTTGGACCCGATCCCCGTTGGGCACCTAGTACATTTCAGTATAGATATGCAGAGAAGAAAGATCAGCCAAATGTCAGTCGGACTCATCAAGAAAACTGCAAGCAAATAACAAGAACACCACTCGGAAGCCAAGGAGAGACCTTGTCAGGAAGATGGTCGGCGTCGAATGGGACAACCCTTCCGGACCCCCTGGGGTTGTCTTTGTTCCCCGTGTTACACTTCAGGCACTGCGCCACATACTTCACGTCCGCCGCCTCTGGGTGGACTCGTGACGAGTCGTCGGTGCCGGAGTACAGCCACATCGGGTGGTCCGGAGCCTGGAGAGGTTGGATCCTTCGCATGAGGTACACCTCAAGCAGGTCCAACCTCGTGACTCCCTCGTGGACTAGTTGGACGACCCGTTCCACCAGCATGTCCACTTCCGCTCTCTCAGCCTGACCCACAATCAATGACGGAGGCTGGCTGGCTCGACCAAGAGAGAAAGGTGGGAGTCCGGTCGACTGACCAGGAGTCCGACTGTCCTTATAATAGAACCAAGTCCACTGCCAGCCCCGAATCGACTCTGGGAGAATCATAGCAGGAAAGGTGCTACTATTCCTAAGCTGGATGCCGAGCCCACCGCACGCCTGGAGGACGTGTGTCTTCTCGTCACTCTGGTTCGCCTTCTTGACGGTTTGCGAGCGACAAGTAAAGATGTGTTTGAACAAACCCCAGTGCGGCCGACAGCCGAGGAAGTTCTCACACATGGTGGTAAACGCGACAAGGAAGGCAATGGAGTTGGGCGTGAAGTAATGCAGCTGAGCGCCGAAGAAGTTCAGGAAAGCACGAAAGAAAGGGTGCGGGGGCATGGAGAAACCTTGGTCGACGTGAGTCGCGAGGAGGACGCACTCGCCCTCCCGCGGCCGAGCTCAAGCTTGCCCTCCGGCACCCGCCAGGTGCCATGGGCAACTATCCCCTCTTCCTCCAGCTCCTCCAAGTCCTCCACTGTGACGGTGGACCTGATCCAATCCCCCTGGATCCAACCAGGAGGGAGCCCAGACCTCGACGACGATCCGCCGCGGCCGGACCGCTTCCCCTTCCCCGTTGCCGCCTTCTTTGAGCGCTCCATCGCCGTGGTCTTGTCTTTGCCCATGGCGCGTGAGCCGGAGGTGGCTGTGGAGAGAGAGAAGGAGCAGAGGCGCGGTGGAGAGGCAGAGGCGATGGAACAGAGGATGGGCGCACAGTGCCCTCGCTTCGGGCTCGACGCTCATTTATAGCATGATGGTCGAGTGACTGACCAGTGGCCCCAAACGATCTTATCAAATCACGCAACAGGCGCGGCCGCGATACGTGGCGAAAAAGGCGGTGCGAGGATCGAGGCGTCCCGAGCATATCCGTCTGATTGCCGCGGCACGACCCGTCCCGCGCGCTTCCCCAAATTTCGATATCCTGCAAAATCCGGCGACCAGAGAACAACCAATCCCGCCGAAAACTGCGCACGCCAACGGCACTCGACGCCTAGCGCAAAGCTCAGTCGACGGACAACGCAACAAACACACTCGACGGTTCCAGAATCGATCAAGGCGACCAAGACGAGATTGAGAAAAATAGCCTAGTCCACAAGCTCAGAGAAGACTACCCCAAGGGCGTCGAGCCAGGACCAAGGCTCTCTTCAGCACTCTCTCCTGCTCAAGCCTCAATCCATTCGGGGGCTACTGACGAGGTTACGGACCTCGGGTAGGGTCACAGGCCTGACCAAGATACCCCACCCAAGGTCACTACCCCAGAAGATCAAAAGACAAAACCTACGATGGAAAAGACAGTCGACTGAGACGGCCCAAGAGGACATCCCACTCGACTGGACATCACCTACAAGAAGACTCAACTCCACTCGACCCATCCAAGGCACTCGACCCCCGAAGGTCAAAGGTCCCTTAGGACAACAACAGTCTGGTATTTACTCGATGTAGTGAATGCCTTTATTACTCTTTACTGCAGACGTTACCAATAACGTTTGCCTTAATGTACATTAAACCCTTAGTAACGTGGAGCATGGTTGTGGTCCTGGCGGACTATATAAGCCACCCCCTCCTCCAGTACAAGGGTTCGCATCCTTGTAACTCACACATATACACACTTCAGTCGACCGCCTCCGGGCACCGAGACGTAGGGCTGTTACTTCCTCCGAGAAGGACCTGAACTTGTAAAACACCTTGTGTACGACTTCACCATATCTAGGGCCTTGCCTCCTCATTCGCACCCCCTACTAGTACTGTCAGACCTAGAGCCACGACAACTGCCACGTGATTATGATGCAACTGCTTCCAGTTGCATCGAGGGGGATTCTACCAGAAAACGTTCGATTGTCCATTGTGAAGCTATGTGCATTCCTCAATTCAATATCTCAGAAGGTAATCGATCCAGAAATCATACCAAGGTTAGAGAAAGATTTGGTGCAATATCTTGTCAGTTTTGAGTTGGTGTTCCCACCATCCTTCTTCAATATCATGACGCACGTCCTAGTTCATCTAGTCGACGAGATTGCCATTCTAGGTCCTGTATTTCTATATAATATGTTCCCTTTTGAGAGGTTCATGGGAGTCTTAAAGAAATATGTTCATAACCGTGCTAGTCCAGAAGGAAGCATCTCCAAGGGCCATGAAAATGAGGAGGTCATTGAGTTTTGTGTTGACTTTATTCCTGACCTTCAGCCAATTGGTGTTCCTGAATCGCGACATGAGGACAGACTGGGTGGAAATGGCACGCTTGGACCGAAACAAATAATATGTATGGAAGGGCATTCTCTCACTCAAGCACACTACATATTTCTACAAAATTTCGCCTTGGTGGCTCCATATATCGAGGAACACAAGAATATTCTACGCTCCGAACACCCAGAGCAGTGTGACGATTGGATTACATGTGAACAAATGATGGCTTCTCGCCCCTCGTTGGTTACCCCAAGTGGAAGGTTTGAGATGCAGTGTAGCGGAAGTTTTCCCTTGGCAAAGATACCAAGGATTGATTTCCCCTAAGACTCCAAGGTTCAACAAAAAGGTGTCAACTGCTAACGGCGCTAGATATTAGCAATCAACTTGGACCTGCACACAGATACAAATAACTTTGCTCCCAACGAGTACAGAGAGGTTGTCAATCCCTCCGGCCTTGTCGTTTACAAAGGATCAAACGCAAGTGATAATAGTGATAGGTATTGCTGCAAATAGTAAGTAAAAGCAGAAAGTAAATAGCGGATGTGATCAGTGATGGTAATATGGACCGGGGTCCCATGATGTTCACTAGTGATGTCTCTCTCCCAAAAGACGATAAAACAGCTATGTGAGGTAAACGAATTACAGCTGGGCAATTGACAGAATCATGTGCGCAAACCAATGCTAACTATGTTGCAAGAAAGGTAGAGGTTCAAAGCATGGGCGGTACGCCAAGGCAAGTAGACCGAAATCCATCTGCATCTACTACTAATCATCCACCTTGAGATATCTATCCAGAACATCTCGCTGGTATTAAGTTGCGAGTACCACCCATAGTGTAAACTCAAAGCAACAGACAACTGCATTAAAAGAACTTTGCGTAAAGTAAACAATCCTTGCACCCGCGGGTACAAGCACCGTTGTTTTCCCCCTTGTGGCAACAACACATCCCCTAGACTCATGTTTCTGTCACTCAAGCTAGTCATCGAGGGGCATGAACCCACAATCGAGCATAACGTTCCCTCTTGGAGTCACTACCTACTACTTGGCCAAAGCAATAAATAGCCACGGAGAACATGCAAGAATTACTTAAGAACATAAATATAAAAGAGGTAAATCAAATATATACTCAAACACAATCTGAACATAATCTCACAATCCATCGGATCCCAGCAAACTCAACATAGCAACAGCATAAGGATTACATATGTGCCTCGATCATGTAGGGCAGCTCACGAGGTCTAATTAGTGAAGCACAAGAAGGGGAGGAGAACATCACATAGCTACTGGTCATGAACCCATGGTCCAAGGGAGACTACTCACAACTCATCCGGGAGGCGTCCATGGTGGTGGAGAGGCCCCCGGTGGTGATCCTCCCCTCCGGTAGGGTGCCGGGAAGAGTTCTCCTGGTGCTCCCGATCTTGGAAGCGCGGTGGCGGCGGAACAGAGATGAGATCGCGAAAAAGGGATCCGTCCTCGAGGGTTTCGGGACGCGATATAAATATATGCCAAAGGGGGGCATCAGCGGAGGCCTGGGGGGCCCAGGCGCCCCCCGGCGCGGCCAGGAGGGGGGCCGCGCCACCAGGGTGCCTGGAGCCCTGGTGGCCCCCCTCCGGCCCTACTTTGGCCGTGTGGAAGCTTCCGGAACGCTGATTTTTTATATAATTTTTTTGGGATTTTTCTGACAGTTTTCGTGACGGGAAAACCTGAAATACAAAAACAGCAGAAAACATAAACTGGCACTGGGGTGCACTGAGTTAATAGGTTAGTCCAAATATGATCAAAAGTGTATGGAAGTGTATAAATATCATAGCAATATCACCCAAAAGAGGCATGGAGCAAGCAGAAATTATAGATACGTTTTGGACGTATCAACATCCCCAAGCTTAATTCCTGCTCGTCCTCGAGTAGGTAAATGATAACGAGAATAATTTCTGTGGTGACATGCTATTAACCATATAAGGATTTTTCATAGTCATATGACAAAAGCTTACTGAGACAATGAATCTGTAGTTATTAAGTTGCCTCATGAGAAAATCACAAAGAACTGAAAGTTTTACAATATGATACTGAAACATCAAAAAGATTTGTAATGAGCATGGTGTGCAAATATGATAAAGTGATATCTCGCTTGCCCCCTTTAGTGATGCAAGACATAAATGCAGGGGCACCTCCAAGGTTTAAGTGATGACTAGATACAATAATTTCAGAATAAACGATATCACAATCATGCAAAAGACAATGCTACTTTGGGACAATGCACATTACACTCAGAATGACAATCATGCTCTTAATAGTTGGTGCTTTAAAAGAAGGTGGAGACTCTCGAACCGTGGCTTTTGTTGGCAAAGTTGAAAACCCGTAGTCGGAAACAAAGACAAAACATGTACCAGAGCTCTTGGTTTTAAAAACAGAGGTAATAATTTTTTTTTAGATTATGCATGTTCCGTCAACGAATGCTAGCAGATAACTCAATCACTTCTTGAGATGGACAAGTTTCGAGGAACGGCTCCCGAATGAGGACGATCACATCCTCTTAATCTCCTTTGTTTATCACTGCCAAAGTTTTCTGATTTCTCATGAACAAAGCGTGAAGGAGGGTTTGTTTGTCATATTAATTTTGAGCCGGGCGCACTCTTTGCCAGTTCCTTCTCGTATTATGGGTTTGCACATTAGACATGCAATCCCGGGGTGAAGCTTGTCCAACTTAAAAAGATCATGAATTAACTACTAAACAGAGGCACAAAATAGGAATGCTTTTTTTTTGAATAATTTCGAGATGGTACATGAAAGTCTCCGTTAGGAATGACAGGTAAATACCATGTATAGGAAGGTATGGTGGACTCATATGGCATAACTGGTTTAAAAGAATTTGGATGCACAAGCAGTCAGTCCGCTTAGTACAGGTGGAGGTTAGCAAAAGACTGGGAGCGACCAAATAAAAGAGCAATGAAGGTCATAATCATCCAGAGCGACAAAGCAACATTGAATCAGGCATGGTAGTTATATCGCTACTCAGAAACAAAAGATCATCAAGGCTTGACAGACTTTCTTTACAGTCTTAAATATGCGTGAGCATACGCCAAGTCAATCAAAATAAATTCTTGAAGGGAGATATCACTAAACCATACCACATCATAGGCAAACAAATCATGTTGGTACTCCAATAACACATTGGGAACCCCCCAGCTATTTGAGACTAACCATAAGAAAACATGAACTACTAAGCGCCATTATGCACGTAGCATTTTTATCATAGACATATCGACCAATGCAACAGAAGCAAACTCTCTTAATAAGATAAGCATGATAACTAAAGAGAGTTCCAGCAACCAACTAAACAAAAGCTCTTTAAAAAGATAAGCATGAAACTAAGAGCTGAACATTATAGTAGCTATTGAAAGACAAAGAACACACACAGCAATGATAGTCATAAAAATTCTATGTTGTGTTCTAGGTTGAAGTGGAGCGTGTTTCTCTCCCACACAAAGAAAGCTAAGTTCCAACTCGTTATGAAAAGCTAAAGAAAACTCAAAAGGAAACTAAAAGCAAGACGCTCCAAGCATAGCACATAACACATGAAGTGATAAAAATATAGTGGAACGAAAGACGAACTGATAATGTTGATGGAGAAGGGGATGCACGGGGGCATCCCCAAGCTTAGACACTTGAGTCTTCTTGAATATTTCTTGGGGGTGCATGGGGCATCCCCAAGCTTGAGCGTTTGACACTCCTGAATCTTTTTATCATCTTCCCTCGCACACTTGAAAACTCCCTTCATACATAACTCATCATAATCTGATTAGCGAGGTTAGTACCCATAATAATATAATTGTTCCTTGCTGGACATAAGGATGTTCTTGAAGGTCTACTGTTTCTCAAGATTGCCAAAAGGTTTTTGCAAAGAAAAAGCAAGCTCAAGGTTTGCAAAATGAATGAAAGGCAAAACAGGACAGAATCTGTGAAAAACAGACCAGCAGGTAGTAAATGATTATTTCGGGGCACTTCTGCGACTCTAATCAAAAAACTCAGAACAGACGCACGAAAGACAATTGTATAGAGCACGCTGTCGAAAAAATTCAGACCAAAAAGATGATATGGTGATTTTATACGAATTTTTCTGTCCAAGGACAGAATCTGTTTCCTGGACAACACGTCACAACTTTTGAACTTTCTTGCAATCAGAGGCTACACTTGGCACAAAGTTGAAAAGCAAAGATACAATGATGATGCTACTGTAGTAACAAACATCAAGACCACTAAAACTGAAAGAACAAACTGAAAGCAAAGATAACAAGGGTTGTCTCCCTAGAGCTCTTTCTTTATAGCCATAAAGATAGGCTTAAGACTTTAATGATGCTCTCATAGGAATAAGAGTTGAAGAACAAAAGAGAGCATCAAGAAGCAAATACCAAACACATTTAAGCCTAACATGCTTCCTATGCATAGGAATATTGCAATACAATAATTCATTGAAGCACAAAGCAATAAGCATAGGAAGACAAAACAAGTGCAGCTCCAAAACCTTCAACATAAAGAGAGGGAACTTGATATTATTGAAATATCTATAAGCATATGTTCCCTTCTCATAATAATTTTCAGTGGGATCACGAATAAACTCAACAATATAAGCATCACATAAAGCATTGTTACCATGATCCACATGCAAAAAGGTATCATTACTCTTCATATAAGCAAAATCTTTCTTATTAGGAATAGTGATAGTAAAGCAATCATAACCATCATGGTAATCATTGTATTTAGGAGGCATATCATAATCATAATTAATTTTATCCTCAATAGTAGGTGGACTGAAAACATCATATTCATCATTGTAATCATATATACGAAGCAAAGTATCATCAAAGTAAATTTTCTCTTCAAAAGTTGGGGGACTAAAAATATCATGTTCATCAAACGTGTCATCCCCAAGCTTAGAGCTTTCCATGTCATTAGCAATATTGATATTCAAAGAAAGCATACTAATAACATCACCACCATCATGATTGTTATGCAAATAATAAAGTTCCATAGGTTTTTTAGTTTTCTCTTCAAACACATCATGTCCCAAAGCAAGGTAGAGCTTATAAAGCTCTCTCATATTTTTGTTGTTTTCCATTAAGCAAAACTTGTGAAAAGACATAAAGAAAACTGAAAGGTAAACTAACAAGACTGAAAAGCAAAGATAAAAGATAGCGTGCAACTCCCCTATCTTGAAGAGTGGAGTCCCCGGCAACGGCGCCAGAAATACTTTGCTTGATGGCTTCTCGCCCCTCGTTGGTTACCCCAAGTGGAAGGTTTGAGATGCAGTCTAGCGGAAGTTTTCCCTTGGCAAAGATACCAAGGATCGATTTCCCCTGAGACTCCAAGGTTCAACAAGAAGGTGTCAACTGCTAACGGCGCCAGATATTAGCAATCAACTTGGACCTGCACACAGATACAAATAACTTTGCTCCCAACGAGTACAGAGAGGTTGTCAATCCCTCCGGCCTTGTCGTTTACAAAGGATCAAACACAAGTGATAATAGTGATAGGTATTGCTGCAAATAGTAAGTAAAAGGAGAAAGTAAATAGCGGATGTGATCAGTGATGGTAATATGGACCGGGGTCCAATGATGTTCACTAGTGATGTCTCTCTCTCAAAAGACGATAAAACTGCTATGTGAGGTAAACGAATTACAGCTGGGCAATTGACAGAATTATGTGCGCAAACCAATGCTAACTATGTTGCAAGAAAGGTAGTGGTTCAAAGCATGGGCGGTACGCCAAGGCAAGTAGACCGAAATCCATCTGCATCTACTACTAATCATCCACCTTGAGATATCTATCCAGAACATCTCGCTGGTATTAAGTTGTGAGTACCACCCATAGTGTAAACTCAAAGCAACAGACAACTGCATTAAAAGAACTTTGCGTAAAGTAAACAATCCTTGCACCCGCGGGTACAAGCACCGTTGTTTTCCCCCTTGTGGCAACAGCACATCCCCTAGACTCATGTTTCTGTCACTCAAGCTAGTCATCGAGGGGCATGAACCCACAATCGAGCATAACGTTCCCTCTTGGAGTCACTACCTACTACTTGGCCAAAGCAATAAATAGCAACGGAGAACATGCAAGAATTACTTAAGAACATAAATATAAAAGAGGTAAATCAAATATATACTCAAACACAATCTGAACATAATCTCACAATCCATCGGATCCCAGCAAACTCAACATAGCAACAGCATAAGGATTACATATGTGCCTCGATCATGTTGGGCAGCTCAAGAGGTCTAATTAGTGAAGCATAAGAAGGGGAGGAGAACATCACATAGCTACTGGTCATGGACCCATGGTCCAAGGGAGACTACTCACAACTCATCCGGGAGGCGTCCATGGTGGTGGAGAGGCTCCCGGTGGTGATCCTCCCCTCCGGCAGGGTGCCGGGAAGAGTTCTCCTGGTGCTCCCGATCTTGGAAGCGCGGCGGCGGCGGAACAGAGATGAGATCGTGAAAAAGGGTTCCGTCCTCGAGGGTTTCGGGACGTGATATAAATATATGCCAAAGGGGGGCATCAGCGGAGGCCTGGGGGGCCCAGGCGGCCCCCCGGCGCGGCCAGGAGGGGGGCCGCGCCACCAGGGCGCCTGGAGCCCTGGTGGCCCCCCTCCGGCCCTACTTCGGCCGTGTGGAAGCTTCCGGAACGCTGATTTTTTATATAATTGTTTTGCGATTTTTCTGACAGTTTTCGTGACGGGAAAACCTGAAATAGAAAAACAGCAGAAAACAGAAACTGGCACTGGGGTGCACTGAGTTAATAGGTTAGTCCAAATATGATCAAAAGTGTATGGAAGTGTATAAATATCATAGCAATATCACCCAAAAGAGGCATGGAGCAAGCAGAAATTATAGATACGTTTTGGTCGTATCAACAAACGGGGACTTTCGCTGGCTGGTTGCAGACACGTGCCATACATGACGACGCTGTTGAAGATGACCTATACTTGATGTCCCAGTTACCATCTTCGAATATAATGACTTTCAAAGGGTACGAGATAAATGGGAATACATTTTACACGATCGGCCAAGATAAAAAAAAGCACGAACCAAAACAGTGGTGTCCGCTTTGATGCAGCAACCAAGAGGGGAAAGGTCGACACATATTATGGTTACATAGAGGGGATATGGGAACTTGACTATGAAAGTGATTTGAAGGTCCATTTGTTTTGGTGCAAATGGGCCTATCTGAGAGGAGGCGGGGTAATGAAAGACCCGCCGTACGGAATGACAACAGTGGATCTCAACAATCTTGCGTATGCAGACGAACCATTCGCCCTAGCCAATGATGTGGCGCAGGTTTTCTATGTGAAGGACATGTCTACCAAGCCGAGAAAAAGAAAAGATAAGGAACCAAATACATCATATGATGAGTGAAAGTGCCACATAGTTCTTTCAGGGCAAAGAAACATCGTGGTAGTGGATGGCAAGACAGACATGTCAGGAAATGATGAAAAGTTTCATGAAACTGCTCCCTTCATAGTGAATATTGGCCCGAGCATCCAGTTAAATGATGAAAATTGTTCATGGTTACGGCGCAAAGGGACACACGTGAAGAAAAAGTTTCACACCCAAAGATCCCACTCTGGGATGTGACCGGCTTCACTGTCGTCACTTTCTTCTCTAGTGAGTTTCCGGACTTATATATCTAGAAAGTCTCACTTTGGACAAATCGTAGGGAATCTTTGTAATAGTTAGGGCATTTGAAACGTGTACTTTTGTGCTTCGGACAAATGAGTACCTTTCTGACATCATTTGCTATTTTTCAGCTCATTTACTGAAATTGAAAAGCTACAAATGAACTCTGAAAATTTTGAAAGTTGGCATGGTATCATCATTTCACCCACATAGCATGTGCTAAAATGTTGAGAGGGTTACAACAAAAACTGGATTCACTTCGTGAACAAAATGGACAGTCTCTTTCGAAGTATCAGAGTTTCGGACGAAAACTCATCTATTATAAAGGCATTTCATTTTTTTAAATTAATACAACTCCAGACTTTTTGTGCATTCAATATGCACCATTCAAAGCCAAGCCATCAACTTTCAACCCTTTCTGACTTCATTTGCTATTTTTCATGCATTTACTGATTTTTTTGAGCTAAATGACCCTGAGATTGAAAAGCACTACAAATGAACTCTCAAAAGGTTGAAAGTTGGCATGGTATCATCATTTCACCAACATAGCATGTGCTAAAAACTTGAGAGGGCTACAACAAAAACTTGATGCACTTCGTATACAAAAAGGACGATCCCTTTTGAAGTATCAAGGTTTCGGACGAAAACTCATCTGTTACAAAGGCATTTCATTTTTAAATAACATAAGTATTACCAAATTGAATATAATGATAAAACACACTAATATTAAACATAAGAAAAAGAATCACTGAAAATCTATTTTTAAATTAAAGTTATTCATAAACTAGTGATTCACACAAATTTCCAATAATTCAAATTTAAACTATTCAAATTTGAATACTACTTGCACTAACATAAAGTTTGTAATTTTTTGTACCTAAAGCAATAATATTCACAAAGAAACTCTAAATACAGCAAAAAAAATAACTCAGAAAAAATAAAATAAAATAAATAAAGCAGAACAACAACAAAAAAACCCGCATTCTGGGCCACAGCGGCATGCATACGACTAGAAACCCAACCTGTAGTTAGGCCAGGATGCAGGCCCGCAAGGCCCAGAAGGCCCACAGGGCAACGCAGCCGTTTAGGCCAAGAAGCCTGCTTTAGAGAGGAGCTCGAAGGAGCACCTGCGGCTGGGTTTATAAACTAGTGTGGCTGCCCTTCGCTCGGTGAGGTGGGACTAAAATTTGTTCACCGCGGGGTGGCAGCACACACCCTTTAGTACCGGGTCATGGCTCCAACCGGTATTAACGGTGGGGGGGGGGTCTTTAGTACCGGTTGAAGCCACGACCTGGTACTAAAGGAGGTCGCTTCCCACCGCTTAGCCTGTCCAAATTTGACCTTTAGTATCGGTTGGTGGCTCCAACCGGTACTAAAGGCCCGTCCTATATATACAACACTTACGAAATTTTGCAGTTTCTTCTCCCACTTCCTCTCCTCCTCTGCTTCGACGTCGTCGCCGCCCCGTACGCCGCCCCCGTCCCGCGCCATTGTCGTCCCCATCGCTGCCCCAGGCGCGCCGTCACCATCGCCGCCCCGGCCCGTCCCCGTCACCGTCCCTGCCGTCGTCGCCACGTCTCGTCGACGCCCCGTACGCCACCGCGCCCGCGCCCATTAATCGCCGTTGCCCCGCGCTGTGAGCCCCCTGTAAGCGCCATGGCTGCGCCCCGTACACACACATTGTTTTTACTTGTTTTCTGTTTTCTGTTTTTTAGATTAATGTTAAATTGTTAATGTCAAAGTATTAGCTAGCTAGATGAATTAGATTAATGTCAAATTGTTAATTAGAGGATCAAATTAGATATATTAATGTCAAATAATGTTAGGTGAATTAGATCGAAATGCTAGATTAATGTCAAATGTTAGATGAATTAGATGAATTAGCTAGATAGAAATGTTAGATGAAATAGTTTTTTATACCTTTAATTATATAGATGAATTAGATATATTAATGTTAGATGAATTAGTTTTCTATACTTTTGTCAAATGTGAAAGTTTGATCTAGTGAATTATGATCAAATATGCAACATTTAATAAGTGATTTATCAAGAATGCCCCCATTATGGATGTGCACAAAGTGGATCCAAATTTTTTCCTGATCTCATCTACATATAATTTTATATCTCACGTTGTCTGTGAAAGTATTGAAGAAATTCATGTCATCATAATTCGCTAGAAGTAACAGGCGTATGATGCTATGCTTTTCAGAATTATTTTGGAACGGAGCTCCGGATATAATAATTCGTTTTTTGGTATGAACTTCAGCAAAGGCCTTCCAAATAGCGATATTCGGAAGTCTTTTGCTGAACTTTGTACCAAAAAACGAATTATTATATCCGGAGCTCCGTTCGAAAATAATTTTGAAGAGCTTACAATCATGCGCCTGTTACTTCCCGCTAATTATGAATTCATTGATTTCTTCAATACTTTGAAAGACAACGTGAAATAGAAAAAGAATATATAGATGAGGCTAGAAAATAATTGGATCAACTTGTGCACATCCAAAATCGAGGCATTCTTGATAAATCCCTTATTAAATATGTCAAAATTTGATCATATGACTAGGTTTGATCATATGTCAAAGTTTGAATTTGGACATATGCAACATTTGATCATATGTCAAAGTTTGAATTTTGAAATATTCAACATTTGGTCATATGTCAAAGTTTGATCTGTATTGTTACATTTGCATATAGAATTTGGATATAGAATTTGTATATAAGAAATCAAAATTCAATCATTTAAAAAGTGTTACATATTGCATATAGAATTTTTTTTCTCAACGTCAACGATGCCCGGCCCGCATCCTCACCGTCAACTCGTTTGCGACGACGTCCTGCTTCAGAGGAGCCATGCCCGGGACTGGGCTCTGCCGGGCTAGCACTGGGAGATGGTACCTTCAGGGGCGCGCCGCTTGGTGAGGAACCCGGCCTCGGGTCCCGTCATCGACCTGGAGCTCCTTTGGTGGCGTTCGCATGAACCACTTTCGGTACGGAGGGAGCCGGCCCCGTCGGAGGTGTTACGTCGCCATGTCAGGGAGGAGGATGAGCACGTCCGTCGCTACATGGCTGCATTGGACGTCAGGTTCTCCAATATCTGGCAGGTTCTTCGAGGATCTCACCCGAGCTATGATCATGTGATGGTTCCTTCTCTTTGGGTGTCCACTGCCTGTGCGTGAGGAACCGCGAGTGAACGAGATTATTCGATAGTATTCGATCTATATTAGCTAGCTAGCTAGTGATGTGTTCGATAATATTCGAGATGATGTATTCGAGATTATATATATTATTCGATAATATTCGGGACTGAAAGTGCGTTATATCGACTAGAGGGGGCGAATAGGCGATTTTTACAAATTCGTCACTGAGGAAATTCTAGCTGAGGAATTTCCTAAGCAACGAACTACTTAGCAGCGGAATAGATACTGAAGTGCAAGCATAACAAGACAGTAGCATGGTCATCATGATGAAATGAAAATAAGCACAGAGTACAAGTAGCGTGTAAACAGGATAAGCAGGATGGGGGACTGAGTACTGAAGAAATTGGGTTGAGGAAATTGAGAAAGTCATCAGTCAATGTCTTCAAACAGTACAGATCAAGTTCATCAACACATGAATGAGTAAATGGAAGGGTTTGAGGAAATAGAACCAGTAGGCTTGATGAAGACAATGATTTGTTTAACCAATTCCAACTGTTGTGACAATTGTACGTTTGGTTAGAGTGACTAGGTATTTAAACCTGAGGACACACAGTCACGGACACCCAGTCCTAGACACACAGTCCAAGACACCAAGTCCTCACCGTATTCCCCTTGAGCTAAGGTCACACAGACCTCACTCAATCACTTGTGGCATGTCTTCACTGGTGACTTCCAAACCTTCACAGACTTGGTCACTCGGCGATCCACAATTCTTCTTGGATGCTCTAGACCATTTGCCGCCTAACTGTGTGGAAGATCACAATCTTCAAAGGTAACAAGCGTTGGCTCCACACAGGAACACTCTCTTCAGTGATGCTCAATCACTTTGGGGTTTTAGGTGTTTGGGTTTTCGGTTTTTCCTCACTTGATGATTTTCGCTCAAAGATCCTCGGAGGATGGGTTGCTCTTATGACAAGTGTTAGTTTCTCTCGGAGCAGCCAACCAGCTAGTGGCTGTAGGGGGCGGCTATTTATAGCCAAGGGAGCAGCCCGACATGATAACATAAATGCCCTTAAATGATATGACTATTAGGTGGATAAGATATTTTGGGCAGCAGGCGCATAGCACAACAACGGTCGGAAATTTGAGCTCTCAAATTCCTCAGGGCTATCATGGTCCTCACTTGTAGGCAATCTGCACTGGCGAGTTCCTAACTCCTCAGTCAGAACAAATTCCTCAAAGAACAGATGAAATTTGTCTCTGTCACTGAAGAAATTGGCTGAACTGTATGAGATTTCCAATGACTTCACTCAAAGGATTGGGTAGTTTAGGCTTTGAGTTGAGCATCACTTGGAAATATGTTTCCTTAGTTTTACCTCGACCCCCTTTAACAGTACGGTGTTTCCTATGACTCAAGAAAGAGAAAATGAAACTACGAAAACAAAAGTCTTCACGCTTCATAATCCTCGCATGAATATCCAAGTCTTCAAGGTCACAAAAATTTCCTCACTTTCAAAGTCTTCAGGAAAACCAAAGTCTTCAACTGAAGACATACATTTTTAGGGGTCGACATCTGTCGTAAATATCAAACTCCTCATAGACTTATACGACCTGTGTACACTCACAAACACATTAGTCCCTTATCCTATAAGTCTTCAATACACCAAAATCACTAAGGGGCACTAGATGCACTTACAATCTCCCCCTTTTTGGTGATTGATGACAAATAGGTTAAGTTTTCAACGGGGATAAACATATGAAGTGTAACAACTAATGTTGAGGAATTTGATTACAAGATATAGAAGAACCCCCCCCCTGAAGGTGTGCACTTTTGAGGATTTTGCTTGAGTTAGAAGATGCACATTATAGAGTAATATCATGGAGATCTCCCCCTATATCTTGTTATTTATGCATGCATTTAACATATGATATGAAGAATTTGAAATGCATGATGAAATATGGTATCCGACAAAATTCAGCATGCGTGCATTAAGGTATTGAAGAAATAAGCATATAGAAAGCAGTTCAAAAAAAATGTCAGACCACCTGTAATGCCTCATATGTAACACTTTCCAATAATGGCAATAAAGCTTCCTCTTTGATCCTTGTCATTATCCTTGGGGGTTCTTGTCATTTATTTTATTTGCATTTCCATATCTTTTATTATTTTGCATCCTTGCATTGCTCATCATCATATCATCATGGCATCATAGTTTACTTTATTTTGTGCATGTGTGAGACCTTGTGATGTTGTTGTGTGTGGGTTCTAGCTAAGCCTAGCTAAACCCTACCCCTCTCCCTCTTCTTCTTCTTCTTCTTCTTCTTCTTCTTCTTCTTCTTCTTCTTCTTCTTCTTTTTCTTCTTCTTTCTTTTCTTCTGGCCTTTTCTTTGCTCTCTTGTGCAAGCCACCTAGCCAAGTGCCTTATGTTTCTTTCTTCTCCTTTAAATCTTGCACCATGTGAGCAACCTCTCCACCAAATATCAACCTATTTGAAAATGGTTTGGTTGGGTTTTAAAATATCAAGAGTTTGAACCATATTCAAACTCCTTTTATTTTGCTGCCTCTAAAAATGTCCAAGTCAATTTATTTAAATAAGGCATAATTCACTGAGCATGGGGATATTTTTCTTTTCCCCTAACTATTCTTCTTTATTTCTATGTTTTTCTTTTCTTTTCTACCTGAGGAAATAAAACGAAAAAGAAAAGAGGCAGCAGCCAGCACAGTGCACCTGGACCTCCTCCTCCCTCTCTCTCTCACCGCATGCCCATCTCTTATTTTCCCTCTCTGCGCAGCCCAACTCCACCACAGGCCCAGCCAACAGCGCTCGCAGTCGCGCCGTGGCCTTCCCCCCCGGTCCCACCTGTCTGTGTCACAGGGCCACGTCGCCGTCTTCCTCCGTCAGCAAAACAGAGCACGCTCGCGCTCACCGTCGCACCGTCAGTTCACGGACGTCGAGGCCGTCGCAGCCCCCTTTTTAAACCCGAACCTTGTCCTCCACTCCTCTCTAGGTTTCCTTTCCCCCCTCTCACCGTCTAGAGAGCCGAGATCCTCTAGATCCGCCGCCCCCATCGACACCCGAGCGCATCTGAGAGCAGCCCCTCGTCGCCGGAGAGCCTCGCGTCGTCCTCATCCTCGCCAAAGTTGTCCGCCTGCTCCCACGACGTCGACTCCGTCGTCTACGTCAACTACGCGGACCCGATCGCCTCCACGACGAGCGCTTCTTCCTCTTCTTCCTCTCCGGTAGCCGTAGGTGTTCGAGGCGCGCCGTCGTCGACTCCGTCCACGACTGGCCCAGCCGAGCACACCGCCATGCTCGTGGTGAGCTCCTCTCTCTCCTCGTGCCCTTTTCCCCTTTCTGCGCGTACTCTAGGCCCTAGTTCCTCGAGCGCCCAATCACGTCGCCGTCGGACCTCGTCGCCGGCGATTGTTCCGCCCCTCTAGCTCAGGCCGTGCTGCCCGTTCGCTTCGTCTAGTCGTGTAGGATCTCCCTGTGCAGTCATCGTGCCGCCTAGGGCCTTGCTTCGCCTAGCCGTTGCTCTGTCGCCACCGTGCTGTAGATGCTCGCCACCGGTGATGTAGTGCCCCGTAGGTGCTGCTAGTGTGCGGGTTGGATGCGGAACTCCTCAAGGAGCATCTCGCACCTCTCCGTCGTGCTATTTGGTCGCCGGAGTGGCTCCGATGAGCAGTTTCGACGAGGGCCCTTGCCTCCCCTGTTTCTGCCTGTTGTTGTTTAGTCTTCAGAGTTTGCATCTGTTCTCTGTCAAGTTCAGTTCAGTAGCGCAGTGGTTTGTCTCCGTCAGATTCAGCGAAAGGGCGTGGGTTCGATCCCGTGCAGGGGCAGGTGATTTCGCCCCATTTTTGCCTTTCGCCTGAGGCTGATAGGTAGGCCCCACCTGCCAGCCTCACAGCGGCTTCCCAGCCCCGCGCGCACCCACTTCGCCAGCTCAGCCCCGCCGGGCCCTCTTGTCAGTGGGCGTGGCTAGCTGAGCCTGGTTCATTCTTGACCCTGGCGCCTATATTGTTTTATTTTATTTTCTATTTTTCTTTTTCTTTTCTGTTTTTCTTGTTTATTTAATATCTGCATATTTATGTTTCAGATGAATTTGAGTTATGAAAAGTGCTTAGAATTTAATGTAGATTATGAATATGCTACTTGCTGCCATGTTTAAAATCTTTTAAAATGCTGTTTGAATTTAAACTTGTTTTAAATATGCTTAAACTGGAAAAAATCATAACTAAATAACTACAACTCCAAATTTAACAAACTTTATATGCATTTGGGGTGGGAAAATGTGTAGAATATTTTGGTGCTGTTGTTTAGCATGTTTGACAACTCTTTCCTAGAAGTTTTCAAATCTGTCCCAAATGCAAATAAATTAACATGGGAGTTTTTGGATATTGTTGTGTGTAATTCCAGCCCATTTAAATGTGCTAGCATGTTTCTGTTATGTTAGTTGCACCATTGCCATGTTAACCAACTCTTAAAACTTTGTTGGTTGCTTTTTTGAAAAACCACATAAACTTGTTAAGGTGTTCCTTTACTTGTTTCAAGTGTGTGGTTGATCTTGTTTGGTTGTGATGATATTGCACTCTTGTGACCCCTAGGCCATGCATCATTTCTTCCATGTTCATATGCTTCATGTGCATGCATCATGTGGTTGAGCACTGCATGTTGATTGATTTTGTTCCGTTGTTGCATTGTTGTGTTTGGTTAGAGCCCGGTGATGATACGGAGTACGAGGTTTCTACCGAGGTTGAGTGTGAGGAGCAAGGTTACGTTCCCTCCGAGGATTCAACAGGCAAGATGACCTTACCCAGATATCACTACTATCTTTGCCTATGCTAGATGTCTCGCTCTTTAGCTTATTTCCTTGATGCCTATGTCTGTTTGTCAGCCTCCTATTGTTGCCATGAAACTCTCTAACCACCCAACCTATCAAACCTTTGATTGGCTATGTAAGCTTTGCTCAGCCCCTCTTATAGCATTGTTAGTTGCAGGAGAAGATTTGAAGATTTGGCTTCATGATGAAGTTTTTGTTGGGATATCACAATATATAATCTGCTAAACTAAATCATCTATATATTTTGGCAATGGGTGGAAGGCTAAGCCTTTGCTTGGTGTTTTGTTCCACTCATGCCTCCCTAGGAACCGTTTAAACCGGTGTTATGTTCCTTGTTTTTGCGTCCCTAACATGGTTGGGGTTTATGGGCCCCCCTTGATAACCCGCTTAGCGCTAAAGCTTTTCCAGCAAGGCCCAACATTGGTTTTACATTTGCCTAATAACTAAAACTTGCATAGGGAGTTATAAACCCTTTTCTTAATTAACAACCCGGGCCAGTGCTCCACATGAGTGTTGGTCCAAACTGAGCAGACTGTGGGGCCACCTCGAGGAAACTCAAGGGCTGGTAAAAACCTGTAGGATGACTTATCCGGTTGTGGCCTGAGACGAGATATGCGCGGCTACTATCAGGGTGTCGGCATGCCGGGAGGTCTTGCTGGATTAGTTTTACCTTAGTCGGAATATCTTGAGCACGGGATTTCGAGAATACTCGGGTCTTCCCACCTTGGAGTTGCGACTCCGTAGATCGTGAGCTTGTGATGGGCTAAGTTGGGACACCCCTACAGGGTTTTGATCTTTCGAAAGCCGTGCTCGCGGTTATGTGGCAGATGGGAATTTGTTAATATCTGGTTGTAGAAAACTTGACACTATGTTCATAATACACTACCAGCGTGAGTGACCGTGACGGTCGCTTTCTGAAGGGGTTCAGGAAGTGAACACGGTGGGGTTATGTTTGACGTGCTTAGCTAGGATCACTTCGTGATCACTTTGGCGATCGTTAGCATTTTCTCTTCTCGCTCTAAACACGTAAGCTAGTGCTAGTGCTGCTGCAAACCTTGTTTTAGCCTTAACCACACCCAAGGCTTTGACAGTATTGCTACCCGGGAACGGGATTGCTGAGTCCTCCGTGGCTCACAGACTTCTACACAACACCAGATGCAGGTACCGTTGAGAACTACACAGCTGGCGGTTCAGAGTTGTACTGGGAGTTCAATGAAGAACGTGGGCGATACTACATGTCTTACCCAGAGGATCTGTAGGGCTCTTACTAGGATGATTGGGACCTTGTATTGTTTTATTTATGGTATCTTTCATTTGGATCTTCGTCCGTAGTCCGACTCTGATGTTATTTGGATGATGAATGTTTATGAAATGCATTGTGTGACGTGGCAAGTGTAAGCCAACTACTCTTTTACAATTTCATTTCTCTTTTACATGGGTCGTTCAAAGATACCATACTTGAGATCATTCTAGTATGAGATTATGCCTTTAAGTCGTGCCTCGACACGTAGGAGGTATAGTCTGATACTGGGCATTACTCCACCATAGGACTTAAGTTTACAACTCATCAAAGCAAACACGTCAGAAGAATGAGAGTTGTAACTTAATGAAAATATAGCCCATAATAGAGACCCGCTTGAAGATTAACTCAAATTTCTCCCCCTTTGTCATGAAATGACCAAAAGGGGTGAAAAATGAGGACTAACGCCCCTTAAGAATATCATCATGAAGTTGATGGAGTAGCGCTAGCGTTGTTGGGGTCGTCCGTTGATATAGGGCCTGCTGCAGTGTCGTCCAAGTCTTCAACTTCATCCGTCGCGCGTGATGAAGAAAATGAGCTTGTGACCAGTTGAGGAACTTTGACCTTCTTGAATTTCTTCGAAGGTGGATGAGACCAGTCAAAGTCCTATTGGAATTCCATCTCCTTGAGTTCTTCAGCATTGAAGTGATGTGAAAGAATAGCCCAAGTGCGATCGAAGATTTCATGCGCATAGTAGTGATTCTTCTTCACAGTGTTCTGAGTGACAGTCCTGTTTTGAAGAATTGTAGCAAACTGGCGCTTGACCCACTTGTGATTTCTATCAACTTTCTGATGAAGACCGAGGTGAAGCTCACGGTCAGTCATCACACGTGGAACAGTTGCTTGAGGAATGTGCTTTGAAGCATTTGCGGCAGTGTCTTGGGTTACAGAATCATCATTGGTGGAATAGGATGCAGCTTTGTGAATCTTCCCATCCAAGGGATGAGTATCTTCATCAATGATTGTAGCTTTGCCTTTTCCGTCAGCTGAGGAAATTGTCCGTTTGAGGACTTCAACCGGAGGCAAATAGCTGAGGTGATTCTGAAAGTCAGCCTTGTATGCAATTGAAGACGTTGTTCTTATGAATCTCATAATCCAAGGAGCATAAGGCTTCAACTCAAAAGGTGACAGAGTAACATTCGCCAAAGTCCTCATGAAGAAATCATGATAGTTGATGGGAATCCCATGCATGATACTGAACAACAGATTCTTCATGATGCCAACAACATCTTCTTCGTCAGAGTTGTGGCCTTTGATCGGACTGACGGTTTTGGTGAGAATGTAATATATTGTCCTTGGCACATATTGCAAGTCCTACACTAGGAAGGATGTTCTTGGAGGGTGGCCAGCTTTCAAAGGCTTCATCAGCACTTGCATCAGATGATTTGGAAGTTCAGGTTCCTCATAAATCAATCTTGCGCCTTCACCTGGAGGGTGAACAGGTATGGCATGAAGCAATTCAGATGCTGGAGCTTTATAGTAAGTGTTGCCATTCATCCAGTCCAGCACCCATGAATTGATGTTAGCAGCATTACTAGTCAGGTGCAAGGTTGCATAGAATTGAAGAATTAGCTCTTCATTCCAATCACAGATGTCAGAACAGAAGCTCAAAAGCCCAGCTTCATGCAGTAAATTTAGAACTGTCTCAAAGCAAGGTATGGACTGCATGTCAACATGAGGAATTTGACGATGCTCAAATACCTTATCCTTGTCGAAAAGTAGCGAGGAATAGAAGTTCATTTGAGTGGCAGTCCAGAACCGCTTGCGATGAAGTCTTGCTGAGTCATAGGGATTGAATTCTGTGAAGAATATGTGTTCATCGAAGAAATCATCAGCCTTGAATTTCTGCTTTGTAGCATGAGGGTTATTCTGCTTGGGCTAAAGATTTGAAAATGACGATTTTGCAGCCTCTTGAGTTATGACTTCTTGAGCTGCTTCCTGAGGAATTTGAGCTTCAGGTTCTTCAGCAGCTACAGGCTCTTCTTGTTCTTCGGCTGATGCAGCTGGAGCTTGTTCGGGAAAGGACAGAAGTGGAATGTGAAGTTCTTCAGAGCCCGTGTGAAATTCTTTAGTTTGAGCAGGGAGTGAGGAACTTGTTGCAGTGTGGTCAGTGGGAATTTGGATGAGTCATCTCCCAATAATCATCATTGAGCACATGTGTTGTTGTTGGGGAACGTAGTATTTCAAAATTTCCCTATGAACACGCAAGATCTATCTACTAGATGCAAAGCAACGAGAGGGGAGAGTGTGTCTACGTACCCTCGTAGACCAAAAGCGGAAGTGTTTATCAACGCAGTTGATGTAGTCGTGTACCTTCACGATCCGTCTCGATCTAGAACCGAATGTACGGCACCTCCGCGTTCTTCACACGTTCAGCTCGATGATGTCCTCGCCTTCTTGATCCAGCAAGACGGGCAAAGTAGTAGATGAGTTCCGGCAGCTCGACGGCGTGGTGATGGTTGTTGATGAAGAACAATCTTTGTAGGGCTTCGCCAAGCACTACATAAACTAGACGGAGGATAAACTAGACGGTCGGGGTTTCCGGCACACGGCTTGGTGTATCTTGATGTGTCTTGGGTGCTAGCCCTACACCTCTATTTATATGTCGAGCCCTCGGGTCGAAACTTGAAGCAAAAGCCTCCTCAAAGTCGGTTTTGTCCGAAAGGAAAGAGTCCCACTTGGACTCCAGGGCTAGACGCCAGGGTTCCTGGCGTCTAGCCTCTGGTCTCCGCAAAACTTCCTTTTGCACTTTCCTAAAGCCTCGTGGGCTTTTCCCTTTGGCCCAAATAAAGTGTTCTCGTACCCAAACATTTCGGGAAACATCTGGAACCCCTTCCGGTGAATTCCGGAACCCTTCCGGAGGTCAAACACTATTATCCCATATATTAATCTTTATCTCCGGACCATTCCGGAGTTCCTCGTCATGTCCGTGATCACATCCGGGACTCCAAATAACATTCGGTCACCAACATACATAACTCATTAAATACTATATCGTCAACGAACGTTTAAGCGTGCGGACCCTACGGGTTCGAGAACTATGTAGACATGACCGAGACATCTCTCCGATCAATAACCAATAGCGGAACATGGATGCCCATATTGGCTCCTACATATTCTACGAAGATCTTTATCGGTCGAACCGCATAACAACATACATTGTTCCCTTTGTCATCGGTATGTTACTTGCCCGAGATTCGATCGTCGGTATCATCATGCCTAGTTCAATCTCGTTACCGGCAAGTCTCTTTACTCGTTTCGTAATACATCATCTCATGACTAACTCATTAGTCATTTTCTTGCAAGGCTTATTATGATGTGCATTACCGAGAGGGCCCAGAGATACCTCTCTGACACTCGGAGTGACAAATCCCAATCTTGATATATGCCAAGACCACAAACACCTTCAGAGACACCTGTAGAGCATCTTTATAATCACCCAGTTACGTTGTGACGTTTGATAGCACACAAGGTGTTCCTCCGGTATTCGGGAGTTGCATAATCTCATAGTCATAGGAACATGTATAAGTCATGAAGAAAGCAATAGCAGTAAAACTAAACGATCATTGTGCTAAGCTAACGGATGGGTCTTGTCCATCACATCATTCTCCTAATGATGTGATCTCGTTGATCAAATGACAACTCATGTCTATGGTTAGGAAACATAACCATCTTTGATCAATGAGCTAGTCTAGTAGAGGCATATTAGGGACACTCTGTTTTGTCTATGTATTCACACATGTACTAAGTTTCCAGTTAATACAATTCTAGCATGAATAATAAACATTTATCATGATATAAGGAAATAAATAATAAATTTATTATTGCCTCTAGGGCATATTTCCTTCAGTCTCCCACTTGCACTAGAGTCAATAATCTAGATCACATCACCATGTGATTAACACCAATAGTTCACATCACCATGTGACTAACACCCATAGTTCTCATCGCCATGCGACCAATACCCAAAGGGTTTACTAGAGTCAACAATCTAGTTCACATCGCCATGTGATTAACACCCAAAGAATACTAAGGTGTGATCATGTTTTGCTTCGTGAGAGAAGTTTAGTCAGCGGGTCTGTTACATTCAGATCCGTATGTATTTTGCAAATTTCTATGTCTACAATTCTCTGCATGGAGCTACTCTAGCTAATTGCTCCCACTTTTAATACGCATCCAGATTGATACTTAGAGTCATCTGGATTAGTGTCAAAGCTTGCATTGTCGTAACTCTTTACGACAAACTCTTTATCACCTCCATAATCGAGAAACATTTCCTTAGTCATCCTGTTACTAAGGATAATTTTGACCGTTGTCCAGTGATCTACTCCTAGATCACTATTGTACCTCCTTGCCAAACTCATGGCAAGGTACACAACAGGTTTGGTACACAGCATGGCATACTTTATAGAACCTATGGCTGAGGCATAGGAAATGACTTTCATTCTTTCTCTATCTTCTGTCGAGGTCGGTTTTTGAGTCTTACTCAACTTCATACATTTTAACTCAGGCAAGAACTCCTTCTCTGACTGATCCATTTTGAACTACTTCAAAATTTGTCAAGCTATGTACTCATTGAAAAAACTTATCAAGCATCTCGATCTATCTCTATAGATCTTGATGCTCAATATGTAAGTAGCTTCACCGAGGTCTTTCTTTGAAAAACTCCTTTCAGACACTCCTTTATGCTTTCCAGAAAATTCTACATCATTTCCGATCGACAATATGTCATTCACATATACTCATCAGAAAGGTTGTAGTGCTCCCACTCATTTTCTTGTAAATACAGGGTCCTCCAAAAGTCTGTATAAAACCATATGCTTTGATCACCTCATCAAAGCGTATATTCCAACTCCGAGATGCTTGCACTAGTCCATAGATGGATCGCTGGGGCTTGCACATTTTGTCAGCACCTTTAGGATTGACAAAACCTTCTGGTTGCATCATATACAAGTCTTCTTTGAGATATCCATTCAGGAATGCAGTTTTGACATCCATTTGCCAGATTTCATAATCAAAAAATGCGGCAATTGCTAACATGATTCACACAGACTTAAGCATCGCTACGGGTGAGAAAGTCTCATCGTAGTCAACTCCTTGAACTTGTCGAAAACCTTTCGCAACAAGTCGAGCTTTGTAAACAGTAACATTACCGTCAGCGTCGGTCTTCCTCTTGAAGATCCATTTATCTTCGATGGCTTGCCGATCATCGGGCAAGTCAACCGAAGTCCATACTTTGTTCTCATACATGGATCCCATCTCAGATTTCATGGCCTCAAGCCATTTTGCGGAATCTGGGCTCATCATCGCTTCCTCATAGTTCGTAGGTTCATCATGGTCTAGTAACATGACTTCCAGAACTGGGTTGCCGTACCACTCTGGTGTGGAACATACTCTGGTTGATCTACGAAGTTCAGCAGAAACTTGATCTGAAGTTTCATGATCATCATCATTAGCTTCCTCACTAATTGATGTGGGAATCACTGGAACTAGTTTCTGTGATGTACTACTTTCCAATTCGGGAGAAGGTACAATTACCTCATCAAGTTCTACTTTCCTCCCACTCACTTATTTCGAGAGAAACTCCTTCTATAGAAATGATCCATTCTTAGCAACGAATATCTTGCCTTCGGATTTGTGATAGAAGGTGTACCCAACTGTCTCCTTTGGGTATCCTATGAAGACACATTTCTCCGACTTGGGTTCGAGCTTATCAGGTTGAAGCTTTTTCACATAAGAATCGTAGCCCCAAACTTAAAGAAACAACAACTTTGGTTTCTTGCCAAACCACAGTTCATAAGGCGTCGTCTCAACGGATTTTGATGGTGCCCTATTTAAAGTGAATGCCGCTGTCTCTAAAGCATAACCCCAAAACGATAGTGGTAAATCGGCAAGAGACATCATAGACCGCACCATATCCAATAAAGTACGGTTACCACGTTCGGACACACCATTACGCTGTGGTGTTTCGGGTGGCGTGAGTTGTGAAACTATTCCACATTGTTTCAAATGAAGACCAAACTCGTAACTCAAATATTCACCTCCATGATTAGATCGTAGAAACTTTATTTTCTTGTTACGATGATTCTCTACTTCACTCTGAAATTCTTTGAACTTTTCAAATGTTTCAGACTTGTGTTTCATTAAGTAGATATACCCATATCTGCTCAAATCATCAGTGAAGGTCAGAAAATAACGACACCCGCCGCGAGCTTCAACACTCATTGGTCCACATACATCTGTATGTATGATCTCCAACAAATCCGTTGCTCGCTCCATTGTTCCGGAGAACGGAGTTTGAGTCATCTTGCCCATGAGGCATGGTTCGCAAGCACCAAGTGATTCATAATCAAGTGATTCCAAAAGTCCATCACTATGGAGTTTCTTCATGCGCTTTACACCAATACGACCTAAACGGCAGTACCACAAGTAAGTTGCACTATCATTATTAACCTTGCATCTTTTGGCTTCAATATTATGAATATGTGTATCACTAGAATCGAGATCCAACAAGAATAGACCACTCATCAAGGGTGCATGACCATAAAAGATATTATTCATAAAAATAGAACAACCATTATTCTCTGATTTAAATGAATAACCGTCTCGCAATAAACAAGATCCAGATATAATGTTCATGCTTAACGCTGGCACCAAATAACAATTATTCAGGTCTAAAACTAATCCCGAAGGTAGATGTAGAGGTAGCGTGCCGACGGCGATCACATCGACTTTGGAACTATTTCCTACACGCATCGTCACCTCGTCCTTAGCCAATCTTCGTTTAATCAGTAGTCCCTGTTTCGAGTTACACATATTAGCAACCAAACCGGTATCAAATACCAAGGTACTACTACGAGTATTAGTAAGGTACACATCAATAACATGCATATCACATATACCTTTGTTCACCTGGCCATCCTTCTTATCCGCCAAATACTTGGGGCAGTTCCGCTTCCAGTGACCATTTCCTTTGCAGTAGAAGCACTTAGTTTCAGGCTTGAGTTTAGCTTTGGGTTTCTTCATGGGAGTGACAACTTGCTTGTCATTCTTCTTGAAGTTCCCCTTCTATCCCTTTGCCCTTTACTTGAAACAAGTGGTCTTATTAACCATCAACACTTGATGCTTTTTATTGATTTCTACCTTCGCAGATTTCAGCATTGCGAAGAGCTCGGGAATTACTTTCGTCATCCCTTGCATATTATAGTTCATCACGAAGTTCTACTAACTTCGTGATAGTGACTAGAGAACTTTGTCAATTACTATCTTATCTGGAAGATTAACTCCCACTTGATTGAAGCAATTGCAGTACTCAGACAATCTGAGCACATGCTCACTGGTTGAGCTATTCTCCTCCATCTTATAGGCAAAGTACTGTCAGAGGTCTCATACCTCTCGACACGGGCATGAGTATGAAATACTAATTTCAACTCTTGGAACATCTTATATGCTCTGTGGCATTCAAAACGTTTTTGAAGTCCCGGTTCTTAGCCGTAAAGCATGGTGCACATAAACTATCAAGTAGTCATCATACCGAGCTTTTGTCAAAACGTTCATAACATCTGCATCTGCTCTTGCAATAGGTCTGTCACCTAGCGGTGCATCATGGACATAATTCTTCTGTGCAGCAATGAGGATAACCCTCAGATCACAGAACAATTCCGCATCATTGCTACTAGCATCTTTCAACTTAGTTTTCTCTAGGAACATATAAAAAATAAACGGGGAGCAACATCGTGAGCTATTGATCTACAACATAGATATGCTAATACTACCAGGACTAAGTTCATGATAAATTAAAGTTCAATTTAATCATATTACTTAAGAACTCCCACTTAGATAGACATCCCTCCGGTCATCTAATGATAATGTGATCCAAATCAACTAAACCATGTCCGATCATCACGTGAGATGGAGTAGTTTCAATGGTGAACATCTTATGTTGATCATATCTACTATATGATTCACGTTCGACCTTTCGGTCTCCAGTGTTCCGAGGCCATATCTGCATATGCTAGGCTCATCAAGTTTAACCCGAGTATTTTGCGTGTGCAAAACTGTCTTACACCTGTTGTATTTGAACGTAGAGCCTATCACACCCGATCATCACGTGGTGTCTCAGCACGACGAACTTTCGCAACGGTGCATACTCAGGGAGAACACTTATACCTTGAAATTTTTGTAAGGGATCATCTTATAATGCTACCGTCGTTCTAAGCAAAATAGGAAGCATAATAAGATAAAGATCACATGCAAATCAAACTTTGTGACATGATATGGACATCATCATCTTGTGCTTTTGATCTCGATCTCCAAAGCACCGTCATGACCACCTTCGTCACCAGCGCGACACCTTGATCTCCATCGTAGCATCGTTGTCGTCTCGCCAACTATTGCTTCTACGACTATCGCTACCGCTTAGTGATAAAGTAAATCAATTACATGGCGATTGCATTTCATACAATAAAGCGACAACCATATGGCTCCTGCCAGTTGCCGATAACTTTACAAAACATGATCATGTCATACAATAACATATAACTCATCATGTCTTGACCATATCACATCACAACATGCCCTGCAAAAACAAGTTAGACGTCCTCTACTTTGTTGTTGCAAGTTTTACGTGGCTGCTATGGGCTTTAGCAAGAACCGTTTTTACCTACGCATACAAAACCACAACGATGTTTCTTCAAGTATGTGATGTTTTAACCTTCACAAGGACCGGGCGTAGGCACACTCGATTCAGCTAAAGTGAGAGAACAGACACCCACCAGTCACCTTTAAGCAACGAGTGCTCATAACGGTGAAACCAGTCTCGCGTAAGCGTACGCGTAATGTCAATCCGGGCCGCTTCATCTCACAATACCGCTGAATCAAAGTATGACATGATGGTAAGCAGTATGACTATTATCGCCCACAACTCATTGTGTTCTACTCGTGCATATCATCTACGCATAGACCTGGCTCATGATGCCACTGTTGGGGAACGTAGTATTTCAAAATTTTCCTACGAACACGCAAGATCTATCTACTAGATGCATAGCAACGAGAGGGGAGAGTGTGTCTACGTACCCTCGTAGACCGAAAGCGGAAGCGTTTATCAACGCGGTTGATGTAGTCGTGCACCTTCACGATCCGTCCTGATCTAGTACCGAACGTACGGCACCTCCACGTTCTGCACATGTTCAGCTCGATGACGTCCTCGCCTTCTTGATCCAGCAAGACGGGCGAAGTAGTAGATGAGTTCCGGCAGCACGACGGTGTGGTGACGGTTGTTGATGAATAACAATCTCTGCAGGGCTTCGGCAAGCACTACATAAACTAGACGGAGGATAAACTAGAGGGTCGGGGTTGCCGGCACACGACTTGGTGTATCTTTATGTATCTTGGGTGCTATCCCTACACCTCTATTTTATATGTTGAGCCTTGGGGTCGAAACTTGGAGCAAAAGCCTCCTCAAAGTCGGTTTTGCCCGAAATGAAAGAGTCCCACTTGGACTCCACGGCTAGAAGCTAGGGTTCCCGGTGTCTACCCCTAGACGCCAGGGTTCCTGGTGTCTAGCCTCTGGTCTCCGCAAAACTTCCTTTTGCACTTTCCTAAAGCCTCATGGGCTTTCCCCTTTGGCCCAAGTAAAGTGTTCTCGTACCCAAACATTTCGGGAAACAACCGGAACCCCTTCCGATGAATTCTGGAACCCTTCCGGAGGTCAAACACTATTATCCAATATATTAATCTTTATCTCCGGACCATTCCGGAGTTCTTCGTCATGTCCGTGATCACATCCGGGACTCCGAATAACATTCGGTCACCAACATACATAACTCATTAAATACTATATCGTCAACGAACGTTTAAGCGTGCGGACCCTACGGGTTCGAGAACTATGTAGACATGACCGAGACATCTCTCCGGTCAATAACCATTAGCGGAACCTGGATGCCCATATTGGCTCCTACATATTCTACGAAGATCTTTATCGGTCAAACCGCATAACAACATACGTTGTTCCCTTTGTCATCGGTATGTTACTTGCCCGAGATTCGATCGTCGGTATCATCATGCCTAGTTCAATCTCGTTACTGGCAAGTCTCTTTACTCGTTTCGTAATACATCATCTCATGACTAACTTATTAGTCATTTGCTTGCAAGGCTTATTATGTTGTGCATTACCGAGAGGGCCCAGAGATACCTCTCCGACACTCGGAGTGACAAATCCCAATCTTGATATATGCCAACACCACAAACACCTTCGGAGACACCCGTAGAGCATCTTTATAATCACCCAGTTACGTTGTGATGTTTGATAGCACACAAGGTGTTCCTCCAGTATTCGGGAGTTGCATAATCTCATAGTCATAGGAACATGTATAAGTCATGAAGAAAGCAATAGCAGTAAAACTAAATGATCATAGTGCTAAGCTAACGGATGGGTCTTGTCCATCACATCATTCTCCTAATGATGTGATCTCGTCGATCAAATGACAACTCATGTCTATGGTTAGGAAACATAACCATCTTTGATCAATGAGCTAGTCTAGTAGAGGCATACTAGGGACACTATGTTTTGTCTATGTATTCACACATGTACGAAGTTTCCAGTTAATACAATTCTAGCATGAATAATAAACATTTATCATGATATAAGGAAATAAATAATAACTTTATTATTGCTTCTAGGGCATATTTCCTTCAGTTGTAGACCCAATGTCCAAATCATCATCTTCTTCCATTTCCTGAACGCTGGCCTCTTCAGCAGTGAACTAACGCATGGCTGATGATACCATAGGAATTGAAGGGATAGCTTCTGCTTCAATTTCTTCATCCAACTGCTCTGAAGAAGCGGCAGAAGGATTTTTTTTCAGCATTGTCATCAGGAATTTGATAATCCTCACGAAAGGGAACAATCTCCTTTGATGGCACAATGGAAATTGGAACAACAACAATGGGATTCGTGACGGAGCTTGACAAAGTCCTCACTTTCTTGAGAGCTGAGGATTCTGCAGTTGATGATGCTTTCCTTTTCTTCACCGCTGCCTTTTCTGCAGCCTTTGTCTTCTTCACTTCTGATGCAGAAGGAAGTTTGATAGTCCTCATAGGTGAAGACTTTGCAGGAGGTGCAGATGACATTTGTTTGGTTTCTTCAGGCACGACTGTTGCAGTCGCACTGGCATTCTCAGTTTCTTCAAGCGCTGCTTCACCTTCTACAGCAGCCCATGGTTGTTCTTCAAGTGCAACATTGGAAGTTGCCCTGGCAGTTTCTTCAGCGACTGGAATATCTTCATCAGTCCTGGCATGTTCAGTTTCTTCAGAAGTGACATTGTGAGCTGCGCTTTCAGTTTCCTCATGAAGATGAATTGCTTCTTGTGAGGAACTTTCACCACCAAGTTTGAGTGACTTGGACAGCTTGACGAATCTGACTTTGGCTCCTAGCCCATCAACACGATATCTGTCGAATTCATCACTGAGATCTTTGATCTCTGATTGCAGTTTCACAAGATCCTCATGGGTCATGTTCACTATATTTTTCTTCATAAGTCGCTCCTTTATGCACTGATCTTTCTTGCCCTTTCTGGCTTGTTCAAACTTCCATTTTTCTTCTCCAATGAAAGCATCCAACATATGACTTTGACCAGGTGTGAGATTCATGTCATGGAGAGGGGTGTTGGGATCCTTGTGCCATAGATCAATGTAATCGAGGATCTTCTTGGGATCCAGCATGAGAGGCACAGAACTGCCCTTGGCTCTAGCGGCCTTGATCTGCCTATCCCTGATGATGGCAGCAAGTTCTTCATCATCAGCTTTATCGTCATCAGACGGAACTTGAAAGGCCACCTTCTTCTAAGGACTTGGCCTCTTTCCACGGCATGCAGTGGTCTTCACTTTTAGCAAGGCCGGACCAGGTGAGGATTTTGCTGGAGCTAATGAACTTGCAGAGGCTCCTGAAGCAATTGAGAACCCTGCGATTCGTTGACATGTTGCAAGGTGCACAGGAGTTGAGGATTTTGTAGCAGCAGCTGAAGATTGTGCCGCAACAAAGGAAACTGAGGCATCCCTTGAGGAAGTTGCTTGAGGAATATGTACGTGAGGCTTTGAGGAACTTGGCCTTGAGGGCATTGCTATTGAGTGTGGATTAACGGCCGATTTCTTCAGCATGGACTTCTTGGGCTTACTAGCAGAGGCCTCAGCAGCAGAGTCTTCATTCAATTTCTTCACTGCATCTCTGGCTGCACGTTGAAGCTTTGCTTGATGCTTGGCCCATTCCTTTGGAAATTCCTCACCATGCTTGATGCTTGAGGGATCTGCAACATGGCCTGGCACCAAAGGAGGTCTTGTGCATGGAGGGTTTACTGTGAATTTCTTCATGTACTTTGGAGTAACATAGCGATACTCCCTCCATTCCTTGGCCCATCTTCTCTCAATCCTCTGAATGCACACTTTGCGCTGATTTTTGTTTTCTTTGCCACGAGTTTCCTCATCTGGTGTGCAATATTCATCATAGATGTCTTTAGGGATTTCAAACACGGTGTTTGTCTGAGGTTTCTTTCCTCCCTTCTATGGCCTCTTGCCTTCAGCCATTTTCCTCACTTGAGGATTTTGAATAGTTGAGGTTTCTAAGGAAGTATGTAACTTTTCTTAGAGGAATGCTGCAAATGAGTTAAGTTCATGAGAACCTAGAGATTCAGCGGAAGACATTTGTACCTATGAATAGAGTATAGGTGCAAAGAATTTGGAGAGGTCATATGCGTTCTCAGAAATTTTTCAAAAATATCAATTTGAGGAATTTGACCATGGGAGTCTTGAAGACTTTCACTAAGTGTTCTTGCTTTAGGTTCCAGAGTTGTATAGATCAGAAAATCCACACAATTGAGGAGTCATGAAGAAAAACTCATCTTAGAGAAACAAATCAAGAATAGACAGATTTAGGTGTTCAAATAGTGGGGAGTTGAAGAATAAACACCTTTTGAAGAAATCGTGAAAAACATGAGAATCAAAGAAGGGTAGAAAAATTAGATTTTAATTACCCTTGGTGAAGAACATGATGAACTAGATGAACTGTGGTGAAGCTCGTCGGTCCAGATCTCCCACGCCCTAGCTTGGCAGAAGGAGATAGCTACGGCAGCGGCGGAGTGAAGATTTCGGCAGCCGACGCGAGTATGACGACGAGGAGGTTGAGGCAGCGAAGCTCTTCCTCACCAGCATCGATGGAGAGTAGCGGCAACGCTAGGTCTGAGAGCTCGAGCGAGATGGGGATGTCGAGCAGAGTAAATGAGGCACTTTGAAAGGGGAGGGGTATTTATAGCCAACGGTGAAAAACTGCTCGTCCGAAGAAATTGGACAAACATGCCCCTGCCCTTTGCTATCCTAGCGACATGTGTCACCCATGTTCTAAGGAATAAAGATAGTGGGGATCGTGGGTGAGTTGTTCAATCCATCGTGGGATGTGGAACAATTTGAGTGGCAAAAGCCGAAAATTTTGGATAAGAAAATTTTAACGTTGCGTTCACAAATTCTTCAGCCGTCAAGGACACAGTGAAGACTTTTAACAAGTTTCAAATGGAACGCATATGAAGAAATTGTGAATAGACTGGATTGAGTTAAGCATAGAGGGGGACGGGTCCGATCACATTCACTTAGAGGAAAAGTCAACTTGAAGAAACTAGCAATAAGTGAATGCTGTAGAGGACATTAAAAACTCAAACTAGTTTCTGGTACAATAATGTTATGAACTTCTCTCATTTTACAACTTGTACTTTTACCATTCGAATTTCCATGGGGTTTCTTTTTCGCTTGAACTTTTACAATTTGAATTTCTGTCATTTCTTTTATTCCGAACGGACCACCGTTTTTAACTCGTACTGATCAATATTTTTAATTGAAACCATTTTTCCTTTCATCATCTGACAAAAATTGTTTCCACACATATAATACATGTACATGAATCATATTACCCATAGCACCGATCTCAGCACAAAAATCATCGGCCTATTCTTGTATAGAACTTTTTAAGAATCCACATGAACACAATAATAATTATCAGAAAAATAAAGTGCTTCCGCACATGGGTACAAAAAAACTTCCAGCACACTTGATCCTTCTCCTTGTCTTCGGTATCAGTTCAACAGGTAGCGCGTTTTAGTGCTTCGATAGGAGGATTGCATTGAACCAGAAAACAATCATTCTTTGCCACTGATACAAGGAACAATTCTGAACAAATACAAAATGATTTTTTTGAGTAATAATGATGTAGTCTAATTCAACATTCTGGTGAGCAAACTGCAAACACTTGTATTCTATAGCACAGGTGGCTGCTGGCTCCGAGGCTTCATTCACCTAACATGGAATAACACATCCAATTCAAGATTAACTATCGATGCAAGCCTTAATAAGCAAGAGCAATAGTACACACATGTATTGTTTGCATGTCTAACCACAAACCAAGTCTAACATGTACTGTTTGCTTAGTCTGGGATGGATTGTCAAATTTTTACGAAGGCACTTAACTACAGTAGTGTTAAAAAGAATCTTTGAACTGCCACAATTAGCACCGTTTTATTCATCACCTATCCACAACATGAACTTATATCATCTAGTTTCCCAAACCGAGCACTTGAGTTGAGCAAAAATCTCAAAGCATTATAGAGAACAAGACCAAAGGCATTAAATGTAAAAGGACTGGGTTCAACTTGTCAGCACATACATGTCCTTATGTATCTATTGCGTGCAGTGGCTTGTCGGACCTGGATGGCGGCAAAGAGAACACGACGGCCCCGTGATGTGTACCTAGGTGGCCCCGAAGAGGGTCGGGGCTGCGGACGAGCTTAGCGGGGATTCTCGGGGCGGCGGTTCAATTATAAACACATTAGCAATTTTGCCTAATGCCATCAAATGAAATTTGCATGGTTCAATTAGAAACACACAGTAGCAAACATACTTGCAGATTTTTGTGTGTATAAAAAAGCTAGTGGTTTAAATTGAAAACATGGAGAGCACCACCACACATTTTCTTTTAGTATTATCTTCTCATTTCATCCTACAGTGCATGTTTTGTGTTATAGGAAGAAAATGGAAAACATAAAGGGAATCATACTTACGTTAGGTAATTAGATGTATTGAATAGCTTACATAAGATGGTGGTCGCAGTCCCACTTGGACTGCGGTAAGAGCTCGACTTGGATGGCTCCCAACAACCGTGTATACCCTGGCTGCTGCATGTTCGACTTGGTGAAGATTGTGCAAAATAGATAAATCCATTATTAACACAGAACTGCAAAATGCACTGTACATGCAGCGAGTACATCATATATGTATCATTCTTAAAAATATTCAAAGTTAAATGGCTCTCAGAGTCTGAGCTGTTGTACAGTTTTTTGTGGAACTGATGCAAAAATCACAGTGATTTGTCATATAACATAAAACCAATGAACCGAACTGTTTCAATAACACTCATCGAACTTTCATATGTGCTTATTTATGAATTGGTAATAACATACATAGTGAACTCGTAGGCCTAGTGTATTTTTCCTTTGCACATAGCGCATATGTACCTTCGCTAGCGCCGCACTAGAAGTGTCATAATAAGTTTAGTTATCAGTGGGGGAAATTGGACATGCAATCGTTAAGTAGGTGAACTGAAAAGCATACAAAACATGCACTGAAAAAACTGAAGCTCCAGAGCCTGACAATGAAAGTCAGAGCTGTGAAATTGAACCGAAATAAGCAACCAGATGTGGATTTGCTTCAAGTCAGGTTCGATTTTTTTAAATGATGCATGTTTGCACTATAGAACTGCTACTGGTTTGCAAGTTGGACTTGAGTACTTCTTATTTTCTTTGCATAGTACACTGCAAAAATCTTCACCATAAAAGAAACACATATGCATTACCACTTGCATAATTTAGCAAAACTGAACATTGCATCTACTGTTGTTTTTGCAGAATGGACTTGTGTTTCTTATGGACATGAAATGTTAAAGGTTTTGAAAATTGCCAATGTCAAACTTGCTATACTTGAACTCTTTTCAGACTAGTGATCTCCATTTCACACAGAGAACATAAAATTTCACTTATTTTGGCAATATGGCAGGAAATTTCACATACTAGGAGCAGTGACATCACATGAGACAGAGTGAGAGAGAGCAGTAGCCTACGCATGTTTGTGGAGGACTCCTGTCCATGAGCCGCGCTGACGAATGGAGACAAAGGCCTGTCGGAGGCCAGGGGACTGCCAGCTCAGGAACAGGAGGCCTGGCTGTTTCTACATGTGTACCAAGAATAAACAACAAAGGAAAAAGAAACGACAAGTATGAACGGATGCACACACACACACATCGAACTGTTTCTACATTTCATTATGAACCGGTGATATAATACATATTTAACTGCTAAACCAATAGTAAATTCACAAATACATGACACTTTTTCTGGACCAGTCTAGTAAACATTGCATGGAATACGTCAAATATTGGGAGCAATTTTAACAAGTATTTATCTAATTTTGCATGTGCACAATACCACCAAGGTTGAACTTTTTGAGTTATGGTTTTTGACCTCCCAGTAGTAATACATATACTGAGCGATACATGATTATGTTGTTGAGCAGCTGATCTACAGAGACAAAAGGCACTCCTGTAGCGCACACACTAAATCATGATAAAAAGTGGAAGCAAGAAGCAATCAGTAACTACACATGCCTGCGGCCGGGATGTGGAGTCACGCCACGGCTGGGAGGTGGAGGTGCGCCGTGGACACGATTTTTTTGCTCCGAGCCTCCTGCATTTTTTTGAACTGCTGTTTTCTGTCATTGGGCTGATGTAATATTTTGTGTAGTTCAGCTCCCGTGGCCTTGCCCGACTTATCGACGGGACTTACCGACCTCGAGCTCCATGTACACCACCCTGTCAGCATCGATAGAAACAAAATATTATTCTGATTCTAGAAACATATTATTCTATTTTAAATTCAAACCAATTTTTAATTCAAACTGCCCATTTTCTTTAATTCGAACTGATCATTGCTTCAAATTCAAATCAATTTTTCATTAAACTATCATATACATTTTCTTTGTTATGAATCGATGATAGAATACATGTTAGACTGCTATACCTACTCTAATCCCAAGCACAAACCAATGTAGCAATGGAATGAGCAAAGCACAAACCAGTGCATCAATTGCCTCAATTCCCAGGCACCAGTTGGGCGTTTCATAACAACTATATTCGTCTTGCCACCTGTTCAGTTTTTGCTGTAACAAAATGCAAACATTAAAAAGTTTGTACTGGCATGGGGAAGCCTTCTTCCCTGATGCTAATGACCAATTAGTACTGGTAAAGGTAAAGGGAATGAAAACACCATCGCCACGATGATCTTTCTTAGGTACAGATGAAGTAGCATCAGCAATTACTAGTGTAGAGCAGCAGCACGAGTGAGATTCGAGAGGAGCAGTAGGAGCAGAAGTGAGATTTGAGAGGAGCAGGAGCAGCACCCGTGCGAGAGAGAAAGCAAAGGAGAGCAGCAGGGTGTGCGTGTTAGAAGAGGACAAATCCGTTCAAGTGAGAAAGCAAAGGATATCTGTACTCACTACGAATGTGTTTGTACTGCCCATGGTGCCGCACCTGTACCCACTACAACGATGTATTTGTACTTCCTATAACGTATGTTGTCATAACGGTTCGACCGATAAAGATCTTCGTAGAATATGTGGGAGCCAATATGAGCATCCAGGTTCCGCATTTGGTTACTGACCGAAGAGGTGTCTCGGTCATGTCTACATAGTTCTCGAACCCGTAGGGTCCGCACACTTAACGTTCTATGACGATTTGGTATTTTATGAGTTTTGTAATTTGGTGACTGAATGTTGTTCAGAGTCCCGTATGAGATCACAGACATGATGAGGAGTCTCTAAATGGTCGAGAGGTAAAGATAGATACATAGGATGATGGTATTCGTGAAGGAAATATGCCCTAGAGGCAATAATAAAGTTATTATTTATTTCCTTATATCATGATAAATGTTTATTATTCATGCTAGAATTGTATTAACCGGAAACTTAGTACATGTGTGAATACATAGACAAACAGAGTGTCACTAGTATGCCTCTACTTGACTAGCTCGTTAATCAAAGATGGTTAAGTTTCCTAGCCATAGACATAAGTTGTCATTTGATGAACGGGATCACATCATTAGAGAATGATGTGATTGACTTGACCCATTCCGTTAGCTTAGCACTTGATCCTTTAGTATGTTTCTATTGCTTTATTCATGACTTATACTTGTTCATGTGACTATGAGATTATGCAACTCCCGAATACCGGAGGAACACTTTGTGTGCTATCAAATGTCACAACGTAACTAGGTGATTATAAAGATGCTCTACAGGTGTCTCCGATAGTGTTTGTTGAGTTGGCATAGATCGAGATTAGGATTTGTCACTACGATTGTCGGAGAGGTATCTCTGGGCCCTCTCGGTAATGCACACCACTATAAGCCTTGCAAGTAATGTGACTAATGAGTTAGTTGCGGGATGATGCATTACGGAACGAGTAAAGAGACTTGCCGGTAACAAGATTGAACTAGGTATGATGATACTGACGATCGAATCTCGGGCAAGTAACATACCGATGACAAAGGGAAAAATGTATGTTGTTCTGCGGTTTTAACCGATAAAGATCTTCGTAGAATATGTACGAGCCAATATGAGCATCCAGGTTCCACTATTGGTTATTTACCGGAGATGTGTCTCGGTCATGTCTACATAGTTCTCGAACCCGTAGGGTCCGCACGCTTAATGTTCAATGACGATTTGTATTATGAGTTATGTGATTTGATGACCGACGTTTGTTCGGAGTCCCGGATGAGATCACGAATATGACGAACAGTCTTGAAATGGTCGAGACGTAAAGATCGATATATTGGAAGGCTATATTCGGATATCAGAAAGGTTCCGAGTGATTCGGGTATTTTTCGGAGTACCGAAGAGTTACAGGAATTCGTGTTGGGCCTTAATGGGCCATACAGAAAAGAAGAGAAAGGCCTCAAGGGTGGCAACGCCCCTTCCCCATGGACTGGCCCGAATTGGACTAGGGAAAGGGGGCGCCCCCCTCCTTCCTTCTCCTTCTCCCTTCCCATTTTCCTATTCCATGTGGGATGTGGAATCCTACTAGGACTAGGGAGTCCTAGTAGGACTCCACACTTTGGGCGCGCCTTATGAGGGCCGGCCTCTTCCTCTCTCCATCATTTATATACGTGGTCAGGGGGCACCCCATAAACGGACAAGTAAACATCAGTTGTAGCCGTGTGCGGTGCCCCCCTTCACAGATACACACCTCGATCATATTGTTGCAGTGCTTAGGTGAAGCCCTGCGTCGGTAATTTCATCATCACCGTCACCACGCCGTCGTGCTGACAGAACTCTCCCGTGACGCTCAACTGGATCAAGAGCTCGTGGGACGTCATCGAGCTGAACGTGTGCTGAACACGGAGGTGCCATACATTCGGTGCTTGGATCGGTTGGATCGCGAGGATGTTCGACTACATGAATCGCGTCTCTAGACGCTTCCGATTTCGGTCTACGAGGGTACATAGACACACTCTTCGGTTCGTTGCTATGCTTCTCTTAGATAGATCTTGCGTGATCGTAGGAAAACTTTGAAATACTACGTACCCCAACAGTGGCATCATGAGCCAGGTCGATGCGTAGATGATATGCACGAGTAGAACACAGTGAGTTATGGGCGATAATAGTCATACTACTTACCAGCAAGTCATACTTTGATTCGGCGGTATTGTGAGATGAAGCGGCCCGGACTGACATTACGTGTATGCTTACGCGAGATTGGTTTCACCGTTTTGAGCACTTATTGCTTAAAGGTTACCGGCGGGTCTATATCTCTCTCACTTAAGTTAAATCGAGTGTGGCTACGCCCGGTCCTTGTGAAGGTTAAAACAACATACTTTGACGAAAAATCGTTGTGGTTTTTGTATGCGTAGGTAAGAACGGTTCTTGCTAAGCCCGTAGCAGCCACGTAAATCTTGCAACAACGAAGTAGAGGACGTCTAACTTGTTTTTGCAGGGCATGTTCTGATGTGATATGGTAAAGACGTGATGAGTTATACGTTATTGTATGAGATGATCATGTTTTGTAAATTATCGGCAACCGGCAGGAGCCTTATGGTTGTCTCTGTATGGTATGAATTGCGAAGGCCATGTAATTGCTTTACTTCATCACTATGAGTTAGCGATAGTATTAGAAACAATAGTTGGCGAGACGACCACGACGCTACGATGAAGATCATGGTGTCTAGCCGATGATGATGGAGGTCACGAAGATGCTTTGGTGATGGAGATCAAAAGCACAAGATGATGATGGCCATATCATGTCACACATTTTGATTGCATGTAATGTTTATCTTATTATGCTTCTTATTTTGCTTAGTACGGCGGTAGCATTATAAGATGATCCCTTACAAAATTTCAAGGTACAAGTGTTCTCCCTGAGTATGCACCGTTGCAAAAGTTCTTCGTGCTGAGACACCACGTGATGATCAGGTGTGATAGGCTCTACATTCACATACAATGGGTGCAAGACAGTTTTGCACATGCGGAATACTCGGGTTAAACTTGGCGAGCCTAGCATGTACAGACATGGCCTCGGAACACTGGAGACCGAAAGGTTGAGCGTGAATCATATAGTAGATATGATCAACATAAGATGTTCACCATTGAAAACTGCTCCATCTCACGTGATGATCGCACATGGTTTAGTTGATTTGGATCACGTGATCTTGTAGATGACTAGAGGGATGTCTATCTAAGTGGGAGTTCTTTAGTAATATGATTAATTGAACTTTAATTTATCATGAACTTAGTCCTGGTAGTATTAGCATACATATGTTGTAGATCAATAGCTCGCGATGTAGCTCCCCATTTATTTTTATATGTTCCTAGAGAAATATAAGTTGAAAGAAGATAGTAGCAATGATGCGGATTTGTTCCGTGATCTGAGGATTTTCCTCATTGCTGCATAGAAGAATTATGTCCTTCATGCACCGCTAGGTGACAGACCTATTGGAGGAGCAGATGCAGACATTATGAACGTTTTGACAAAATCTCAATATGATGACAACTTGATAGTTTAGTGCACCATGCTTTACGGCTTAGAACCGGGACTTCAAAAATGTTATGAATGCCATGGAGCATATAAGATGTTCCTAAGAGTTGAAATTGGTATTTCATACTCATGCCCGTATCAAGAGGTACGAGACCTCTGACAGTACTTTGCCTACAAGATAGAGGAGAATAGCTCAACCAGTGAGCATGTGCTCAGATTGTCTGGGTACTACAATTGCTTGAATCAAGTGGGAGTTAATCTTCCAGATAGGATAGTAATTGACAAAGTTCTAGTCACTATCTCCAAGTTACTAGAACTTCGTGATGAACTATAATATGCAAGGGATGACAAAAGTAATTCCCGAGCTCTTCGCGATGCTGAAATTGACGAAGGTAGGAATCAAGAAAAAGCATAAAGTGTTGATGGTTGACAATACAACTAGTTTCAAGTAAAAGGGCAAAGGAAAAGAAAGGGAACTTCAAGAAGGATGGCAAGCAGGTTGCTACTCCCATGAAGAAACCCAAAGCTAGACCCAAGCCTGAAACTGAGTGCTTCTACTTCAAAGGAAATGGCCACTTGAAGTGGAACTACCCTAGAAACTTGGTGGATAAGAAGGATTGCAAAGTGAACAAATCTATATTTGATATACATATTAATATATTATTGATATGTACTTTACTAGTGTTTATAGCAACCCCTCGGTATTTGACACTGGTTCAGTTGCTAAGAGTAGTAACTCAAAATGGGAGTTGCAGAATGAAAAGAGACTAGTTAAGGGTGAAGTGATGATGTATGCTGGAAATGGTTCCAAGATTGATATGATCATCATCGCACACTCCCTATACTTTCGGTTAGTGTTGAACCTAAATAAATGTTGTTTGGTGCTTGCGTTGAGCATGAATATGATTTGATCATGTTTATTGCAATGCGTTTATTCATTTAAAGTCAGAGAATAATTGTTGTTCTGTTTACATGAATAAAACCTTCGATGGTCATACACCCAATAAAAATAGTTTGTTGTATCTCGATCGTAGTGATACACATATTTATAATATTGAATCCAAAAGATGCAATGTTAATAATGATATTTGTGGCACTGCCGTTTAGGCGTTTAGGTCATATTGGTATAAAGCGCATGAAGAAACTCCATGCTGATGGGCTTTTGGAATCACTTGATTATGAATCATTTGATGCTTGCGAACCATGCCTCATGGGCAAGATGACTAAAACTCGGTTCTCCGGAACAATGGAGCGAGCCAATGACTTATTGGAAATAATACATACAGATGTATGCGGTCCGATGATTGTTGAGGCTCACGGCGGCTATCATTATTTTCTGACCTTCACAGATGATTTGAGCAGATATGGGTATATCTACTTGATGAAACACAAGTCTAAAACATTCTGACAAGTTCAAAGAATTTTGGAGTGAAGTAAAGAATCATCACAAAAAGAAAATTAAGTTTCTACGATCTAATCATAGAGGTGAATATTTGAGTTACGAGTTCGGTCCTCATTTAAAACAATGTGGAATAGTTTCGGAACTCACGCCACCTGGAACGCCATAGCGTAATGGTGTGTCCGAACATCGTAACTGTACTTTATTAGATATGGTGCGATCTATGTTGTCTCTTACCTATTTACCACTATTGTTTCGGGGTTAAGCATTAGAAACAACTGCATTCATGTTAAATAGGGCACCATCTAAATCTGCTGAGACAACACCTTATGAACCGTGGTTTGGCAAGAAACCTAATATGTCGTTTCTTAAAGTTTGGGGCAGCGATGCTTATGTGAAACAAATTTCAACCTAATAAGCTCAAACCCAAACCATAGAAATGTGTCTTCGTAGGATACCCAAAGGAAACTGTTGGGTACACTTTCTATCACAGATCCAAAGGCAAGATATTCGTTGCTAAAAATGGATACTTTCTAGAGAAGGAGTTTATCTCAAAAGAAGTGAGTGGGAGGAAAGTGAAACTTAATGAGGTAACTGTACCTTCTCCCGAATTGGAAAGTAGTACATCACAGAAACTAGTTCTAGTGATTCCTACACCAATCAGTGAGGAAGCTAATGGTGATGATCATGAAACTTCATATCAAGTTACTACTGAACCTCGTAGGTCAACCAAAGTGTGTTCCGCGCGAGAGTGGTACGGTAACCCGATTCTGGAAGTCATGTTACTAGACCATGATGAACCTACGAACTATGAGGAAGCGATGATGAGCCCAGTTTCCGCAAAAGGGCTTGAGGCCATGAAATCTGAGATGGGATCCATGTATGAGAACAAAGTGCGGACTTTGGTTGACTTGCCCGATGATCGGCAAGCCATTGAAAATAAATGTATCTTTAAGAGGAAGACGGACGCCGATGGTAATGTTACTGTCTACAAAGCTCGACTTGTTGTGAAAGGTTTTCGACAAGTTCAAGCTGTTGACTACAATGAGACTTTCTCGCTCGTAGCGATGCTTAAGTCTGTCCGAATCATGTTAGCAATTGCCGCATTTTATGAAATCTGGCAAATGGATAACAAAACTACGTTCTTTAATAGATTTATTAAAGAAGAGTTGTATATGATGCAACCATAAGGTTTTGTCAATCCTAAAGGTGCTAACAAAATGTGCAAGCTCCAGCGATCCATCTATGGACTGGTGCAAGCATCTCGGAGTTGGAATATACGCTTTGATAAGTTGATCAAAGCATATAGTTTTATACAGACTTGCGGTGAAGCCTGTATTTACAAGAAAGTGAGTGGGAGCACTACAGCCTTTCTGATAAGTATATGTGAATGACATATTGTCGATCGGAAATGATGTAGAATTTTCTGGAAAGCATAAAGGAATGTTTGAAAGGAGTTTTTCAAAGAAAGACCTCGGTGAAGCTGCTTACATATTGAGCATCAAGATCTATAGAGATAAATCAAGACGCTTGATAAGTTTATTCAGTGAGTCGATACCTTGACAAGTTTCTGAAGTAGTTCAAAATGGAACAGTCAAAGAAAGAGTTCTTGCCTGTGTTGCAAGGTGTGAAGTTGGGTAAGACTCAAAGCCTGACCACAGCAAAAGATAGAGAGAGAATGAAAGTCATTCCCTATGCCTCAACCATAGGTTCTATAAAGTATGCCATGTTGTACACAAGACTTATTGTATGCCCTTCCCTAAGCTTGGCAAGGGAGTACAATTTTGTTCTAGGAGAACACTGGACAGCGGTCAAAATTATCCTTAGAGGACTAAGGAAATATTTCTCGGTTATGGAGGTGATAAAGAGTTCGTCGTAAAGAGTTACGTCAATGCAAACTTTGACATCGATCTGGATGACTCTAAGTCTCGATCTGGATACATATTGAAAGTGGGAGCATTTAACTAGAGTAGCTCCGTGCAGAGCATTGTATACATAGAACTTTGCAAAATACATACGGATCTGAATGTGGCAGACCCATTGACTAAACCTCTCTCACAAGCAAAACATGATCACACCTTAGTACTCTTTGGGTGTTAATCACATGGCGATGTGAACTAGATTATTAACTCTCGTAAACCTTTTGGGTATTGGTCACATGGTGATGTGAACTATAAAGTGTTATATCACATGAGGATGTGAACTATTGGTGTTAAATCACATGGTGATGTGAACTAGATTATTGACTCTAGTGCAAGTGGGAGACTGAAGAAAATATGCCCTAGAGGCAATAATAAAATTATTATTTATTTCCTTATATCATGATAAATTTTTATTATTCATGTTAGAATTGTATTAACCAGAAACCTAGTACATGTGTGAATACATAGACAAACAGAGTGTCACTCGTATGCCTCTACTTGACTAGCTCGTTAATCAAAGATGGTTAAGTTTCCTAGCCATAGACATAAGTTGTCATTTGATGAATGGGGTCACATCATTAGAGAATGATGTGATTAACTTGACCCATTCTGTTATCTTAGCAATTGATCATTTAGTATGTTACTATTGCTTTCTTCATGACTTATACATGTTCCTATGACTATGAGATTATGCAACTTCCGAATATCGGAGGAACACTTAGTGTGCTATCAAAAGTCACAACATAACTGGGTGATTATAAAGATGCTCTACAGGTGTCTCCGATGGTGTTTGTTGAGTTGGCATAGATCGAGATTAGGATTTGTCACTCCGATTGTCGGAGAGGTATCTCTGAGCCCTCTTGGTAATGCACATCACTATAAGCCTTGCAAGCAATGTAACTAATGAGTTAGTTGCGGGATGATGCATTACGGAACGAGTAAAGAGACTTGCCGGTAACGAGATTGAACTAGGTATGATGATACCGACGATCGAATCTCGGGCAAGTAACATACCGATGACAAAGGGAGCAACGTATGTTGTTATGCGGTTTGACCGATAAAGATCTTCGTAGAATATGTAGGAGCCAATATGAGCATCCAGATTCCACTATTGGTTATTGACAGGAGATGTGTCTCGGTCATGTCTACATAGTTCTCGAACCATAGGGTCCGCACGCTTAAAGTTCAATGATGATTTGTATTATGAGTTATGTGATTTGATGACCGACGTTTGTTCGGAGTCCTGGATGAGATCACAGACATGACGAACAGTCTTGAAATGGTCAAGACATAAAGATTGACATATTGGAAGGCTATATTCGGACATCAGAAAGGTTCCGAGTGATTCGGGTATTTTCCGGAGTACCGGAGAGTTACGAGAATTCGTATTGCGCCTTAATGGGCCATACGGGAAAGAAGAGAAAGGCCTCAAGGGTGGCCGCGCCCTTTCCCCGTGGACTGGTCCGAATTGGACTAGGGAAAGGGGGCACCGCCTTCCTTCCTTCTCCTTCTCCCTTCCCCTTTTCCTATTCCATGTGGGATGTGGAATCCTACTAGGACTAGGGAGTCCTAGTAGGACTCCACACTTTGGGCGCGCCCAATGAGGGTCGGCCTCTTCCTCCCTCCATCCTTTATATACATGGCCAGGGGCACCCCATAGACGGACAAGTAAAGATCGGTTTTAGCCGTGTGCGGTGCCCCCTCCATAGATACACACCTCGGTCATGTCGTTGCAGTGTTTAGGCGAAGCCCTGCACCGGTAACTTCATCATCACCGTCACACCGTCGTGCTGACGAAACTCTCCCGTGACGCTCAACTGGATCAAGAGCTCGTGGGACATCATCGAGTTGAACGTGTGCTGAACATGGAGGTGCCGTACGTTCGGTGCCTTGATCGGTTGGATCGCGAAGATGCTCAACTACATCAACCGTGTCACTAGACGCTTCCACTTTCGGTCTACGAGGGTATGTAGACACACTCTCCCCGTTCATTGATATGCTTCTCCTAGATAGATCTTGCGTGATCGTAGGAAAATTTTGAAATACTACGTTCCCCAACAATTCGGACACCGGAAGTGTTCCGGAGGTTATCGGGTACTTATCGGGTCACCGGAAAGTGTTTCGGGCACCCCCGGCAAAATATATGGGCCTATTGGGCCAAGAGGGGAAACACACCAGCCACAAGGGGCTGGTGCGCCCCATATGGGTTGTACTAAAAAGAGGAGAAGGAAAGAAGAAAGGAGGAAGGAAAGTTTGGACAAGGATTCCTACTTCTTCCCCCTACCTTTCTTCTCTCTGAAAATATGGCAGGGTTCAGGCTGAATTGGACTAGGGGCCCAAGTAGGATTCCTCCTACTTGGTGCGCCCTATGGTTTCTCCCCTCCCCCTCCCACCTATATATACATGAGGAGGGGGCGCCTAGAACACACACCAACAATTGTTAGCCGTGTGCGGCGCCCCCCTCCACAGCTTACGCCTCCGGTCATATTCTCGTAGTGCTTAGGCGAAGCCCTGCGCGGATCACTTCACCATCACCGTCACCACGCCGTCGTGCTGACAGAACTCATCCAGTTCCTCGACACCTTGCTGGATCAAAGAACGAGGGACGTCATTGAGCTGAACGTGTGCAGAACTCAGAGGTGACATACATTCGGTACTTGATCGGTCGGAACCAGAAGAAGTTCGACTACATCAGCTGCGTTGTCAAATGTTTCGCTTTCGGGCTACGAGGGTATGTGGATACACTCTTCCTCTCTCATTTCTATGCATCTCCTAGATAAATCTTGCGTGAGCGTAGGAAATTTTTGAAATTGCATGCTATGTTTCCAACAGTTTGCACTACCAACAACACGATATTTGGAAAATATGGTTCATTGTTATTATTACTAAGGCAGTGTTCAAACACACAACACAAAAGTAATGTATTTTGCATTTGCCAATATATATCAATTTCACTTGTGCACTATAAATACCTAATGCCAATGAATACAATGTAGTAGGACATATAGCACATAAGCAATCTATGCCTATCCTGATGAACATACTTATGCTTCTTCTCCAATTTAGTCTATCTAATTAAAAATGACTTGAGCTACCAATGAACAACTAGAAGAAACATACTACTCATGGTTACTCACCTGAACATGGTATCCATAAAACCTCCATGTTTGTACCTTCAAAATCAACACACTTCCTAGGCATCATATGGTGCAGCATGCACTTGGTAACAGCCTCCATGGGAGCACCAAAAAATAATGGCTCGTGCATGGTGTTAGGTTTTTCTTACAGATGGTGCAAGCTAAACCAACGAAAGAAGCCATCCAATAGTTCCAGACCCATCAAGCACGGGCTTAGAAATCACCTCAACCCTAATTCCCAAATCGAGTGAACCCTAACCCTAAGTAATGGCAGAGGGAGAGAAGGATGCTTACAAAGTACTCCATATCCATCAAGCTGCCCCATGCTATCGTCATCGGAGCTCTCTTCCCCATCTTTTCATGAAGGCATCATGGCTGACGACGAGAAATTGCGGTGGTCGGTGATGATGCGAGCTCTGGGAGGGGAGAACAGGGCAAGGGAGAGGGTGGGAGCAAGTGAGGGTGAGTGAGAGAGAGTGAGCCAGATCGGGAGCTTTTGACCAGTCGAAATGGTTGCGCCCTAATGTTTGGCAGCACGCGCGCCGTCAGCAAGGAACCGACATGGACCTGACAGGCAGGCATCTATGTCATAATGGTGATTAAATTGTAACCGTTTGGTGACTAGGTTTTTTTGGAACAGCCAACCAATTTTTTGGTATTTTTTTTTTGAGAATTAATAAAACGGGTAGTTTTTTGTAATACTAGCATGTCATGTGGTAGTTTTTTGCTATATACTTGTATTTTTCATTTTGCCAAATGTACGTTGGCTAAAAATGTTTTTAAAAGGAGGATATCACCAGCTTCCGCATTGATGCACGGAGCTATATATTATTAAAAAGTCCAACAGTTGAATAAATTCGAAAGAGAACCTGAGGTCATGTGCCCGATGATAGTAACGCTGACCCTATGGTAATAGACAGAAACAAATGAAATGTACACAACTCCTAGGGTGAGCCTTCAAGAAAGAAACACGACATGTGCACTGAGGGTAATGAGTCCAACCATAGGCCGGTCCTGGGATTTTCACCACCAAAGCGAGCTTCGGTCCACAATCATCAGCAAGGGCATGACGCAAGCGCGCGTCAACATAGCTCGATCAGAGATCTTGTGTTTCCATCGTATTAAGCAAACTTGTTGTTGAAGCCGCATATCACATCATCCCTTGACAGGATATTGATGCCACGATAGTCGATTACCTCTTCAAAAGATATAGGAAGACAAAGACGTCCCATACGACCTCCCTTCAATGCCACACCACCTTCAATCAAGTAGCAACTTTGTATGACCTATCACCTCGAGAGGGCATCAGAGCAACCGGGCGTAGCATCTGCCAGTAGCAGGTATGACTTGGTGCCTCCACGTGAGTTGTCCTGCATAGCACCAGCCAATAACGAGCATAACTTGGCGTAGTTGCAAGATTGATCGTGCGTAGATCATGCCAAGTCAGATCAAACCTAATCTAGAGTTGGTGCGGGCATCCCATACCACCGCCAAGCTCGGAAGGCCACCACCATCTTGAGACCCAACCATCGTGTCATCCTCACGAGCACGGAGGATGCCACCGCCCCTATTGCCAAACTCGACCACGGGATGTCGATACAACAAGCAAATCACTCCCAGATACGATGCCACTTGACCAGCTTGCCGGGAGCCACCACCACCCCATTGCAAGCCTCTAGTAGCCCCGATTCTTAGGCCCGGTGGCCCAAGGAACCGGGTCGTGACTGAGGGAGTCCTGGATTAAGGGGTCCTAAGGCAGACGGATCGTTCATTATGGGACGGACTGGTGGGCCGTGAAGATTATCAATGAAGACTATCTCCTGTATCCGGATAGGACTCCACATGTGTAAAATTGCAAGTTTAGAGTCCGGGTGTAATACTTTCCTTCCTCTGGAAGGTGATCCTGTACAAACCCTAGGTCCCTCCGGTGCATATATAAACCGAAGGGTTTAGTCCGTAGAGACAACAACGGAATCATAGCAATCACATAGGCTAGACTTTTAGGGTTTAGCCATTACGATCTCGAGGTAGATCAACTCTTGTAACCCATATTCATCAAGATCAATCAAGCGGGAAGTAGGGTATTACCTCGATCGAGAGGGCCCGGACCTGGGTAAACATCATGTCCCCAGTCTCATGTTACCATTGATCCTCAGACACATAGTTCGGGACCCCCTACCCGAGATCTGCCAGTTTTGACACCGACATTGGTGCTTTGATTGAGAGTTCCACTGTGTCGTCAACTGGAGGATTAATGGCTCGCTTCGTCATCAACGACGGTGCCACCTCCAAGGGAATTTTTTTCCCCGGCAAGCTTTTCGTGTTCGGCGGCTTCGTGCTTCGGGCCAACACTGAAGGCCACCTCGAGCAGGTTGACAGCTATGCCCCTGGTCATCAAATCGGGTTTGGAAGCTTAAACTATGTTGCTGATGTCCGCGGAGATTTGATCTTCGGCGGATTTGCACCCACGGTAGCTGCTCCCTGCCACCACGATGAACACGGCCTAGACCTGTCATCGGACCCCATCTAGGGGACAACACTTGCAACAGCTCTGGACTTAGATCCGGAGCATATTGCTTCATCCGAGGATGGGAAGATCAACCCCGTCGTGGATATCGCAGACTTAGCGGCGCTTGAGCCGCACACAGGCCCGGCCTTGAGTGCGGATCCCCTCACCGGAACTCCGGACTCGTCTCCGTCTACAAGTTCCAAACTTTCAGGATATGCGTCTTTCGAGCTCAATCGAGTGGCTGTTACCGAACTCAGCCCTGCAGATATCCGAACACATGTCCGGCACTCGCCCTTAGACGAAGCGCCAGACCTACTAAAATCTCCCTCCCTAGCGGAGGATTCCCAGCCGAATTATGCCCAGTTCGAACTGGGGGCTAAGGACATGGAAATTTACTTCCCACCCACCACCCACTTGGTAGCCACGACCGAGGACTTAACCGATCTATTAGATTACGCTTCCGAGGACATCGACGGGATGGACCACGATGTCGAAGCCGATCTAAGTACAAATCCGCCTGCAACTGGGCGATGGACGTCTACTTCTACATACAATGTATACATGGTGGACACACCCAATGAAAAGGAGGGCGACGGCGATACTAGTCCAGAACAGGACAAGCCTGTCGATGAACCTCCCAAACGATGGTGTCGGAAATGTGGATCTCGACCCCGTAAAGGGAAAGAGAGTAACACGGTCACTAAAGACGATGACGATCTGGAACAAGCCAACGATCTCGTAGAACTAGCGGTAGAGCATGACGAACCGGAGGATGGCGAACACAGTCCAAAAGAACCGCTGGCTAATCACAACGACGCGGATGACATAAGTTATCAACCTGTCTCCAAAGAGGACATCGGCCTGGGAGACGAAGAATACATCATCCCAAAAGAACCGCTTGAACAGAAGCGTTTTCAACAGCAACTCATTGCCACTGCAAGGAGCCTGAAGAAGCAGCAGTGGCAGCTTAGAGACGAACAGGATATGCTCAACGACAGATGGAACGATGTGTTGGACGCTGAAGAACGATACGCCTATAAGGGCCAAACAAAGAGCTATCCTAAGCGCAGACTGCTGCCCCAATTTGACGACGAGGCCCCAATGCCAATTACGCCGAAGTATGATTAGTCCGATCAACCGAACTGACCACCCCGTTGACGGGACAAAGCGGCCAGCAACGCCGTACACAAGCCCGCACCTCCTCACCGTAAAGGCAAGGATACAGCAGCTGAGGGTCATAAGTACGACCAACGTTAGGACCTGAATAAAAAGGCTAGCCAGACCAGATCAATCTATGGACCAAGGGAACGTACCCACACACGGGGTGGTGGCTCTCAAGCCAAACAGACTGGTCACATTCCAGTTCGGAGTCAACACCGAACACTAATACCGTCCGAACTACGCCACGAAATCGCAAAATACAGGGGTGCCTCACACCCTCTATGCTTCACCGATGAGGTGATTGATAATGAATTTCCATAAGGGTTTAAACCCGTAAACATCGAGGCATACGATGGAACAACGGACCCAGCTGTATGGATAGAAGACTTTATTCTTCACATACACATGGCTCGTGGAGACGATCTCCATGCAATCAAATACTTACCTCTCAATCTAATAGGACCAACTCGACACTGGTTAAACAGCCTCCCGGAGAACTCTATCGTAAGCTGGGAAGAACTTCAGGATGCTTTTCGGGCCAACTTTCAAGGGACTTATGTCCGGCCCCCGGATGCTGATGATTTAAGTCATATAATCCAGTAACCCGGGGAGTCAGCCCGTAAGCTTTGGAGTCGGTTCTTAACTAAAAAGAACCAAATTGTAGACTATCGGACGCCGAAGCCTTAGCGGCATTCAAACACAGTGTCCGAGATGAATGGCTGGCTAGACACCTAGGCCAAGAGAAGCCGAGAATAGTGGCAGCCCTAACTACTCTCATGACCCGCTTTTGTGCGGGCGAGGACAGCTGGCTGGCTCGTAGCAGCAACAACACCAGGGACCCTGGCACGTCTGAAGTTAGGGCGGCAATGGCAAGCCACGACGCAATAAAAACAAGCGTAGAAACAATATTGGAAACACATATGACATGGCGGTAAATGCCGGATTCAGTGGCTCCACGCCCGTCAATGGAAGAAGCCATTTAAAGGCAATAGAGATAGTCATCCAGTTTGGACAAAATCCTAGACAGGTCTTGCCAGATCCATGGCACCCCTGATAAACCTGCAAATCATACCAACGATAACTGTTGGGTCTTTAAGCAGGCCAGCTACCTGAACGCCGAACACAAGGGGAAAGGACCTCAAAGCGAAGATGAGGATGAACCTCGCCATCCGAACACAGGGGGACAGAATAAATTTCCGCAGGAGGTGAAAACAGTAAACATGATTTACGTCACCCATATCCCTAATAGGGAGCGCAAGCGCGCACTCCGGGACGTATATGTCGTCGAGCCTGTCGCCCCCAAATTCAACCCATGGTCGGCTTGTCCGATCACCTTTGATCACAGCGATCATCCGACCAGTATTCGTCTAGGAGGTTCGGTGGCCTTAGTGCTCGACCCCATAATAGATGGATACCATCTCACTCGAGTCCTTATGGACGGCAGCAACAGTCTCAATCTGTTATACCAAGACACTATCTGCAAGATGGGGATCGACCCGTCAAGCATTAAGCCGAGTGGAACTACCGTTAAAGGAGTGATACCGGGCGTAGAAGCCCGATGCACACGCTCATTAACATTGGAAGTCGTATTCGGCTCCCCCGATAACTTCCGAAGCGAAGAGTTAATCTTCGACATCGCTCCGTTCCGAAGTGGCTATCACGCACTACTCGGAAGAACAACCTTCGCTCGCTTTAATGCAGTTCCGCATTATGCCTACTTAAAGCTCAAAATGCCTGGACCACGCAGCGTCATCACGGTCAATGGAAATATGGAACGCTCCCTCCGTACGGAGGAAGACACTGCGGCCCTAGCGCCTGAGGTTCAAAGCAGCTTATTTAGGCCGAATAGTTCATCGGTCGTCAAGACCACAGACACGGCTAAATGTGTCTGGTCCGCACTACAATGTGGCAGCTCATAAGAACCTGAGCTCGATTAGCAGTTGCACCCCTGCCGACTGCCCCATAAGATGGTAGCATACGTACCTCGCGTACACAATTATGCCCTTAAAATACCTTGGGCGGCTCTAGGGGCACACAACATATAAATAGTCCATAGTTCGGCTTGACCCTATTCGGACTCTAAAACACATATTCTTTTTCAGAAGAACCTACATTGTTTACGGCCGTACAGGATATTCTTTTCTCGAATCCTGCCATTTTTTTCTTTTTTTACAGGCGGCCATCTTAATTCTCCTTCTCAAGGACATATTACCATGGAGAAAAGGCGCAGACGTGCAGCAGGGCCACGTATTGAAATTTCGTTCTTTTAGATTCAGACGTTGTGTAAACCTTTTTCTCTTTCTCTCTTTTACTTTTTGGCATGTCAAATGCCCGAGGCTGTTATCGGCGTTATCCGTAACCTCACGGCTCACCGTATTAAACAGGATATAAAAGAAGCAGTTTGGTTCCAACTCGCTTGGAGTTTTTCTATTATTACCACCTGTATTCTCTACTCCCAAGTCAGATCACCGCACATGCCTTAATAACTGGACTTAACACCACGGGCTGTAGCCAGCCTCGCACGCCTCCAAAAAAGTCCGAACAGATATAGGGAACTGTTTGGCGTCCCGGATATTGCATTATATGTATTGGCTCTGAATCATGTCTTTGGTCTATAGTTGGGTTGCCCGACTCCTGTGCTTTCCACCTTACGTTCCGCATTGTTTGGCTAAGGTAGTAAAGGGAGAACTGCTGCGATTGTACTTCTGGTTCGCCCGGTCAAGTACCTCAGTAGAGAAAGCCGAAAACTGACTGTCATGATGAGGCGAGAGCCGGTCAAGCAATTCAGTGACCTAGTGTTATACTACGATCGATAGCGATTCATTCTGTGTTATACGAGGGGCTGCTCTTCGCCCAGTCGCGTCAAATAGGCACTATAGCTCGAAAAGCCTTATACACACCAGGGGCTAGTACTTAGCCCCACTAGTCAAGCTCCTATGGCTAAGTGAAAGCAATAAAGCCGCATAGTCGGATTGCCTAGTTCGCTCCGCAGACACCTCCTATACGGATCAAGACGTTGGATGAAAAGTGTTCATGCGTGTTACCGAACACCCCTGTAATATTTACATGGGGGGTGAAGACGACGACTAGAAACTTTCAAATGTAAATAAACATCCACACAGGAGGAAAAAGTCGCTCATAAATATAGCAGCGCAACATTTATATACATCGGCACATAGGCTTAGTCCTTACAACCCGAATACAGTCACTCGAAGATTATATCCTTTGAGCACTGGCCCTATACAAGGCGGGCTCCTTCTAGGATGTCGCCAAAGTACCTTTCTGGCTTGCGGTGATCCTTGCCCTCTGGAGGGCCATCAGTGGCTATCTCCGTGGCCTTCATCTTCACCCAATGCACCTTCACGTGGGCAAAGGCCATCCAAGCACCATCTATGCAGGCCGAGCGCTTAATAGCGTCGACCCACAGACTCGCTTCGACGAGCTTCTTCACCAGTCCAAAGTAGCTACTTGGGATTGGATCAGCGAGCCATAGCCGGACTATCAAGTCCATCATGTCCGTACCCGCCATGTTGTGCAGCTCGACCAGTTGCTTCATCTGGTCATTAAGGGGCACCGGATGGTTTGGCGCAAAGAACTGCGACCAAAACAGCTTCTTTGTGTTCTTCCCCTCCTGAGCTCGGAAGTATTGGGCGGCATCGAAGATGCTCCTCGGGAGATCCGCAAACATGCCTGGAGAACTCCACAATCGTGTTAGCCCAAGATACCTCTGACCTCTGAAGATGCTCTGCAAGAGAAAAACCTTACCAACTGCTATTTGACGCGCTTGTTTTATCTCCTCCTGAGCACTGCACGATTTAGTCTGCACCTCCTTGGCACCATTAACCGCCGTAGTGAGTTCGGACACATGGTACGTATTTGCCTGCTCCAATGCATCGCATTTACGAATTGCATCTTGCAGCTCGACCTCAACTTCGGTCACCCGAGCCTCGTGATGTTGACGCAAGGCCTTCTCGGCCTCCAGGTCGGCAGCCGCTTTATCAGCGGCTGCCTTGCTCGCTCTGGCCTCCTCCTTGGCCATCGCAAGCTCGCCCTTCAGGGCCTCGACCGTAGCTGCATCAGCTATTTCACGAGAACACATAACAAAAGTTAGCTCATGTTCACACATATAGTGTGTAAAAATTTAGATTTCCTAAACCCGCATACCTTGCATATCATCAAAACGCTTGTTGACGCGGTCGAGATCTTCATCAGCTATTTTAAGCTTCTGATTTAACTCGGAAAATTCTACGGCTTGGGCAGTTGCCGCCACTAAGGAAGCTTGTTCAAAACACAAAGTGCATAGTTCAGCTCTCTAGTATGCTATAACATGGATACTTCGTCTAATTCTTTCCAGAATCACACAAAGCATCAGGGGCTATTGTCTATATATATATATATATATATATATATATATATATATATATATATATATATATATATATATATATATAGGGTGGGTCTATTCTCATAACACCCCTTAAGACCTTATTCTCATAACACTAGCCTTATTCTCATAACACCCCCTCCCTACGCACCTCCTAGCGCGGGAGCGCCCCGGCGGCCGGCGGAAAGCGACGTCCCCCTCCCTCCCTGCCTCCTAGCGCGGGAGCGCCCCGGCGGCCGGTATATACGCTGGCGATCGATCCTGCCCAAGAACAAGAACGTTTTCCCCGAGGAGGTAGCCGCTGGAGAAGTCGTGCGTGACGCCGCGGAGCTCGCTGAGGCTGAAGGAGTGCAGCTGCTGTATGGTGCCCACGCCCATCTCCGTCGCGGCGTCGGTGCCGTCATCCTTGCCGTCCGTGGGCGTGGCGGGGCCGTTGGCCATGGCAGATAGGCGCCGGAAGGAGGCGAGCCGGCGCGAGAACTCGGAGTTGGGCGGGCGGTAGCTCCGGGCGTCTGCGGCCTCGTCGTCCTCCTCCGCACTCCAGCACTTGGTCGGCGACGCCAGCACCTGTCTCCATGGCCTCGGCATCCTCCTCGCTACGCTGAGCTAGGTAGCTTGGATTGGCGAGAGTGTCGGAACGGGAAGGAAACGGGGTGAGAGCTAGAGGTAGCGGGGGGTATGGAGCAGTACGTGGTCGGAGAAGAAGAGCGTGCTAGTGGCAGGGATGATATACCAACGGCCCAAAAGGGGCGGGGCGACTGGTCTTGGCGGAGAGTATTGTTTTTCTTCGCAGTATCTATGAGGTTTGTCGTCGTGGATGGTTTGCAGCCTCCCAAGATGAAGATGGAGATGGATTGCAGTGCGTAGCAACCGATCCGATAGGGGATGAAAATCAAGCAAAATCAATCACCGGAATTGTAGCTACTAGCTAGTGTGCAAATGAATACTCTCTCGTCGTCATGGCGGCCAACCTCGGTCGGTGCCGGAACTGGGGAAGAAGCTAGTTAGGCTCCATGTACGCCTCGATCTCTTGTTATGTTGTGCGAAAAAAAAAAGTCATATTATTTGACGGAGCGGAGTCGGGAGTTTTTCCCTGGGCGACGTGCGGAGGATTCCTTGGTCGTGGCGGCGATGTACGTGGCGGAGAGGTAGCGGCGGCCGGTATATACGCTAGCGAGGGTAGGAGCAAGAACGGCAAGAACAAGAAGAAGATCCTGTGCGTGCACGGCGGCCTCTCGCCGGAGCTCGAGAGCCCGGACCAGATCCGCCAGATCAAGCGCCCGCTGGCCATAAAAAAACCATTGCAGTTCACTTGGTGATCCAAAAACAAAAACACATCAGAAAAGCAGCTCACTTCTCAACACTTCTCAAAGTAAAAACGAATTTTGTGGTGTCTATGAAAGGTGTCTGGTTCATTTTGTGGTGGTTTGTTAGGTAAGTGAACGTGCAGTGCACTTGGGTAAAAAGGAAGTCTGCTACGAAGGACTCCTCAGTATAGTTCATTTCGAACAAAATGCATTTAAAAACAAGTAAAAATGCAGTGCACTTTCGTCTAAAAAAAGTCCATTGCAAAGGACTCTTTGAAGCTCACTTTGTTTCTCTCCACGAAGTTGGCCATAAAAAAACCATTGCGGTTCACTTGGTGATCCAAAAACAAAAACACATCGGAAAAGCAGCTCACTTCTCAACACTTCTCAAACACACGTAAAAAAATTAATTAGTACAAAAAAGACAACAGCAAATCATGAGGTTCGCTTTTGGTAGTATTCCGCTTCACTTTCGGGAATGTTGCGGTCCACTTTCCTTCGGAAAAAAAGTTGGAAAAAAGACAACAAAACTCCTCTGAGAAAAATCTATGTCCAACAAAATAAATCATGAGGTTCGTTTGACTGTCTGATGCAGTGTGTTCTTCAGTTTGAAGCAGTGCGCTTTTCTGTCCGATGTAGTGCACGCGTCGATTTTGTTTGTCGCGAAAAACAGAGTTTCCGCGTTTTTGTAATTTCAAAACTGCTCTTAAACCGTAATGAATTAGAGGGCGTGTTCTACATGAAAAAGTAGCGTCTCGACGATATCTTTCCAACGGTGTATCATTTGGATCATTCCGGCCAACATTTTGTAAAAAATTCACGAAAAAACGGCCGCTGTCGTTCGTAGTCAGCCGCACGATTTTCAAATTTAACTAAAAACCGTAAGGAATCTCAAAAACATTTCAAGAATGAAAGTTGCGCCTCGTTCGTAGCTTTCCAACGGTATATTACACGCCTTGTTTCGACAAACGGTTTGAAAACTGGAGTGAAAACAGTACCAAAAATTTGAAAAAATTCGAAAAACACAATTCCGCGATTTAGTAAAGTCAAAACTCCTCTTAAACCGTAGCGAATTAGAAAAAAATAATAAATATGAAAAAGATGCGTGGTGACGATACCTTTCCAACGGTGTATCATATGTTTCATTCCGACGAGCGGTTTAGAAAAAAGGCCAAAAAACGCTCACTGCCATTCGTTGTGAGCCGCACGATTTTCGAAACTGCTCTTAAACTGTGATGAATTTTGAAAAGTGTTCAACATGGCGAAGTTGCGTCTACTCCATAGCTTTTCAACGGTATATTACACGCATAATTCCGATAAACGGTTAAAAAACTAGAGCAAAAAATGTACCGAAAAAACAACACGTACAGTTTTTTCAAACATTAAGTTCGCTGGTCTCTGTGGTGCGGTGCGTATAGTTTTCCAATGCAGTATTGCAATACAGTTCGGAAGTGTTATGAGAATATTATTCTCATAATGTTATGAGAATAGACCGGCTGTATATATATATGTATGTGTGCGCGCGCGCGTGCGTGCGTGGGTGCGTGCGTGCGTGCGTGCGTGGGTGTGTGTGTGTGTGTGTGCGTGCGTGTGCGCGTGCGCGTGCGCGTGCGTGTGCGTGTGTGTGTGTGTGTAATAAAAATTTATCTTTAAAGAACATTACATCGCATACCTCAAAGCATGTTAGTAGGCTGTTGAGGTGGCCCGTTCGGCGATCTCCCGTTGTGCCAGCCGTGCCTGGTCTTGTTCTTCAGAGTTCTCCATCAGAGTCGGAGCTGCGATGTCTGGCCGCAGGTGGCTGAGATTTGGCGCAGATCTTCATGTAGCTTCACGCGTCCGCTTTGGTGGGTGTGTGCGGGGTATCTTATGTGTGTCGCTCAGCGGTTGTGAGGGTTTTCGCTCGGTTTTCCCTAATTAACCGAGCAACTCTCTTCTGCTTATTTAATCGATGAGGCAAAAATTTTGCCTCCGTTTCAAAAAAAAAGGCTTCGTACAGTCCGCCTTTGACGGACTAAATTTTCTTCATGACCGCACTCATCAGAGTGCGGTATTCTTCTACGATGCAAGCACTTTGCAGTGCTCCCTCCAGAGTATTCGGTGCCTCCGAATTGATGGCGGGCGTCGTACGAGCAGTTGCTCCCTCCCCCATTACGGGGGCCTGGTCTCTTGATTCCGAAGCCGCACTGGACTCTGGAACTGTGTTTAGTGGGGTGATACGTCCAAAACGTATCTATAATTTCTGCTTGCTCCATGCCTCTTTTGTGTGATATTGCTATGATATTTATGCACTTCCGTACACTTTTGATGATATTTGGACTAACCTATTAACTCAGTGCACCCCAGTGCCAGTTTCTGTTTTCTGCTGTTTTTATATTCCAGGTTTTCCCATTACGTAAATTGCCAGAAAAATCCCGGGAAAAATATATAAAAAATCAGCGTTCCGGAAGCTTCCATGCGGCCAAAGTAGGGCCAGAGGGGGGCCACCAGGGCTCCAGGCGGCCAGAGGGCGCGGCCCCCCTCCTGGCCGCGCCACCAGGGCGCCTGGGCCCCCCTGGCCTCCTCTGACGCCCCCCTTTGGCATATATTTACACCGCGTCCCGAAACCCTCAAGGACGGAACCCTTTTTCGCGATCTCATCTCTGTTCCGCTGCCGCCGCGCTTCCAAGATCGGGAGCACCAGGAGAACTCTTCCTGGCACCCTGCCGGAGGGGAGGATCACCACCGGGAGCCTCTCCACCATCATGGACGCCTCCCGGATGAGTTGTGAGTAGTCTCCCTTGGACCATGGGTCCATGACCAGTAGCTATGTGATGTTCTCCTCCCCTCTTTGTTCTTCACCGATTAGACCTCGTGAGCTGCCCTACATGATCGAGGCACATATGTAATCCTTATGTTGTTGCTATGATGAGTTTGCTGGGATCCGATGGATTATGAGATTATGTTCAGATTGTGTGTGAGTAATATATTTGATTTACCTCTTTTATATTTATGTTCTTGAGTAATTCTTGCATGTTCTCCGTTGCTGTTTATTGCTTTGGCCAAGTAGTAGGTAGTAACTCCAAGAGGGAACGTTATGCTTGATTGTGGGTTCATGCCCCTCGATGACTAGCTTGAGTGACAGAAACATGAGTCTAGGGGATGTGTTGTTGCCACAAGGGGGAAAACAACGGTGCTTGTACTTGCGGGTGCAAGGATTGTTTACTTTACGCAAAGTTCTTTTAATGCAGTTGTCTGTTGCTTTGAGTTTACACTATGGGTGGGACTCGCAACTTAATACCAGCGAGATGTTCTAGATAGATATCTCAAGGTGGATGATTAGTAGTAGATGCAGATGGATTTCGGTCTACTTGCCTTGGCGTACCGCCCATGCTTTTGAGCCTCTACCTTTCTTTGCAGCATAGTTAGCATTGGTTTGCGCACATAATCCTGTCAATTGCCCAGCTATAATTCGTTTACCTCGCTTAGCTGTTTTATCGTCTTTTGGGAGAGAGACATCACTAGTGAACATCATGGGACCCCGGTCCATATTACCATCACTAATCACATCCGCTATTTACTTTCTGTTCTTACTTACTAGTTGCAGTCATACCTATCACTATTATCTCTTGCGTTTGATCCTTTGTAAACGACAAGGCCGGAGGGATTGACAACCTCTCTGTACTCGTTGGGAGCAAAGTTATTTGTATTTGTGTGCAGGTCCTGTCAATCGCTAAGTTGCGCCGCTAAGCAGTTGACACCTTCTTGTTGACCCTCGGAGTCTCAGGGGATTCGATCCTTGGTATCTTTTCCAAGGGAAAACTACCGCTACACTGCATCTCAAACCTTCCACTTGGGGTAACCAACGAGGGGCGAGAAGCCATCATGGGGCCCCAGATTGTTTTGGCCCCCCATCTTCGGTCACCATGGGGATCGCTCCCCCTGGTCAACCGCGGCCGAGGGATTGACCTCAGCCGCCCTTTCGTCCGCCCCACTCCCACATGCTGGAACAGGGGGAGTTTGTAGAGAGGATACCTCGGTATCCCCTACGGTGGGCGACGAGCCCCGCGGAGGCGTATCGCTCTCCGTCTCTCCGAACGCTAGAGAATTCCCCGAGGATAGTGAAGCCACGGGGATGTCGTGCGGAGGGCTATATAAAGGTAAAATAAATATTATATGTTGAAAAGGAAAAATATCCGAATATAAGCAATTTAAATACTTATGATTCGGCCAGGGGCTTGATCCTAGGCTGAACCTGATAGTTGTGTTCGGACGATGAGTCCAAACTAACAGGAAGAGTCAGCTTCTTCCTAGGCACGGCCTTGCCTGCGTCAGCAGGGGCTGCTATTTTCCTCCCCTTTGCTAGGACGGGGGAGTCTTCTTCTTCCTCCTCCTCCTCTTCTTCTTCCGGAGAGAGTTGGGAGCCTGTTTCCTCGGACCTTGTGTCCATAGGGCCAGCAGGGCGGGGGTCGCTCTTGAACTCCTTGCCCTTCTTCTTGGCCTTCTTCTCTGACGCCTTGTACGGCGTCGGGACTAACATCGTCGTCACCCGAGGCGTCTCTGGGTCGTTTAGTAGGGGAGCTGGACTCTTGATCCGCTCTGCCTTTTTCGTCCAGGCCTGGATAGAAGGCGAAAACTCTATGTCCTATTATAATTAAAGCAGGGAAGGAGTATATATTCGGCAGAAATCTCAATTACCTCTGATGCGGTGAGTGCAGTACTGAAGCCCATGTCCTCCATCTCCGTTGGCCACCCCTTTTGGGCCTTGAAGAGGTGCTTCCAGATGTCTTCTTGTGTCGTGCCGAAGAGGTGCTTCAAGGGCCGGGATCCTTCCGGATTGAACTCCCACAGATAGGAGTCCCTGCGTTGGCAGGGAAGGACGAGATGGGCGAGCATTACCTGAACCACGTTTGTGAGTTGGGTGCCCTTGGAGATCATACCAGAGTTGCGGCTTTGGAGCGCCAGCACCTCCACCTGAGACCCCTAATCTGGACTCTTGTCAGTCCAAGAGGTCAGCCTTTCCGGGGGTCCATATCTGAATGCGGGCGCAGCCACCCACTTGGTGTCACGGGGCTCAGTGATATAAATCCACTCCTGCTGCCAAATTTTGTTTGTCTCCACAAGCGCCCCCTTTGGCCAAGTGGCATTTGGGAGTTTGCTTATCATGGCGCCTCCGCACTCCACGTGCTGCCCGTCGACTACCTTCGGCTTCAAATTGAAGGTTTTTAGCCATAAGCCGAAGTGTGGGGTGACTCGGACGAATGCCCCACATACCACTATGAAAGAGGATATGTGAAGAATTGAATTCGGGGCTAGATCATGGAAATCTAGCCCATAGAAAAACAAGAGGCCCCGTACAAAGGGGTGGAGAGGAAATCCTAGCCCCCGAATGAAGTGCGAGAGGAGTACAACCCTCTCACCCGCCTTAGGTACAGGGATCACTTGGTCCTTCTCGGGGACTCGATATGCCACATCGTCAGCAAGATAGCCCACACTCCGGAGGTTCTTCACAGTCTTCTCTATGACCGTAGATGCCTCCCGCTTGCCTTTAGAGGCTGAGCCAGCCATTGCTGGGAAAGGCGGCGGTGGTGGAGGAGTTGAGGATTGAGGGCGCAAGAGATGTTGGTGCTTGGGCTGGAGAGATTGGAGAACTAGGGCTTGAGGAGAGCGCGGCGATAAAGGGTAAAGATTTGAGTCATTTTATAAGCGGTGAATACTAAACACCCCACCCCACTCTAGTTGTAAACCTTGCCGGTTCCCAATGAGGTCATGCGTAAGGCACGGTTAAGATGCTCACGTCACATTGATAAGGATCACGTAATAAGTGGCCACGATCTCTGCTTTGACAAGACGTGCCAATGATGCTATACCTCGAAACGCGAAACCAGGGCCAAGAAAATGGTTCGATATATATTAAAGGGACAGAAGTGACGCTTCGCTGAAAGGTTGTCAGTAAAGACACAGTATCCGTTTTTCGATACCTTGCCTTCGAGGCTAAGGGTTGTACTAACCATGCAGAGTCGGACACAGTACCTTTTGTAGGGAATATTGCTTCAATATGTTCGGGAGGAGGAACCCGCCTTGCAACGCCGAAGACAGTGCGCAAAACGAACTCGTCATAATCAAAGACTGGTTCATGGGCTACTGAGGGAGTCCTGGATTAAGGGGTCCTCAGGCGGCTGAATCGTTCATTATGGGCTGGACTAGTGGGCCGTGAAGATTATCAATGAAGACTATCTCTCATATCCGGATAGGACTCCCCATGTGTAAAATTGCAAGTTTAGAGTCCGGGTGTAATACTTTCCTTCCTCTTCAAGGTGATAATGTACAAACCCAAGGTCCCTCGGGTGCATATATAAACCAGAGGGTTTAGTCCGTAGAGACAACAACAGAATCATAGCAATCACATAGGCTAGACTTTTAGGGTTTAGCCATTACGATCTCGAGGTAGATCAACTCTTGTAACCCATATTCATCAAGGTCAATCAAGCAGGAAGTAGCGTATTACCTCGATCAAGAGGGCCTGAACCTGGGTAAACACCGTGTCCCCAGTCTCCTATTATCGATTCTCAAACGCATAGTTCGGGACCCCCTACCCGAGATCTGTCGATTTTGACACCGACAGCGACGACATCGGCACCACTGCCAGTGGCACTCGTAGTTGCGACAGCGTGGCCACCATCAGATGATCCTAGGGTCATTGCCCTCGCATTCATGCTCTACCACATGTGTCCACCATCAAGGGTCAATCGCCACGCTCTGCTCGGAGGTCTCCCGTCGTGAGTAGAGATGAGGACCCGTCGTCCATCGCGTGGGGCTATACCCACATGCTTCCTCTAAAATGGGTGGCTGGTTAGATGGGAGGAGGGTGGGGCGACGACTAGGGTTTAGCCCGAACAGCTCTCCTTGGAGCGACGCAAGCGATGGAGTCTAAAAATAAACATGAATCCAATGAACTAAACATACCTTACATGGCTAATTTTCTTGTGGGGGAAGCAGCGTAGCCGGGTTCAAGTTCTAGATTTAACGTAGGTGTTCGCTTATTTCATGGATTTATTTTAGACTCTTCACGCTATTCGTTCAGTGTTGACTGTATTTTTTATTTTCATAAAAGGAGGTTAAAACCCCCAGCCTCTACATCAATCGATGCATATAGCCATCCTTATTAATTATTCAACAAAGGTCTGATAAGAACATACATCAAACCACCTGAAGCCACCACTCACACCTAGAAACTCGATAATGTGGAGTGCTCTCACTCCCCATATCTAATACCGGTGTCATCGCTGATCCATCCACATAACGTATTAGAACCAATAGTCGGTGCAGCAGACCTAAAGCGTAGACCACATATACATGGTTTAGAAGCCGCCATCATCATCGAACCATTGATCCATCTTCAGGAGAGAGATTTGTATCACCCTTGCCTGTCCGGCCATCCGACAATGCCACCACGGCGCCACTGCCCTGTGCTCGTCCATCCGACGTGAAGACTGTGGAAGATTTGTCGTGCGTAGCACCTACTGACCAGGCATGACACAATGTAGCACCTGTCGCACATGAATGACTTGACATCTCCTCCGAAGCTCTGTGCAAGATGAAGCCGCTCCACCTCCTGCCTATATTGTCCAGCGCTACTCCACAAACGATGCTCCCAAGAGAGAATGACACTGTAGTAACGCCAACGTCCGATTTCGAATACCAGATCCTAGGGTTTCCCCTAGAGCAGCAAGAGTGGGTCGACTGTAGTTACACGATGATGCCTTCATCAAGGTAATGATGCATAACGCCACTATCGCCCGGCATCGGCTTAGTTTTCACCGGCAACTATGTCTTCCGGGCTCGCAGCCGGGACTAGATGATCTCGAGATCCGACCACCCAGCCTCTGGCCGACCACCGCCATAATCCTCGTGATGTGTGGCAGACCCGGAGTGCCTTCACAAGCCGTCGTCGAGGCCTACGAAAGGGAGCAGGAGAGGTGATAACCCACAAGTGTAGGGGATCAGTTGTAGCCTCTTTTGATAAGTAAGAGTGTCGAACCCAACAAGGAGCTAAAGGTAGAACAAATATTCCTTCAATTCTATCGACCACCGATACAACTCTACGCACGCTTGACGTTTACTTTACCTAGAACAAGTACGAAACTAGAAGTACTTTGTGGTTTTTGTAGGATAGGTTTGCAAGAATATAAAGAGCATGTTAATAAAACTAGGGGCTGTTAAGATAAAGACACAACTAAATTAGTTTTAGTAGAGAGCTTTTTGTCATGAGAAAGTTATTTGTCCCTAGGCAATCGATAACTAGACCGGTAATCACTATTGCAATTTTATTTGAGGGAGAGGCATAAGCTAACATACTTTCTCTTCTTGGATCATATGCACTTGGAACTCTAGCAAGCGTCCGCAACTACTAAAGATCATTAAGGTAAACCCAACCATAGCATTAAAGTATCAAGTCCTCTTTATTCACATACGCAAACAACCTACTTACTCGGGTATGTGCTTCTGACACTCACGCCACCCACCATAAGCAAATCATGAACATATTGCAAACCCTACAACGGGGATCCCTCATGCTTGCGCGTCACGGAGAGCACCATAGGACAGCACCAATAATAAAACATGCAACTCAAACCAATCACGATCATCAATTAACCCATAGGACAAAACGGAGCTACTCAAACATCGTAGGATAGCCATACATCATTGGGAAATAATATATAGCATTGAGCACCATGTTTAAGTAGAGATTACAGCGGGTAGAAGAGGGGTTACACCGCTACATAGAGGAGGGAGTTGGTGATGACGGTGGTGAAGTTGTTAGTGTAGATTGCGGTGACGATGATGGCCCCGACGGCACTCCAGTGCCACCGGAAACGAGGGAGAGAGAGCCCCCTCCTTCTTCTTCTTCCTTGACCTTCTCCCTAGATGGGAGAAGGGTTTCCCCTCTGGTCCATGGTCTCCATGGCGTGGGAGGGGCGAGAGCCCCTCCGAGATTGGATCTGTCTCTGTGTCTCTCTCTGTTTCTGTGTTCCCAGATTCTGACCCTTCACTGTTTCTTAAATTCCCGGAGATCCGTAACTTCGATTGGGCTGAATTTTGGACACGATTTTTATCCAGATATTAGCTTTCTTGCGGCGAAAGAAGGGCATCAACTACCTTACGGAGTGGCCACGTGGGCCCAGGGCGCGCCCCTCACCCTCGTGGGCCACTCGGGCATCGTCTCACGTTGGTTCCGCTTCCCGAAATTCACATATATTCCAAAAAAATCTCCGTCCATTTTTATCCTGTTTGGACTCCGTTCGATATGGATATTCTGCGAAACAAAAAACATGCAACAAACAGGAACTAGCACTGGGCGCTGGATCAATATGTTAGTCCCAAAAAATAGTATAAAAAGTTGCCAAATGTATATGAAAGTTGTAGAATATTGGCATGGAACAATCAAAAATTATAGATACGACATAGACGTATCAAGAGGACATAACAACAACATCCTAGATCGAGCCCGCCTACCATGCCGCCGCCTCCAGCCAATCCCGCCACCTGCAGGAGAGCCCCTTGACGCGTCCCGGCCATGGCTAACCGACATCCACATCGCAAGGGGTGAAGATATGGCCGTCGCCGCCAACTCAGACCCCCGGATGCCAGAGGAGTTCCGCCGCCGCTGGCCGCCTGGTGCGGCCTGGCGGCGGCCGCATGGGGTCGGGAAGGGGGATGCGCAGGGGTCGAGCACAAAATATATATGTGTGATGATGGTAGGTTTTAACACGAGAGTCAAGAGATGTGCCAGTGTATGAATGTATAACATGTTTGTCGATTATAAGGTGTTTATGATTGACTTCGTCAATCTTAAGGAATGTCTGTTTAGTCTCTTGAACATGCTCATAGAGGTAATGTACATATGATACTTCGTAAGTGTGTGTTATCAATGATGCGTCATTTGTACTGCGCTTCTAAAAAATAAATTTTTTAATGGAGCCAAAAGTTTTGCCTCTTCTATTAAATAAGAGAGAATAGAGTTGGTTACAAGTCACTGAATGCATATCATAAGATCACTCTCACAAAATAATAGACTTTTTTGCAACGGCGATGACTCAAAGGTTGGCCTCGGTCTCGATGGAGGCAAGCAATATAGTTGGAGGAGTGCTCATGTGCTTAAAGACCCTTACGGATTGCTTGTTTCAGACAGTTCACGAAACAAGCATGGTGAAGGACGCCTCGGCTTGGCGGCTTGGCATGGCTTCTAACCTGAGATCTGCTTGCAGATTCGTGCCTGCCAAAGAAGGGGCGATGACATGGGTAGAATGATAAATAGAACATAGTGGTAGAGTGAGGTACAAATAGGGAGGTGTGAGTGGTGGTCACACATTATGATAAGATGACAGGGCAACAGAGTGCTAATTGTGGGAAAGAAGAGTCAGGGATACGATGGTGCGGTTAGGATATACTCTCTCCGTTACTTTATACAAGTATCGGAATATCTAGCGGACCTTAGGTTTTTAGACATGACAAAGAATGGCAATTTTAGTTGGTGAGTACAGCAAAGCTGTCTCAATTCACTTTCTGCCAAAAAATTACAATTCTTGCAAACTAAATTTACTATTATCATGCCAACATAAATTGCTATGAAAAATGTTTGATTTGTCATGCCTAAAAATCCAACGTCTAAGTTTAGCATTTCAATTAAATAAAGATATATATTTTAGGAACGGTGATCAAAGCATGAAATTTAGAAGTATTGTATTTGTAGTCGGATGAGGTTCCACATGGCATAATTATTTTGACATATAGCTCAACTTTACTTAAATTTGTTTTCATTATTTTTAGGACGTCCAAACTTTATCGGACACGGTTTTCCATCTATATCTTCCTGCATATGTCTGCGGACTCGTTCGGCTATCCAAAACCCGCAAACCAGACACAAAGTTATGCGAGTTTTGCGGGCGTCCGGGCCTATGCCATGTAGGGCTCCGACACCCCTAGCCCACCCAAACCCCTCCCAAAGCCCAGGTCTCCGTCCCTTCCCCATTGTTCTGCATCTGCTTCCTCCCTGGACAATGTCACCGTTGCACCACCTCAGTCGCCCAACAAGACCTTGTCGGACCTCCGTCGCTCCACCCGGTTGTTGCGCGGCCTTGCCTACACCTCCATTCCATCTCTCATCCTTCTGACGTGTAGGTACGATCCATCCCTACGAATGATGTCCATGCGGGTCACAATGCCTGGCAAGTGTTTGGCGAAATGCCAGTGCTGATATTTTTAAAATTTTCTACTTTCTTTGAAGCAATCTATTCATACACAGAGTACTTGTACGACAACTACGTTGATTTAACTGACGAGGGGGAGTATACTGATGAAACGGCAATGATGCATGTGGTCCTTGCAGACATGGGACATGCGAAAGAGCATGTTCCCAATTTCAAGGGATCAATCAAGGGTCATCAAGTGCTAAATCAGAACAGGGCACAGGGCATTTGACGCTGAGGGGACGACTAATTTGCCCTGATGTCCTATTCAGCGACAATTTTTGCTGGCTCTTTCGGAAAAATGTGCCCAGTTGCCTCTACAATGGCATCCGAGCCTATGATGGCTACTTCATCTTGAAGGTGTTGTAGGAAGAATTGGATTTTGTGGTTACGATAAGTGCACGACTGCATTGCGGATGTTTTGCATATGGCATGGCCTCATATTCATGGGACGAGTACCTTCAGATGTCTGAGAGCACATGCAAATGCCATGGTCAGATTTCCTACTATGGTTGTTGAGGTTTTTGGACCTTAGTACTTGAGAGCATTGACTATCACATACATCGAAAGGCTCATGGCACTCTCGGGAGCAAGAGAACGGTCAGGCATGCTCGGATGCCTCAGTTACATGCACTGGAGTGGGAATAACTGCCCATAGGTTCATGTTAAGAAGATCACCATCATTCTTGAAGCAATTGCATCACAGGACCTATGGATTTGGAACGCTTACTTTGGCATTCCCGAGTCTCACAATGGATCAATGTGTTGTTGTGGTCTCCATTGTTTGCTAGATTTTCGAAAGGACAAGCTCATCTATGCAACTATACTATTAATGAACATGTCTATGACATGGGCTATTATCTTATTGATGGTTTCTACCCTCCTTGGATGACTTTCGTTAATACCATCTCTGAGTGAGTTTGTAATAAAAGTCCTCTTTCCCAAAGAAAATAAAGAGCAAGAAAGGATGCGGGGAGGGCATTTATAATGCTCCAAGCCCGTTTTGAAGTTGTTCGAGGACCTGCAAAAACATGGGACTCGGAGACCTTGTTGGAGGTCATGAGATGTAGTGTGATCCTGCACAATATAATCGTGGAGGATGAGGTGAATATCTTGCCTAAGGTCTGTAATTTAAGAATGTGAGTGATCCTATCCAACTTCCACATCAGAATCCGGCAACATTTGATTAGTTTGTACAAATGAATCAACAAAGTTGCATCGAGCAACTCATGACCAGCTTAAAGAAGATCTCACTGAGAATATCTGGGCTCTTAAAGAAGACAACTAAAACATATGTGCTATTGTTTTGAGTGTTGCGCAGTTGCAAAAACATAGGCGGACATTTGGGTGACTTTGCGCAAAAACATAGGCGGACATTTGGGTGACATGGTTTGGATGATCCGCTCACATACCGAATGCGTGGATGAATCCAGCCAGTCCACGAAAGGATATTGTGTCTGTTTTGCGGCTCAGCATTGGAGATGTTCTTAGAACTCTCAAAATAGGCTTTCGCCCCGCTTCATAGATAAAGCAATAGTCCATTGAAGCTACATCCAAACTTCTGATCAAGAACAAGGGCTGGGGTAACAACACAATCAAGCCCAAAGAAAACATAAGGGAAATAGGGGGAAAAGGGACCTAGTGGCAGCCATCAAGCGGCCCTACGAGGACGACAGTCGGCCCGCTGTAGCCAGAAGTGCATCTGTCATGAGATCGAGACGATCACGGTCACGTTGCCTCGAGAGTGGGTGTCGGTGCTGTAGAAAAGCAAGGAATTTGAAGAAGGAGTCACACGCCTGTCTCGGAAACACCTTCTCAATCACCATTTCGTTACATGTCGTCCACAAAGTCCATGACATCACTGCAAAGATAATACAGAATCAGTGTCGATGCCAGGTATGGTTTGTAGCCCTGTACTGGAGGAACTCTGCGAGGTTCAAGGCCTCCCAATCAGGACCAAGTGCCTCGTGGATGAACATACATAAGACCCGGTCCGCCATACAGGAGAATAGGATATGGGTCCCCATCTCCGGTACCGCACATAAGGGGCACAAGCCATCACCTAGGCCATGCCGCTTAGGTACCTCAGTGTCGGTGTTCTGGGAACCAGGGTACCCAGACTTGCCTGCCTACGGCCCGCGATGTGGCTCCTTTTCAGGCATGGTACGGCCCATCTTCAACATCGACACTCAAGACCCTTGCGAGGGGCCAAGCCTCGCGGGGCGGACGACACCAAGACCTCCGAAAGGGGCAGCCTCGTCTGGCTCGCTCCTGGGGAACGGAGAACTCGATGCAACCACCCACCTCGCGAGGTTCGCATGACGCAAGCCATGACGACCAAGGCCGGGCGGGCGCAGTACAGCAGTTTCCTCTTTGGTGCTAAGGAAATGGGCTCAGGCACAAAGTCCCGAGGAATTTTCCAAAGGTTTCCATTCCCATGCAACAAGACCAAGACCGCCAGGAAGGCAGGACGGAGGTCATCACCGAGCCCACCATGGCGTTAGGATCAGAGGCTTTCCAGGAGAAGACCACCTTTAGTCATGATAAGATGTACTAGTTGTCTCCCTTCAAAATTGGCCATTGTGGGATCCCTTCCCGCCAACATTTCGAGGGAAGAGGACCTAGGCCACTATAAATATAGGATAGCCACCACCATAGAGAGGGGATCGGTCAAAGAACAGATCACTTAGACCTTCCTCTCCACCACAAGGCAAGAACACACCTCCAGAGGTTGTCCGCCCATTGTACTAGTTCATCCACAGCCCATCCCGAGGCTAATCCACCACACTGCTAGAGTAGGGCCACTCACCGCTAGGTGGCCTGAACCTGGATAAATTGCCTCGTGTCTTTTTTACATTGTTGTTTATCGTGCTAGTTCGTGAGATGGAGAGCAGGTAGATAGGCGAGGTTGAGTTCTTCGCACCCACCCCAAAGTTCGAACCTAGTAGGGTTTTGCGGAGCCCTGAATCTGACATTTGGCGCGCCAGGTAGTGGTGCACCGAAGCTCCTCTTCGTCTGTTCGGTTCATCGTCATCTCACCGCCCCATGGCTGACGCTCGCCGTGTCCGTGCGGAGCGTCGGGCGGCCCTCGTAGCTCGCGTGGCCCAGACGGCGCCCCCAGGTGATAGCATCCCACGTCGCTCTCCATCACCGGCGGCAAACGCTTCCACCGGCCCCGCTGCCCGCGAGCAGCAGGATTCGTCGCTCCCGCTCTCTACGCGGCGCGACGGCCGCACTGCAACCCCGTCGCTAACTCCAGGGGAAGCTTCGTCCTCCCACGCCCGTTGTGGACTGGTGAACTCGTACGTTGCGCTGCACATGGCACGTGAGCTCCTGCGTTACCGCCCGGCCAACGACCTCTACGATGATTGGCTGGACCGCATGGTCGAGCTCGTCAGCGCCGCAGGAGAAGCTCCAGCATTGGCCCGTTCGCTGCCTCCTCCACAACCTCAGGCGGGCGATGAGGCCCGCGGCACACCTCCTCCGCCTCGCCGGAGAGATGTCGTCCTCGAGCCGAGGCGCGAGGCCCCCGGTGTGACCAGCCACGTAGGGTGGCCCCGCGTGATGAAGAAAGCTGCCAAGTGGTGAAGTGGCCCCAAGGCGAGGCGCGTGCGCTCCTAGCCCCGCCTCGTCAAGGCCGCGCGCCTCCCCATGCGGTGGCATGCGAACACCCGGACTAGGCTTGTAATGCCCCGGATGTAATACTTTGCCTTTTTGGCAATATATAACTTTGGCTTCATCAGTTCCATTCCGGGTTCTTCGTCTTTTCGGGTTTTCGTCGTTTTGTCGTGTGCGTGTGTGCATTCATCCATGTCATGTTGTCATGTGCATTGCATTGCAATTGTGTTGTCGTTTGCATCCGGTCCCACTCGTTCCTTCCCGTTGTCCGTTTCGAGTTCCGGCGCTCTCACACGTGCCCGAGGCTTCCCGGAGTCCTTCCTTTGTGTTTGGCCGTGTAACGTTTCCGGTTTGGCGTGGGACTTGTCGTGCGATGTTGTTTTGATACGCGTAACCCGCCTGTCAAGTTTTGTCGCGTTTGGAGTTCGTTTGGTACTCCAACAGTTATCCTCGTGGGCTAAAAGTACCTCCTCTTTGAGGCCCAAGAAACCCCTCCAACATCCCACCAACCCAGATCAAACCCTTCCCATCATCTAGGCCGTTCAATTGTGATCTCGTGGCCGAAAACCACTCCTCATTTGGACTACCCTAGCTCCTTGTGCCTATATAAACGTCCACCCCCTCCAATTTTGCGTCCAAAACCCTTGTGTTTCCACCTCTGCCGCGCCGTGCTTCCACCGTAGCCGAGCTGTGCTTCCGACCCCGCCGTGCTGTGCTTCCACCCCCGCCGCTCGCTGCTTCCGACCCCGCCGCGTGGGCCGCGGGGCCCAGCACCGGCCCGCCGCCGCGCAGATCTGGGCCGAGCCCCGCCTTCGTCTTCAAGCTCGGATCTGCGCCACCACGGAGCTTCCCCGCTGGCCGGACCTCGCCTCGCCGCCGCCTCACCGCCCCCTCGCCACCGGCCCAGGTCCCCGCCGCCCCCTCGGCCACCTCGCCGCCGCCGGGGCGCAAGCCGCCGCCGCGCCCGGCCTCCTCCACATCACCGGCCCCTCACCGCCGGCCAGCCACCCCACGCCGCCGGGCGAGCCTTTACCGCAGTCGTCCCACCACCGGCCTCGAGGGAGACAGCCGCCGCTCGAGGAGGAGCCTCGATCCAGGCCAGATCACCAGCCAGATCGGGTCGAACCCTAACGGGCGATCCGCCCGACCCGCAGAGCCCGTTGACCGACCCGCTTCGGATCCGCCCGCTCCGCTTCCGACCCGTTTGTCCGCCTGAGGTTGACTTCGTTTTTCTGCTAAGTCTTAGTTTTTCAGTTTCTGATGCATATTTGTGATGAGGATATCTTTTACTGTGCATGTCCGTTTTGTGTGTATGATATGTCAAAATGATCGTGGTGACATGTACTTTGTTTTGTTCCTTTGTGCCATGCATGTTTGAGGTCATCTAGATGTCTTAATCTTCATGAGAAGAGTGCTACTTGTTATAAACTACTGCTATTAGTGTTTTCATGCCATGTTTGAGATGTGATAACTTGTTGCATGTTTATCCAAATGAAGCAAATGATCTGTCCACATGTTCATCATGAGATGCTCTACATGTTGGTTGCTTTAGCTTGCATGATAGATTTCATCTTGCCATGTTTATCTCCTTTGCAAGAGTGCTTGTGGCTGTTAGGTTCTTAAACTTGTTACGAGATGCCTAGTTGAGGAGCCCGTTGCTTTTGATGTGGTTGTCCCCTTGTTGCATGCTTATATGTTTTGGACTCCCCATCATGTGTACTTTGATGTGGTGCAAACCACTTGCCATGTTATGCTTTGAGGTGACTTAAACTTGCTCACAAACATGCCATGATATTACTGCTGTTTTAACACTTGGTGAAATTTCACTAAGTGTGGAATCTGTAATATCCAGATGCCATGTTTGCTTGTTGTTCTAGGCAAATCCATGCTAGTTTTGGGGTGACTATTGATGATTCCTTGTTGTATATGTTGTTGGCTTTCCATTCATGCTCTCACATGCTCATTTGGGTGGTTGTAGCATATTTAATTCTTGCTCCCAAGTTGCTATAAAATACTGCTGTCAGGTTTTTGTTGTCATGTTCTAAATGTTTTAGCTTGTTGCTATTGATCCATGCCTCCTATGGAGATGCTCCAATGTAATTGTTTGCTGTAGGATATGTCTACTTTATGTCCATGCTTCTTGTCATGATGTTTGAGTGCTGTAGACTATTTAGTTCTTGCTCCGAAGTTGCTATGTGGCTGTTAGTTTCAGCTTTTGCTTGTTTATTGTTTCGGGTGTATCTTTTAGCCCGTTGCTCCGTTTTGAGCAAGTCCTATATGAAACTTGTGTGGTTTTGCATGTAGATTCATAATATCCTCTTGTTAGCATGTTTCAAAGTTTCTTGCTAGTTGCATGTAGTCATGTTCCTTGTGATGTATCTCTGTGTTTCCTATGTTGACTTTCTGTGCATCCTAAGTGCTCCTGCAGTGCTTCCTTAGTGCATCAGTCATGCATCCTGTGGTTTGCGCATTGCATCTTGTTGATTTCGTGCCCCGTGTATTTTGTGTTGAGTAGAGCCGGAAGCCGAGACCGAGTACGAGAACGAGGTTACTACCGAGGTTGAGAATGAGGAGCCCCCTTACGATCCCATCGACGACTCTACAGGCAAGATGACCTGACCCGGATATCATTACTATCTTTGCCTATTGCTAGAAGTCTCGCTCTATAGCTTTTGCCTCGATGCCCATGTTTTCCTGTAAGCCTCCTATTGTAACCATGAATCTGTCTAACCACCCTACCAATGCAAACCTTTGATTGGCTAAGTAAGCTTCGCTCAGCCCTTCTTATAGCATTGCTAGTTGCAGGAGAAGATTCGAAGATTCTTGCTTCATGTAGAAGCTTGTTGGGATATCACACTATATTAATTCTTAAATGAAATCATCTATATATTGGTAATGGGTGGAAGGCTAAGCCTCTTGCTTGGTGATTTGTTCCACTCATGCCGCCCTAGGAACCGTATAAACCGGTGTTATGTTCCTTGATTTTGCGTTCCTCACACGGTTGGGGTTATGGGACCCCCTCGATAAACCGCTAAGTGCTAAGTCTTTTCCAGCAAGTCCCAACATTGGTATTATTTGCCTAAACAACTAAAACTTGCCGAGGGAGTAATTAACCCGAGGATTAATTAATCAACCCCCCTGGGCCAGTGCTTGATTTGAGTGTTGGTCCAAACTAGAGCCACTTGCGGTGCCACCCAGTTCGCTGGGGTCTTCGGTATCTGTACGTACTGCTCATCCGGTCGTGGCTTGAGACTAGATACGCGCAGCTACTATCAGGGTGTCGGCACGCCGGGAGGATTTGCTGGATTAGCCTTACCTTAGTCGGAGTATCTTGAGCACGGGATTCCGAGGATACTCGGGCCTTCCCACCTTGGAGTTGCGACTCCGTGGATCGTGGGCTTGTCATGGGCCAAGTTGGAACACCCCTGCAGGGTTATGAACTTTTGAAAGCCGTGCCCGCGGTTATGTGGCAGATGGGAATTTGTTAATATCCGGTTGTAGAAAACTTGACACCATGTTCAGAACACACTACCAGCGTGAGTGCCGTGACGATCATTTTCCGAATGGGCTTCGGGAAGTGAACATGGTGGGGTTATGTTTGACTTGCTTAGTTAGGATCACTTCGTGATCATCTTTCGTCCGAGGCACTTCTCTTCTCGTTCTCTTTTACGTAAGTTAGTGCTAGTGCTGCTGCAACCTCTTGTTCTTTCTTCAGCCTTGTTCCACACCCAAGGATTGGATAGTTGTGTTACCCGGGAACGGGATTGCTGAGTCCTCTGTGGCTCACAGATTCTACACCACACCAGATGCAGGTACTCAGGCGATCTATTCAAGTGACGGCACCGAGCTGTATTGGGAGTACAACGAGGACCGTAGCCGTTACTATGTGCACTATCCCGACGATCAGTAGAGGTTTCTACTAGGGGCGATTCAGACATGTGGTTTTATGTATGTTTGGTATCTTTCTTTTGGATCTTCACCCGTAGACGGGTTGTGATGTTATTTGAATGATGTTTGGATATGTAATGAATTGTGTGACGTGGCGAGTGTAAGCCAACTATCTTTTCCGCTTTCATCCCTATTTTTACATGAGATGTGCAAAGGTACCAAACTTGAGATCATTCCAGAATGGGTTTATACCTTTAAGTCGTGCCTCGACACGTAGGAGGTATAGTCCCATCCTGGGCATTACAAGTTGGTATTCAGAGCCTTCTCCGACCTAGAAGCCCCCACTGATTGATCGAATCGTTGACGGTTGAGTCTAGGCACACACTTAAAATGTTTTGAGTCCTATATTTATATCGGAGGGTAGGATTTCTTTTGCTCCTCATCTCTTTTCACTCCGGTGAGGACTCCTGACGATTACTCTTGCCTCTTCTACTCTCAAAAATTGCACCAAATTTTTTTTTATGAATCTCACGAGTATTGTTTGGATTGTTCCGATGTATTTGTGATGAGAACATTGTTCTCGATGCCTCCTGTCATTAGGGGTTGTGGCAGTGTCCCGGGGAGTTGAGCTCCGAGGTGTTGTCGTCACAAACATATCGCGGCAGTTCTAGAATACTTAAGACGGCCGACATCGAAAACTCTCCTATGCGGTTAGTGGCAAGATAACCCCGACATCACCCAGTACTAGGGAGGTAGTTCGGGAGTATTGCCATAGCTTGTATAGTAGATGCGTTTCGAAGGTCCGAGGTAGACGGTTTCCGGGAATAATTGGTTATGTGTTGAAGGATGGATACAGCTGGATGTAGGATTAGAGTTGAGTGCGCGATGCTTCCCCTGTATCCCCAACACCTGATTGCATAACTGGAAACTTTCGGAAATTAATAGGTGGGTTCATCTAGTAGCTCGTAGGCATTCTTCTAACCAATGCACAATATGGAGTTCGGGGTTCTACATTGAGTGAAGTGGTTTTATGGCCGATGTTCCGATCGGGAGTTGCATCTTAAAGGGTCCTTGGCTATGCTGATACGGGGATTGCAAAACCCTTTTGTAACACGTTCCATAAGCTTTCAGCACGAATATGTCGAACGAAGCTCCTATCTTGTATTTGTTCTATCTGCACCTTGTTGTTTTTTTTATTTACCTTTTGTCTCCCAAGTGGCTTCTCCTGAAGATTGTTGTTATCATTAAACTGAGAATTTCATTCGTTCCTCTTGTTCGAATGATTCTTGTGAAGACTATGTTGCAATTCTAGCCGTTGTTTCAGCTTATATCTTCTTTCAATCAAATGGCTAATGGTGGTCATCTCTTTCAGGATGGCTCCTAAAAGGGTTCCCAACGCTAACCCAGAGGGTGAAGAGGTTCCTGATCGTCCTCCTTTGCCTCCTCCTCCGTCCGAGGCCTGGAGAGCAATTATGCAAACTACGAACCAGAACACCCAGATGCTTATGCAGATGATGTAGCAAATGCAAGCAAATCAAGCAAATCAGGGTGCTCAGGGGAACCAAGGCAATTTGTTCAACCAACAGCATTTTGCTACGCTCAACCAGTTCTTGGAAAATCAACCAAAGGCTTTCAGTTACTGCGTGGACCCTCTCGATGCTGAAGACTGGATAACGGATATCAAGAAGCATTTTGAGTGCAGCAACGTAAGGCCCGAGGACTATGTGAAGTTTGCAGCCTTCCAACTCAAGGACCAAGCAGCTGATTGGTGGCAGCAGTACAAAGACTCCAAAGAAGGGCGTGTAATCTCCTGGGATGATTTCTGCAAGGACTTTCGCTCTCACCACATTCCAACAAGTGTCATCGAGGGTATGCGTGAGCAATTCCGCAACCTGAAGCAAGGCTCTATGTCTGTCTACCAATATAATGTCAAGTTCCAGAACCTTGCCCGCTATGCTAAGCAAGACATTCCAGATGCCAAGAGCAAGATCTATCAGTTCCATGGTGGTCTGAAGGATGAACTTCAACTTGCTCTCACCTTGTTCGAGCATGATGAGTTTGACAAATTCTATAACATGGCGCTTAAGCAAGAGGCAGCCCAGCTCAAGATGGAAGCTTCCAAAAGGAGGATCAGAGACGCTGTTCACTCCTCCTCATCTTCTCAAGTGGTTGCGAAGCAACAGAAGTTTTGGCTTCCACCTCCTCCAGTGATCCGAGCTCCCTACAACAACAACAAGAAGAACTCTGGTGGCCGTGGTTTCTCCCACCCACCCAACCCAAGCAACCAGTCAAAGAATCAGTCTCAAGCTTCCAAGTCAAGTGCTCCTCATTACCGTCCTCTCTCAGAAGTGGTTTGCAACAAGTGTGGCCAGAAGGGTCATTATGCTAACAAGTGCCCTAACCCAAGGCGCCTTCCGCCTCCTCCACCTGTCAGCACTGCTATTGTCAAGCACAATCCAAAGGTTGCAAGAGTGAATCTGATGAATGCAGCTCAGGCAGAGAATTCTTCAGATGTCATACTTGGTAACCTTCCAGTTAACTCTATACCTGCAAAAGTATTGTTTGATTCGTGGGCATCACTTTCTTTCATTTCAAGACCTTTGGTTGCCAAGCATGATTTCTTCACTCAAGTGTTGCCAAAGCCTTTGAGCATTATTTCTTCTGGATTGCAAATGTCCTCTCGGGTGCATGTTCCGGACGTATCTATTCGCATGGGTGATTACCACTTTCTGGCTAAACCGGTTGTTCTCGGCAACTCCGACATTGACCTCATCCTCGGGATGGATTGGCTTTCTCAGCATGATGCTCACATTGATTGTGCAAATAAGGAAGTCAAGATTACTCATCCTAACGAAGACGTGATTATCTTTGCCTCTCGGGATAACACAATCAGGCTTTTCTCTCTCAATGACAAGGGCGAGATTAATGCCATCTCTCAAATTCTGGTGATTAACGAATACGAAGACGTTTTTCCTGAAGAACTTCCAGGCATGCCTCCACATCGCCAAGTGGAATTCGTCAATGAACTCGAGCCTGGTACTGAGCCAGCATGCCGGCGTCCGTACAAGCTCTCTCCTGAAGAGTTGAAGGAGTTGAAGAAACAGCTTGATGAACAAGAGCGTATGGGACTGATCAGGCCTAGTACGTCTCCTTGGGGCTGTGGTGTCTTATTTGTCAAGAAGAAGGATGGCACGGAGCGCCTCTGCGTTGATTACCGGCCATTGAACAAGAAGACAATAAAGAACAAGTATCCGCTCCCCAACATCAATGAATTGTTCGAGCAGCTCAAAGGAGCTAAAGTGTTCTCAAAGCTCGATCTCCGAATGGGTTATCACCAAATTCGCATTCGTGAAGAAGATATTCACAAGACTGCCTTCAGAATGAGCTACGGCTCCTATGAGTATACAGTCATGTCTTTTGGCCTCGCTAATGCTCCACCTACCTTCTCGAGAATGATGCACTACATTTTCAACCCCTACACCAACGAGTTTGTGCTTGTGTATCTGGATGACATCTTGGTATTCTCCAAGAATGAAGAGGATCACGAAAAGCACCTCCGTTTGGTTCTCGACAAACTCCGTGAACATAAGTTCTATGCCAAGTTCTCCAAGTGCGAATTTTGGCTCGATAAGGTCTTGTATCTGGGCCATATCATCTCCGCTGACGGTATTGCTGTGAACCCCGAGAAAGTTGAACCGATTGTCAACTGGAAACCTCCTCAGAACGTCAAGCAACTCCGAAGCTTTCTTGGTCTTGCTAGCTATTGCAGAAGGTTCGTTGAGAACTTCTCCAAGATTGCCAAGCCTCTCTCAAACTTGTTGCAGAAGAATGTCAAGTACAACTGGTCTCCGGATTATGATGTGGCATTTAAAACTCTCAAAGAAAAGCTCATCTCTGCTCCAGTTCTTACTCCTCCATATGAGTCCAAGCCCTACGAAGTATTCTGTGATGCTTCTCTTCAAGGACTTGGTGGTGTGCTAATGCAGGACAAGAAGATTGTGGCATACACTTCTCGTCAACTGAAGCCAAGTGAGAAGAACTACCCCACACACGATCTTGAACTAGCAGCTGTGGTACACGCTTTGATTACGTGGAGACACCTTCTGTTGGGCAGAAAAGTCGACATCTTCACCGATCACAAGAGCTTGAAGTACATCTTCACACAGCCGAACCTGAACCTTCGCCAGACTCGTTGGGTCGAAATGATCCAAGAGTATGATCCAAGCATCGAATACACACCTGGCAAGGCAAATGTGATTGCAGATGCTTTGAGCAGAAAGGCATATTGCAACAGTCTCCTTATCAAGCCGTTCCAGCCTGAGCTTTGTGAAGCATTCAGGAAGCTCAACCTTCAAGTTGTTCCGCAAGGCTTTCTTGCAAATCTTCAAGTTGCTCCTACCTTGGAAGATCAGATCCGTGAGGCCCAACTCAGTGATGCTATGGTGCAGAAAGTGAAACATGGTATTGCAAAGGGTACTCCCAAATACAAGTGCTATCGCGTTGATGAGAGAGATACCTTGTTCTTTGAGGACAGACTTGTGGTTTCCAAAGGTGATCTCGGGAAGCTCATAATGGACGAAGCACATGATTCCCTCCTGTCGATTCATCCTGGAAGTTCCAAGATGTACCAAGACCTCAAGCAATCTTACTGGTGGACTCGCATGAAAAGGGAGATTGCCCAATTCGTGAATGAATGTGATGTCTGCAGAAGAGTGAAGGCAAAGCATCAACGTCCAGCCGGTCTTCTCCAACCTCTTCCTATTCCCGAGTGGAAATTCGACCACATTGAAATGGATTTCGTCACTGGCTTTCCTAAGTCCAAGAAAGGGAATGATTCTATCTTTGTGGTGATTCACGAGCTTACCAAAGTCGCTCACTTCCTTCCAGTCAAAGAATCCATCAATGCAGCTCAACTGGCAGAGTTGTACACTTCCAGAATTGTGTCCTTACATGGCATTCCTCAAGTTATCTCCTCAGACCGTGGAAGTTTGTTCACTTCCAAGTTCTGGGACTCCTTTCAGTCTGCCATGGGCACTAAGATACGTTTCAGCACTTCATTTCACCCTCAGACTAGTGGTCAAGTCGAGAGAGTGAATCAGATTCTAGAAGACATGCTCAGAGCCTGTGTCATATCTTTTGGCATGAAATGGGAAGATTGCCTTCCGTTTGCCGAGTTCTCTTACAACAACAGCTTCCAAGCAAGTGCCGGCAAAGCTCCGTTGAAATCCTCTATGGCAGAAAGTGTCGTACCCCTCTCAACTGGTCCGAGACTGGTGAACGTCAACTTCTTGACAATGACTTGATCTCATAAGCCGAAGAAATGTGCAAAGTCATACGTGAGAATCTCAAGGCCGCTCAGTCGCGTCAGAAGAGTTACTATGACGGCAAGCATCGTGATTTGGCCTTCAACATTGGGGATCATGTCTATCTCCGTGTTTCTCCTATGAAAGGCACCCAAAGATTCGGTATCAAAGGAAAGCTTGCTCCTAGATACGTGGGCTCTTTCAAGATCCTTGGCAAAAGAGGTGATCTAGCCTATCAACTTGAGCTTGTAGGATCGAAAGTATGTCTAGAGGGGGGTGATTAGACTACTTGTAAATATAAAAAATCTGCCTTTTGACAAAGAACAGTTTTTGGCAGATTCACAATTATGATCAAGTCAACCCTACACATGCAATTCTAGAGTATAGGCAGCGGAAAGTAAATTGCACATGTAGTAAAGAGAGGTGGAGAAGAGCAAACACAATTTTGGAGACGCGGTGATTTTTCCCATGGTTCCGATAGGTGGTGCTATCGTACATCCACGTTGATGGAGACTTCAACCCACGGAGGGTAACGGCTGCGCGAGTCCACGGAGGGCTCCACCCACAAAGGGTCCACGAAGAAGCAACCTTGTCTATTCCATCATGGCCTACGCCCACGGAGGGCTAGCCTTACTCGGGGTAGATCTTCACGAAGTAGGCGATCTCCTTGCCCTTACAAACTTCTTGGTTCAACTCCACATCTCGATGACGGAGGCTCCCAAGCGACACCTAACCAATCTAGGAGGCACCACCCTCCAAAAGGTAATAGATGTTGTAGATGATGATGAACTCCTTGCTCTTGTGCTTCAAATGATAATCTCCCCAACACTCAACTCTCCTCACTGATTTGGCTATGGTGGAAGAAAGGATTGAGTGGAAAGCAACTTGGGAAGGCTAGAGATCAAGCTTCATATGGTGGGAGTGGAGCAACTTGATCTCAACACAAGGGTAGGTAGTTCTCTTCTCAGAAATGTAAGGTAGGAGTGGTAGTTCTTTCTGATGGCTCTCTCCACGAATGAAGAGGGGGTGGAGGGGTATATATAGCCTCCACACAAAATCCAACCGTTACACACATATTTGAGCAATCTCGGTGGGACCGAAGTGGACAACTCGGTGAGACCGAAAGTTCAAATAATGTGAACGTTGGGGTTTTCGGTGGGACCGAAAATACCATCTCGGTTAGTCCGATTTGAGCAAAGACAAGAGCATGCCAGTTTCGGTGGGACCGACTTCATCATCTCGGTGACACCGATCTGATGACAGAAGGTTACAGAAGCTTGGCAGCCCATGTTTCGGTGAAACCGATTTCAAAATCGGAATATTCGATTTTTCTAGGGTTTGGCTTATGGCTGAGGTGGTTCATCTTGGTGTGACTGAGTTTGGAATATCGGTGGGACCGACATTACTTATGAGTGTATTTGGCGGTGAAAGTTGCTGATAGTTTAGGAGATGTATCACTAAGCACTTGAGCAACCAGATCATCAACATAACCTCATCCCCTTTTAATAGTATTGGCTTTTCCTATGGACTCAATGTGATCTTGGATCACTAAACCAAAAATGGAGTCTTGAGCTTTTGCCAATGCTTGCCTTAGCATTTTGAGGGGTCCACTTCTTCAGTCATTGCCATACCCATATCACTGAACTTCTCTGAAATGATTCTCAAGTAACTATTAGTTCAATGATATATATGTTGTTATTAATTGCCAAACCCACCCGGGGATTAGTTGCACTTTCAATCTCCCCCTTTTTGGTAATTGATGACAACATATAGATCAAAGCTTCGACAAAGGATATAATCAATGAATAATATCGTCGCTTTGAGAAGTATGTGATAAGCAAGAGCTCCCCCTAAATTTGTGCATTATTTAAGATTTGCGTTTGAATGCAAATGCACAATCGATTAGGATCATGGGTCACTCTTCCATGTCACATACATCTTGGTGGAGCGCACAAAATGATAAGAATGAACATCATGCACCCAATCACCAAGACATGAGTAAATAGCCATACAAGATAGGAATAGCATATGATAAGCATTAAGCACACATTAAAGCATAGTATGACCAAGCACTCATTAAGGTAGCATCAAACGTAGTATCAAGCACACTGAAAGTCTCGAAAACCAAAAGTATCTCAAAGAGACCGCAAAAGAACGAAAGAGCAAAAGCGCAAAGACAACAGCACTCTCTCTCTCTCGAAGCCCTATGATCTATACAATTTCTCCCCCTTTGGCAACAAGTTACCAAAAAGTTCGAAAAAGCATAGAGCTAAACGTCACTGTGGGCTCTGCTGGCGGCTCCCGTCTGGGTTGATGTCGGAGTAGATATGACGGCATCGGCGAAGACTTCAGCTGAAGTCTATGCTGGAGGAGTGGACACTGGAGCTGTGGGAGGTGCTGAAGTTGTAGTCCTGGTGTCAGTCACTGGAATAGCAGCTGATCGGGATCCTTTGGGAACCGGAGCAGTCTGTCGATGAGAGTCCTGGACTAAGTCATCCTGCATAAGCTCTGCCTTGTCCTGCTTTGCTTCCTCAAAGTCTTCCTCAAGCTTGTTGATGGTCACTTGAATTTCAGTCAGCTTCACGTCCAGAGCGTGGATCTTCTCGTCAACAATCCTCTCTAAGCTCCCCTGAGACTGTTCAATGCTGGCCAGGCGTTGTTCAATCCTTTGGGTAGCTTCAAGAATCTGCTCTCCGAAACTCTTTGGTTTAGCTGCTGCTGGTGCTGCTTCTTTGTCAGCTTTGGCTTTCTTAGCAGCTTCGATCTTGGCTTGACCTTCAACAGATGTCGGATCCTCCTCGTCCATCACAACAACATTGTCTTCATGCTCTGGCTGCAGTGGTAAATGTTTTCTATCCAACAAGAATTTGCCCGTGCCAAACTTGGCATTGATAAGCATCTGAATCTGTGGGGCAAATCCACATGACCTTTTCTGGTCAGCTGCAGTCCTCTTAATGGTCTCTACCATTAAGTCCATCACCTTGAAAGGTGCTTTCTCATCAAGTATATGCAGCATGTTGATAGAATATCCTCTGATCATGCGATGATCTCCAGACTTGGGCATCAAGGTATGCCTCGAAATAGTATTAGTGGTAGGTAAGCCTGCCTGGAGATGGTAGACTGAGCCGAGCTTCCATACTTCCAAATCCGCTGCTGGGATCTCTTTGTACATGTTCTTCATGGAATCATGATTCTTCTTTGGAATCCCATAGACATCAATATCATCTTCTCGCTGCACTGGAGCATTCAGAATTTCTGCCCATTCTTCAACAGAAGAAGAGAATCTTTGACCTTCAGTCATCCATGTGATCTTTCCATCAGGATAGAAGTGAGCTGTGGCATAGAATTGCATAATCATCTCATCGTTCCAACTGGTCAACTTCTGACCCACAAACTCTGCAACTCCACATGCAGTGAAACTTTCATGCACATGTGGAAAGAAATCTCTGTGCTCTTCGCTGTCAATGTATTCCCAGTCAACATATCTGGTGTCTGCGACTATGGGCTTCTTGTCCATCAGCACAGTCTCATAGAAGTCCTGCTGCTCTCTGGTGTGAAATCTGGGATCTACAGCAGTTCTTCTCCTCACGGCATATGGGTCAGCTTGTCTCCATAGCCTGAGACCTCTATCTTTCCTTGCCTTCATATCCTCAGCTTGAGGATGAGCATCATTGTGAAGTGGCAGTTTTGGACGGAGTTTCAGCAACACTTGTCCTTCCTCATCAGACTCAGCTGGTGGCACATCATCCTTGTTCTTTTCAGATGCTGGAATGTTTCTGGTGGTCCTCTTGGGCTTGGCAGCAGGCTTTGCTGGAGCTGCCTTAGCTGGAGCAGATTTCTTGGACTTTGAAGTGGCTCCGGCCTTAATGGCATCACCCATGAGCTTCTGCTTCTGAGGTGGAGGTTGGGGTGCTTCCTCATCCTCATCCTCATCCTCTGCTGCATCTGCATGAGAATCTGACACATGCACTATCCTCTTTCTCTTGGTGGTTTTCTTCACTTTGCTTGGAGCTGGCTCTCCCAAATTTAGCTTCTTGGCAATAGTTGACTGCTTGACTTTGCTGGTGCCCTTCTTAGACTGCTGACCTTGTTGCTCTTTGGCAACAACCTTCCTCTTAGGCTTTGAGGTCACCTCTTCCTCAGCAACGAAACCAGAATCCTCATCATCGGAATTCTTCCCCTTTCTAGCTCTGGTGGCTGCAGGAGGCATGCCACTTGGTGTACTCCTCTCACCATCATCAAATGGGCTACTAGGAGGACTAGTGTCTGCCTCTGGAATGTCTGCAATGGGTGTCTCTGACCTGTTCTGACTGTCACTGGTATCTGACATGGCTGACAACCTGTGAATAGATAAGGTATAGGCAGAGAAGAAGAGTTATCACAAACTGCAGAAGTTTTTGCAAAAATATGAGTTCAAATTTTAGTTTCAAGTTTTCACAGAAGACATTTCGGTCAGACCGAGTTTAAGTTTCGGTGAATCCGAAGTGTTAAACAGAAGCTTTACACACCACTTTCGGTTTGACCGAAGTGGGTTTCGGTCCTGCCGAAAACACTAGGGTTTCACAAAAACTACATTTCGGTCACACCGATTTGCACAACTCGGTTGGACCGAAGGGTGCAGTGCAATGGCCAGAGGCCAAATCGGTCACACCGAAATTATAAAATCGGTTTTACCGAGATGTGTTCCGTGGAAACCTAACCCTAAAAATTTTACTCGAATCTGGTTCAAACGAACCAATCTGGTGTAAAGGAAGATTTCAATCGTGGCAAGATATTGGGCAATCCAAACGTGCATTGAATCGGAGATGGGAGCACGAGTGGGATCAAAACTCACCCTAACTTGGTGGAGTTTCTCTACGGCGGCAACGGCGCGGAGGAGATGGCCGTTGACGGCGACGGAGACCTGCGGCGAGGGCGCACAGGCGACGACGGCGACGATCCGGAGATCAAGGCGACGGCAGCAAGGGATGTGGGGGCGAAACGTTTGAAGGAGGAATCAACGCGCGCGGCCCTTGGTATATATATCCCTTTGCTGTCGGTGGGACCGAGTTGTAAAACTCGGTGGCACCGAGATGGATAACTGCTAGGCAGTTATGCACTTCGATCACGCCGAAAATTACAACTCGGTTTCACCGAGATGAAACCTAGATCAGTCTAAATGCTTTCGGTTTGACCGAGTTTGAGTGAGTTGGTCTGACCGAAATCAATTAGAAGGTTTTGGAGGTTAGCCCTAGACGGATCGGTGGCTCTGAGTGCTCCTCACTCGGAGGGTCCGAAAATGACTTGTTCAAAGTTTGTGATGTAAGCATGAATAGAATTTGAGACAAGAAAGCATAGATAGCTAGGGGAGGTACTTAGGCATTCTTGTCCATCCATTTGGTCAGAAAAATCAAAACAACCAAAACGACAAATGGATGTCCTCGAATGGATAAAATCATGCATTCAACATGCTCACACAATAAGATAGCAAATGAAATATGTGTCAAACATGCACAACCAAAACTCTAGCTACTAACACACAATTTGTCGATGACTAGGTCATCTTTATATGAGTATTTTGACTTAGGAGCCAAATGAGAACATTTGATCATAGGTCATACTCATCGTTTAAGCACAAGTGGGGTTACCACTTTTACATAAAGCATTGATGTGTTCACATCATTTGAAGATGCTTTAGCTCAATTTTTAGAGCAAAGCTCCCCTAGATGTGAGAACCCCTTTTAAAGGGTCAAACTAACCTTGGGTTGTCGTAGAAGACTTCATGTAGATGTTGAAGATGTGGGTGCTCAATGTTGATGGAGATCATCAAGAGTTGGGAGCTTTCCCTTGGATTCGGGCACTTTCAATACCTACATGGGTTAGTCCCACAAGGAACAAACAAGGATATCCATGGACATAGATTGAAGTTCACAATAGATGATGTCCATGAAAGCAATGATTACCTTGTCCCTTGACTTACCAACAAGAGGGTTTGTGACTCCATGAACTAGTGCATGATGTGGAAGTTGATTGCACAAGTTCTTTGCCAAAATGAATGTGAGTGAAGTATGTTGGCGGAGTCACCCTCAAGAACTTTCTAGTTCTTCTTCTTAGGGATCCACATCATCTTGATGGGAATCCTTGGGGTTGTAGTTGAGCTTGACGAAGTAGAACTTGACGTTTCCTTGGGAACCCACTTGACCATGGCTTGAGGTGCTTCAATGAATGCATCAATCTCCTCTTGAAGCTTGTCCTTGGCTTTTAGCTTGTGGTCTTGTGGTTGAAGGTCATCTTGAGCTTGTTCCACATTGGAAGAAGTAGGATCATACTTCTCCTTTTGAGGAACAAACTGTGGAGTAGGATATTGACCTTCTTCCCACTCAACACCTTCGGCGTTGAACTTTCGCTCAAAACCAATTCCTTGATTCTTCCGGTGCCTTCCTTGCTTGCGAACAATTTCCTCAAAGTTCTTGCTTCCGGCAAGACTCTTGTAGACACCTTTCTCTATGATCCCTTTCAATAAACTATTCTCTTGCTCAAGTGTAACTTGGCTTGAAACATTGTTAGTGGAATCAAGAGAACTACTAGAAGCAACAACATTGGATTTAACATGGTTATTGTTACTGCTAGAGGAAGAATTTTTCTTATGCTTGTCATGCTTAGTCTTAATGGGTGGCAAGAAATTAGACAAGAGAAGTCGTTTGGCAAGATATGAAGAACTCTTCTTTCGAAGATCGTCATTGATCGCTTTTAGAAACTCATGTTCTTGCTCTAGAGTGAGCTTCTCGAAGCGTAGCTTCTCATGAGATCTTAGGAGCTCTCTATGATCTTCTTGAGTTGTTTCATGAGCTAACTCAAGAGTGTTTAGTTCTTTAGTTAGACGCTCAATCTCCTTCATAGCATTGTCATTCGACTCTTCTCGACTATAAAGACTACTAGCATTTTCATCGTTACTAGGCTCACTAGATTTATCATGCAAGAGCTCATCTTCACTAAGCAAGTCATCCTCATCACTATTGAAGTCAAAGAATTCAGGGTGTGATACCTTGGGGCCTTTAGCCATGAAGCATCTTCCAATTCCCTCATTTGGTGAACCAAATAAGTCGTAGGAGTTGGAGTTGGAGGATACGAGAGCAAGACCGGCAACACCTTCATCTTGACTGTAGTCGGAGTCGGAGTGATAGCTTCCATCGGATTGATTGTCGGAGTCGGAGCCGGAGACCCATTCACCTACATGAGCTTGATGTCTTCTTCTTGTGTAGCTCCTTGATGACTTGTCTTTCCTCTCCGAATCCTTGCTTCTCCGAGAGGGTCTTCCTTCATAACGATCATCTCTACTCCTTCTCTCTTTCCGAGGTGACTCATCTCTTGAACTTCTTCTTCTTGGAGATTCTTCTCTTCTCTTGTGAGGAGCCGTACACTCATTTGAGTAGTGTCCGGGTCTTCCACAATTGTAGCAGTTTCGATCACGACTAGAAGATCTCTTTTCATCATATGATCTAGACTTTGAGCTTCTCTCTTTGCCTCTATACTTGTAGAATTTGTTGAAGTTCTTAACCATTAGACTTATCTCTTCATTGGAAACTAACTTGTCACTTGAGGTTGTGAGAGCATCACTTGTAGCTTTGTAAGCACCACTCGACTTGTTGTGAAGCTCTTCCTTATCCTTAAGTGTCATCTCATGAGCAACAATTCTTCCAATGACTTCAGTTGGCTTGAGAGTCTTGTAGTTTGGCATCATTTGGATCAAAGTGCACACGGTGTCATACTTTCCATCCAAAGCTCTGAGAATCTTCTTGATGATGAATCGGTCGGTCATTTCTTCGCTTCCTAAGCCGGCAATCTCATTTGTGATGAGAGCAAGCCTAGAGTACATTTCAGCGACTCCTTCACCATCCTTCATCTTGAACTTGTCAAGTTGACCTTGAAGAATATCTAGCTTTGATTCCTTCACAGACTCGGTACCTTCGTGCATTTCAACCAAAGTATCCCAAATCTCTTTTGCATTTTCAAGACGGCTGATTTTGTTGAACTCCTCGGGACACAAGGCATTGAAGAGAATGTCACAAGCTTGAGCATTGTTTTGCAACATCCGTAATTCTTCAGGTGTAGCTTCGCGATCCGGAACTTTTCCTTCCTCGAAGAATTCACCTTGCATACCAACACAAATAATGCCCCATGCGGCTGGGTTATGACCAAGAATATGCATTTTCATTTTATGCTTCCAACTAGCAAAATTTGTACCATCAAAGTAAGGACCTCTACGAAAATTACCCTCACTAGACGCCATACTCTCCTAGGTTGTGAAACCAAGCTTATGGAGTCCAATGCAATGGAAACCAAAACAATGGAGACCAAAGCTCTGATACCACTTGTAGGATCGAAAGTATGTCTAGAGGGGGGATGATTAGACTACTTGTAAATATAAAAATTCTGCCTTTTGACAAAGAACAGTTTTTGGCAGATTCACAATTATGATCAAGTCAAGTATCACCCTACACATGCAATTCTAGAGTATAGGCAGCGGAAAGTAAATTGCACATGTAGTAAAGAGAGGTGGAGAAGAGCAAACGCAATTTCGGAGACGCGGTGATTTTTCCCGTGGTTCCGATAGGTGGTGCTATCGTACATCCACGTTGATGGAGACTTCAACCCACGGAGGGTAACGGCTGCGCGAGTCCACGGAGGGCTCCACCCACGAAGGGTCCACGAAGAAGCAACCTTGTCTATTCCATCATGGCCTACGCCCACGGAGGGCTAGCCTTACTCGGGGTAGATCTTCACGAAGTAGGCGATCTCCTTGCCCTTACAAACTTCTTGGTTCAACTCCACATCTCGATGACGGAGGCTCCCAAGCGACACCTAACCAATCTAGGAGGCACCACCCTCCAAAAGGTAATAGATGTTGTAGATGATGATGAACTCCTTGCTCTTGTGCTTCAAATGATAATCTCCCCAACACTCAACTCTCCTCACTGATTTCGCTGTGGTGGAAGAAAGGATTGAGTGGAAAGCAACTTGGGAAGGCTAGAGATCAAGCTTCATATGGTGGGAGTGGAGCAACTTGATCTCAACACAAGGGTAGGTAGTTCTCTTCTCAGAAATGTAAGGTAGGAGTGGTAGTTCTTTCTGATGGCTCTCTCCACGAATGAAGAGGGGGTGGAGGGGTATATATAGCCTCCACACAAAATCCAACCGTTACACACATATTTGAGCAATCTCGGTGGGACCGAAGTGGACAACTCGGTGAGACCGAAAGTTCAAATAATGTGAACGTTGGGGTTTTCGGTGGGACCGAAAATACCATCTCGGTTAGTCCGATTTGAGCAAAGACAAGAGCATGCCAGTTTCGGTGGGACCGACTTCATCATCTCGGTGACACCGATTTGATGACAGAAGGTTACAGAAGCTTGGCAGCCCATGTTTCGGTGAAACCGATTTCAAAATCGGAATATCCAATTTTTCTAGGGTTTGGCTTATGGCTGAGGTGGTTCATCTCGGTGTGACTGAGTTTGGAATATCGGTGGGACCGAGATTACTTAAGAGTGTATTTGGCAGTGAAAGTTGCTGATAGTTTAGGAGATGTATCACTAAGCACTTGAGCAACCAGAGCATCAACATAACCTCATCCCCTTTTAATAGTATTGGCTTTTCCTATGGACTCAATGTGATCTTGGATCACTAAACCAAAAATGGAGTCTTGAGCTTTTGCCAATGCTTGCCTTAGCATTTTGAGGGGTCCACTTCTTCAGTCATTGCCATACCCATATCACTGAACTTCTCTGAAATGATTCTCAAGTAACTATTAGTTCAATGATATATATGTTGTTATTAATTGCCAAAACCACCCGGGGATTAGTTGCACTTTCAGAGCTCCCTTCCAACTTCGCTAATGTTCATGATGTGTTTCACGTGTCTCAACTCCGCAAGTGCTTCAAGACACCTGAATGCACCATTCCGTTTGAGGAGATTGATCTTCAACAAGGCTTGTCTTACCGAGAGCATCCCGTTGCTATTCTCGAAGAAACCGAGCGCAAGACCCGCAACAAGTCAATCAAGTTCTTGAAAGTCAAGTGGTCACACCATACCGACCGAGAAGCTACGTGGGAACGAGAAGATCACCTTCGTTCCGAGTACCCTTCCTTCTTCCAGTCGTAGATCTCGGGACGAGATCTTTTCGTAGTAGAGGAGAATTTGTAATGCCCCGGATGTAATACTTTCCCTTTTTGGCAATATATAACTTTGGCTTCATCAGTTCCATTCCGGGTTCTTCGTCTTTTCGGGTTTTCGTCGTTTTGTCGTGTGCGTGTGTGCATTCATCCATGTCATGTTGTCATGTGCATTGCATTGCAATTGTGTTGTCGTTTGCATCCGGTCCCACTCGTTCCTTCCCGTTGTCCGTTTCGAGTTCCGGCGCTCTCACACGTGCCCGAGGCTTCCCGGAGTCCTTCTTTTGTGTTTGGTCGTCTAACGTTTCCGGTTTGGCGTGAGACTTGTCGTGCGATGTTGTTTTGATACGCGTAACCCGCCTGTCAAGTTTTGTCGCGTTTGGAGTTCGTTTGGTACTCCAACAGTTATCCTCGTGGGCTAAATGTACCTCCTCTTTGAGGCCCAAGAAACCCCTCCAACAGCCCACCAACCCAGATCAAACCCTTCCCATCATCTAGGCCGTTCAATTGTGATCTCGTGGCCGAAAACCACTCCTCATTTGGACTACCCTACCTCCTTGTGCCTATATAAACGTCCACCTCCTCCAATTTTGCGTCCAAAACCCTAGTGTTTCCACCTCTGCCGCGCCGTGCTTCCACCGTAGCCGAGCTGTGCTTCCGACCCCGCCGTGCTGTGCTTCCACCGCCGCCGCTCGCTGCTTCCGACCCCGCCGCGTGGGCCGCGGGGCCCAGCACCGGCCCGCCGCCGCGCATATCTGGGCCGAGCCCCACCTTCGTCTTCAAGCTCGGATCTGCCCCACCACGGAGCTTCCCCGCCGGCCGGACCTCGCCTCGCCGCCGCCTCACCGCCCCCTCGCCGCCGGCCCAAGTCCCCGCCGCCCCCTCGGCCACCTCGCCGCCGCCGGGGCGCAAGCCGCCGCCGCGCCCGGCCTCCTCCACCTCGCCGGCCCCTCACCGCCTTCGTCGCCGGCCAGCCACCCCACGCCGCCGGGCGAGCCTTTACCGCAGTCGTCCCGCCCCCGGCCTCGAGGGAGACAGCCGCCGCTCGAGGAGGAGCTTCGATCCAGGCCAGATCGCCAGCCAGATCGGGTCGAACCCTAACGGGCGATCCGCCCGACCCGTAGAGCCCGTTGACCGACCCGCTTCGGATCCGCCCGCTCCGCTTCCGACCCGTTTGTCCGCCTGAGGTTGACTTCGTTTTTCTGCTAAGTCTTAGTTTTTCAGTTTCTGATGCTTATTTGTGATGAGGATATCTTTTACTGTGCATGTCCGTTTTGTGTGTATGATATATCAAAATGATCGTGGTGACATGTACTTTGTTTTGTTCCTTTGTGCCATGCATGTTTGAGGTCATCTAGATGTCTTAATCTTCATGAGAAGAGTGCTACTTGTTATAAACTGCTGCTATTAGTGTTTTCATGCCATGTTTGAGATGTGATAACTTGTTGCATGTTTATCCAAATGAAGCAAATGATATGTCCACATGTTCATCATGAGATGCTCTACATGTTGGTTGCTTTAGCTTGCATGATAGATTTCATCTTGCCATGTTTATCTCCTTTGCAAGAGTGCTTGTGGCTGTTAGGTTCTTAAGCTTGTTACGAGATGCCTAGTTGAGGAGCCCGTTGCTTTTGATGTGGTTGCCCCTTGTTGCATGCTTATATGTTTTGGACTCCCCATCATGTGTACTTTGCTGTGGTGCAAACCACTTGCCATGTTATGCTTTGAGGTGACTTAAACTTGCTCACAAACATGCCATGATATTACTGATGTTTTAACACTTGGTGAAATTTCACTAAGTGTGGAATCTGTAATATCCAGATGCCATGTTTGCTTGTTGTTCTAGGAAAATCCATGCTAGTTTTGGGGTGACTATTGATGATTCCTTGTTGTATATGTTGTTGGCTTTCCATTCATGCTCTCACATGCTCATTTGGGTGGTTGTAGCATATTTAATTCTTGCTCCCAAGTTGCTATAAAATACTGCTGTCAGGTTTTTGTTGTCATGTTCTAAATGTTTTAGCTTCTTGCTATTGATCCATGCCTCCTATGGAGATGCTCCAATGGAATTTTTTGATGTAGGATATGTCTACTTTATGTCCATGCTTCTTGTCATGTTGTTTGAGTGCTGTAGACTATTTATTTCTTGCTCCGAAGTTGCTATGTGGATGTTAGTTTCAGCTTTTGCTTGTTTATTGTTTCGGGTGTATATTTTAGCCCGTTGCTCCGTCTTGAGCAAGTCCTATATGAAACTTGCGTGGTTTAGCATGTAGATTCATCATATCCTCTTGTTAGCATGTTTTGAAGTTTCTTGCTAGTTGCATGTAGTCATGTTCCTTGTGATGTATCTCTGTGTTTCCTATGTTGACTTTTTGTGCATCCTAAGTGCTCCTGCAGTGCTTCCTTAGTGCATCAGTCATGCATCCTGTGGTTTGCGCATTGCATCTTGTTGATTTCGTGCCCCGTGTGTTTTGTGTTGAGTAGAGCCGGAAGCCGAGTACGAGTACGAGAACGAGGTTACTACCGAGGTTGAGAACGAGGAGCCCCCTTACGATCCCATCGACGACTCTACAGGCAAGATGACCTGACCCGGATATCATTACTATCTTTGCCTATTGGTAGAAGTCTCGCTCTATAGCTTTTGCCTCGATGCCCATGTTTTCCTGTAAGCCTCCTATTGTAACCATGAATCTGTCTAACCACCCTACCTATGCAGACCTTTGATTGGCTAAGTAAGCTTCGCTCAGCCCTTCTTATAGCATTGCTAGTTGCAGGAGAAGATTCGAAGATTCTTGCTTCATGTAGAAGCTTGTTGGGATATCACACTATATTAATTCTTAAATGAAATCATCTATATATTGGTAATGGGTGGAAGGCTAAGCCTCTTGCTTGGTGATTTGTTCCACTCATGCTGCCCTAGGAACCGTATAAACCGGTGTTATGTTCCTTGATTTTGCGTTCCTCACACGGTTGGGGTTATGGGACCCCCTCGATAAACCGCTAAGTGCTAAGTCTTTTCCAACAAGTCCCAACATTGGTACTATTTGCCTAAACAACCAAAACTTGCCGAGGGAGTAATTAACCCGAGGATTAATTAATCAACCCCCCTGGGCCAGTGCTCGATTTGAGTGTTGGTCCAAACTAGAGCCACTTGCGGTGCCACCCAGTTCGCTGGGGTCTTCGGTATCTGTACGTACTGCTCATCCGGTCGTGGCCTGAGACTAGATACGCGCGGCTACTATCAGGGTGTCGGCACGCCGGGAGGATTTGCTGGATTAGCCTTACCTTAGTCGGAGTATCTTGAGCACGGGATTCCGAGGATACTCGGGCCTTCCCACCTTGGAGTTGCGACTCCGCGGATCGTGGGCTTGTCATGGGCCAAGTTGGAACACCCCTGCAGGGTTATGAACTTTCGAAAGCCGTGCCCGTGGTTATGTGGCAGATGGGAATTTGTTAATATACGGTTGTAGAAAACTTGACACCATGTTCAGAACACACTACCAGCGTGAGTGCCGTAACGGTCATTTTCCGAAAGGGGTTCGGGAAGTGAACATGGTGGGGTTATGTTTGACTTGCTTAGTTAGGATCACTTCGTGATCATCTTTCGTCCGAGGCACTTCTCTTCTCGCTCTCTTTTACGTAAGTTAGTGCTAGTGCTGCTGCAACCTCTTGTTCTTTCTTCAGCCTTGTTCCACACCCAAGGCTTGGATAGTTGTGTTACCCGGGAACGGGATTGCTAAGTCCTCTGTGGCTCACAGATTCTACACCACACCAGATGCAGGTACTCAGGCGATCTATTCAAGTGACGGCACCGAGCTGTATTGGGAGTACGACGAGGACCATAGCCATTACTATGTGCACTATCCCGACGATCAGTAGAGGTTTCTACTAGGGGCGATTCAGACCTGTGGTTTTATGTATGTTTGGTATCTTTCTTTTGGATCTTCACCCGTAGACGGGTTGTGATGTTATTTGAATGATGTTTGGATATGTAATGAATTGTGTGACGTGGCGAGTGTAAGCCAACTATCTTTTCCGCTTTCATCCCTATTTTTACATGAGATGTGCAAAGGTACCAAACTTGAGATCATTCCAGAATGGGCTTATACCTTTAAGTCCTGCCTCGACACGTAGGAGGTATAGTCCCATCCTGGGCACAGCAGCGTGCACCAGTCAGCCCGGTGGGTTGCCAAGCGTTCACCCCGGAGCTCCATCGTGTCATCTGGCTCGACAAGTTCAAGCCAGATGTACCCCCACGGTATGATGGAACACCCGACCCTGCAGAGTTCCTACAGCTCTACGAGCTGAGCATTGAAGCGGCTAGTGGCGACGAGAAGGTCATGGCCAACTGCTTCCCCATGGCTCTCAAAGACGGCACTCATTCGTGGCTCCTGAACCTCCTGAAGGAATCGATCTCCTCCTGGAGTGAGCTGCGCGAACGCTTCATTTCCAACTTCGAAGGGACTCGCGACCGCGCCCCAGCGATGGGCGACCTGCAGCATATCAAGCAGCAGCCAGGAGAGATCCTGCGCAAGTACATACAGTGCTTCACCAAAGTTCGCATCAAGATCCCCAAGGTATCTGATGAAGCCATCATCTCGGCATTCGCTAATGGCGTCCGAGACATCAGGATGAAGGAGGAGCTCACCATTCAGGAGGATCTGTGCTCAGCTCAAGAGATGTTCAACCTAATGATCAAGTGCGCAAAGGCAGAAGCGGGTCGTCTCTCGCTCGTCGAGCTTCCCGAGGTTGGTCCAGAAGACAAGAAGGCCAAGACCAAGGAGGCCAAGCGCAAGGGACCGGTAGTACTCGCGGCTGAGCCTGAGATGAAACGCGGGTGCGATTACCCCGATTCCTCTATGGACAGCCGCCCGTTCTGCGCCTTCCATAACGTGCATAGCCACAACATCAATGACTATCAGGAACTCAGGGCCATCCGTGACGGACACTTCGGACGCCGCCCCAAGTGCGGCGAACGAGGCTACGACGCGGAGGTGGTCGTGGAGGAGGACGCTGGGATAATCGTGACACTCACTTCTACTTCTCGAGCTTGCGTTGTATTCTCTCGAAGAGGAAAGGGTGATGCAGCACAATAGCGTAAGTATTTCCCTCAGTTTTTGAGAACCAAGGTATCAATCCAGTAGGAGACTACGCACGAGTCCCTTGCACCTGCACAAACAAATAAAAACCTCGCAGCCAACGTGATAAGGGGTTGTCAATCCCTTCACGGTCACTTACGAGAGTGAGATCAGATAGATAAGATAGGATAATATTTTTGGTATTTTTGGTATAAGAACAGAAAGTAAAGAAAGTAAATAAGCAACGACAACAGAAATTGAAGGGAAAGTAATATGATAAAGATAGACCCGGGGGCCATAGGTTTCACTAGTGGCTTCTCTCATGATAGCAGAATTCTACGGTGGGTGAACAAATTACTGTCGAGCAATTGATAGAAAAGCGCATAGTTATGAGAATATCTTGGCATGATCATTATATATAAGCATCATGTCCATAACAAGTAGACCGAAACGATTATGCATCTACTACTATTACTCCACACATCGACCGCTATCCAGCATGCATCTAGAGTATTAAGTTCATAAGAACAGAGTAACGCCTTAAGCAAGATGACATGACGTAGAGGGATAAACTAAAGCAATATGGTATAAGCCCCATCTTTTTATCCTCGATGGAAACAATACAATACGTAACTTGCTGCCCCTACTGTCACTGGTAAAGGACATCGCAAGATTGAACCCAAAGCCAAGCACTTCTCCCATTGCAAGAACTATAGATCAAGTAGGCCAAGCCAAACCAATAATTCGAAGAGACTTGCAAGGATATTATAATCATACATAAAAGATTTCAGAGAAGAATCAAATATTGTTCATAGATAATCTTGATCATAAACCCACAATTCATCGGATCTCGACAAACACACCACAAAAAGATTATATCAAATCATATCTCCTCAAAGATCGAGGAGAACTTTGTATTGCAATACAAAGAGAGAGAACAAGCCATCTAGCTAATAACTATGGACCCGAAGGTCTGTTGTAAACTACTCACAACTCATCGGTGAGGCTATGGTGTTGATGTAGAAGCACTCCGTGATAGACCCCCCCCCCCTCCGGCGGAGCTCCAGAACAGGCCCCAAGATGGGATCTCCCGGGAACAGAAGGTTACGGCGGTGGAATTAGGGTTTCGTCTGTTGCCTCGATGTTTTCAGGGTACGAGGATATATATAGGAGGAAGAGGGGCACCGGGGAGCCAGAGGGGGCCCACAAGGGTGGGGGCGCGCCTGCCCCCCTGGGCGCGCCCTGCCCCCTCATGGCCGCCTCTCTCGTTCCCTCACGTGTAGTCCAAGTCTTCTGTGTAGATACGGTTCCAAAAATAACTCTCCCGAAGGTTTCATTCCATTTGGACTCCGTTTGATATTCCTTTTCTGTGGAACACTGAAATAGGCAAAAAAACAGCAATTTGCACTGGGTCTTGGGTTAGTAGGTCAGTCCCAAAAATAATACTCCCTCCATTTTTGTATACAAGGCCACTATCGAAGTTACAATTTGCAACTATATAAGGCCACTAACACCAATTGAGATAAAATTGATGAGGTTTGCCTCGTACTAGCAACCGAGGACATTAATACCCTATGCATGCATGCGGGAGTTAAAGGTTGGTTTGCATGCATTGCATTAATCAACCAACCAGAAATGGGAGAGTTGTCTTGTTGTGTGTTGGAAAGAAAAAAAACACATTAATTAACACGTCAAGCGAGGAGAAAAGACTAGTTTTCAGAAGTCATTAATTTCTACCTTGGTGCCTGTAATATGGGTTTGTAGCCTTGTATACAAAAATGGAGGGAGTATAAAAGTGTATAATAAAGCCCATTAAACATCCAAAATAGAATATATAATAGCATGGAACAATAAAAAAATAGATACGTTGCAGACGTATCAAGCATCCCCAAGCTTAATTCATGCTCGTCCTAGAGTAGGTAAATGGTAAAAACGAAAATTTTGATGTGGAATGCTAACCAACATAATTCTCAATGTAATTTTCTTTATTGTGGCATGAATATTCAGATCCGAAAGATTCAAGATAAAAGTCTATATTGACATAAGAATAATAATACTTCAAGCATACTAACAAAGCAATCATGTCTTCTCAAAATGACATGGCCAAAGGAAGTTCATCCTACAAAATGATATAGTTTGGTTATGCTCCATCTTCGTCACACAAAATATTCCAATCATGCATAACCCCGGTTTCAGCCAAGCACTTGTCTCATACTTAATTTTTTTTTCAAACTCTTTCAACTTTCACGCAATATATGAGCGTGAGCCATGGACATAGCACTATGTGGAATAGAGTTGTGGTTGTGGAGAAGACAAAAGAGGAAGATGGTCTCACATCAACTAGGCGTATCAATGAGCTATGGAGATGCCCACCAATAGATATCAATGTGAGTGAGTAGGGATTGCCATGCAACGGATGCACTAGAGTTAAAAACGTATGAAAGCTCAACAAAATAAACTAAGTGGGTGTGCATCCAACTTGCTTGCTCGCGAAGACCTAGGGCATTTGAGGAAGCCCATCGTTGGAATATACAAGCCAAGTTCTATAATGAAAGTTCCCACTAGTATATGAAAGTGACAAAACAAGAGACTCTCTATCATGAAGATCATGGTGCTACTTTGAAGCACAAGTGTGGAAAAAGATAGTAGCATTGTCCCTTTTCTTTTCTTTTTTCTTTTTTCTTTTTTTGGCCTTTCTTTTTTTTTCTTTGGCCTTTCCTTTTTTTCTTTTCTTTCTTTTTTTTCTTTGGGACAATGCTCTAATAATGATGATCATCACACTTATATTCATTTACAACTCGATATTACAACTCGATACTAGAACAAAGTATGACTCTATATGAATGCCTCCGGCGGTGTACCAGGATGTGCAATGAATCAAGAGTGAGATGTATGAAAAATTATGCATGGTGGCCTAGCTACGAATGCGATGTCAACTACATGATCATGCATCGCAATATGACAATGATGAAGCGTGTCATATGAACGGAACGGTGGAAAGTTGCATGGCAATATATCTTGGAATGGCTATGGAAATGCCATGATAGGTAGGTATGGTGGCTGTTTTGAGGAAGGTATATGGTGGGTGTATGGTACCGGCGAAAGTTGCGCGGTACAAGAGAGGCTAGCAATGGTAGAAGGGTGAGAGTGCGTATAATCCATGGACTCAACATTACTCATAAAGAACTCACATACTTATTGCAAAAATCTATAAGTCATCAAAACAAAGTACTACACGCATGCTCCTAGGGGAAGGGTTGGTAGGAGTTAACCATCGCGCGATCCCGACCTCCACACAAAGGATGACACTCAATGAAATACCTCATGTTTCAAATTTGTCACACAACGGTTACCATATGTGCATGCTACGGGACTTGCAAACCTCAACACAATTATTTCTCAAATTCACAACTACTCTACTAGCATGACTCTAATATCACCATCCTCATATCTCAAAACAATCATCAAGTATCAAACTTCTCATAATATTCAATGCACTTTATATGAAAGCTTTTACTATACCCATCTTGGATGCCTATCATATTAGGACTAGTTTTATAACCAAAGCACATTACCATGTTGTTCTAAAAGACTCTCAAAAGGATATAAGTGAAGCATGAGAGATCAATAATTTCTATAAAATAAAACCACCAGCGTGCTCTAAAAGATATAAGTGAAGCACTAGAGCAAAATTATCTAGCTCAAAAGATATAAGTGAAGCACATAGAGTATTCTAATAATTTCTGATTAATTTGTATCTCTCTCAAAAAGGTGTGTCCAGCAAGGATGATGTGGCAAACTAAAAAGCAAAGACTCAAATCGTACATGACACTCCAAGCAAAACACATATCATGTGGTGAATAAAAATATAGTCCCGAGTAAAGTTACTGGTAGATGAAGACGAAAGAGGGGATGCCTTACCGGGGCATCCCCAAGCTTAGGCTTTTGGTTATACTTGAATTTTACCTTGGGGTGCCTTGGGCATTCCCAATCTTAGGCTCTTGCCACTCTTTGTTCCATAGTCCATCAAAGCCATACTCAAAACTTGAAAACTTCACAACACAAAACTTAGCCAAAAATCTCGTGAGCTCCGTTAGTATAAGAAAACAAACCACCACTCAAATGTATTGTAATGAACTCATTCTTTGTTTATATTGGTGTTAAACCTACTATATTCCCACTTCTCTATGATTCATACCCCCCGATACTACTCATAGATTCATCAAAATAAGGAAACAACGCACGAAAAACAGAATATGTCAAAAACAGAACAATCTGTAGTAATTTGTAACTTTCGAGTACTTCTGTAACTCAAAAAAAAATTGGTGAACGTGAGCAATTTGTCTATTAATCATCTACAAAAATAATCGACTAAAAAGCACTCTCCAGTAAAAAATTACAGCCAATCTCGTGAGCGCTAAAGTTTCTGTTTTTTACAACATGATCACATAAACTTCACACAAGTCTTCCCAAAGGTTCTACTTGGCAAAAAAACTAATTAAAACACAAAACCACATCTAAACAGAAGCTAGATGCAATATTTATTCCTAAACAGAAGCAAAAACAAATAAAATAAAATTGGGTTGCCTCCCAACAAGCGCTATCGTTTAACACCCCTAGCTAGGCACGATACAAAAATAGATCTAGGTATTGCCATCTTTGGTAGGCAATCCATAAGTGGCTCTCATAATGGATTCATAAGGTAATTTGATTTTATTTCTAGGAAAGTGTTCCATGCCTTTCCTTAGCGGAAATTGGAATCTAATATTTCCTTTCTTCATATTAATAATTACACCAATCGTTCTAAGGAAAGGTCTACCAAGAATAATAGGACATGAAGGATTGCAATCTATATCAAGAACGATGAAATCCACGGGCACATAATTCCTATTGGAAACAATAAGAACATCATTAATCCTTCCCATAGGTTTCTTAATGGTAGAATCCGCAAGATGCAAATTTAAAGAACAATCATCAAGTTCATGGAATCCTAATATATCACACAAAGCTTTCGGAATTGTGGAAACACTTGCACCCAAATCACACAAAGCAAAGCATTCATGATCTTTAATATTAATTTTAATAGTAGGTTCCCACTCACCATAAAGCTTTCTAGGGATAGAAACTTCTAATTCAAGTTTTTCTTCATAAGATTGCATTAAAGCATCAACTATGTGTTTGGTGAAAGCCGTATTTTGACTATAAGCATGCGGAGAATTTAGCACGGATTGCAACAAGGAAATACAATCTATTAAAGGGCAATTATCATAATTGAATCCCTTGAAATCCAAGATAGTGGGTTCATCTCTATGCAAAGTTTTGATCTCTTCAATCCCACTTTTAACAATTTTAGCATCAAGATCTAAAAACTCCGAATCATTGGGATGCCTTTTAACTAAAGTAGACTCATCTCCAGTCCCATCTTTATCAAGATTCATACTAGAAAACAAGGATCAAATAGGAGACACATCAATTACTTTTAGATCTTCATCTTTATTTTCATGATAACTATAAGAACACACTTTCATCAAGCAATCCTTTTTGGCACGCACCCTAGCGGTTCTTTCTTTGCACTCATCAATGGAAATTCTCATGGCTTTGAGAGACTCATTGATATCATGCTTAGGTAGAATAGATCTAAGTTTCAAAGAATCAACATTAAGAGTAATTCTATCCATGTTTTTAGCCAACTCATCAATCTTAAGCAATTTTTCTTCAAGCAAGGCATTGAAATTCTTCTACAAATTCGTAAACTATTTAACACTGGTCTCAAATTCAGAGGGCATCTTACCAAAATTTCCATAAGATTTATTGTAGGAATTACCATAATAATTAGAGGAATTACTAGGAAAAGGCCTAGGATTAAAGTTTCCTCTATAAGCATTGTTACCAAGATTATTCCTACCAACAAAATTCACATCCAAAGATTCATTGTTATTTTCAATCAACATGGATAAAGACATATCATTAGGATCAGAAGAAGCACTCTTAGTTGCAAATAATTTCATAAGTTCATCCATCTTTCCACTCAAAACACTAATCTCTTCAATAGCATGCACTCTTTTACTAGTAGATCTTTTGGTGTGCCATTGAGAGTAGTTAACCATAATATCATCTAGGAGTTTGGTGGCTTCTCCTAAGGTAATTTCCATGAAAGTGCCCCCCGCGGCCGAATCTAAAAGATTTTTAGAAGCAAAATTCAAGCCAGCATAAAAGTTTGTATAATCATCCATAAGTTCAAACCATGTGTAGGGCAATTACGTATCATTAATTTCATTCTCTCCCAAGCTTGTGCAACATGCTCATGATCTAGTTTCTTAAAATTCATAATATTGTTTCTAAGAGAGATAATCTTAGCGGGAGGAAAATACTTAGAGATAAAGGCATCTTTGCACTTATTCCATGAATCAATAATATTTCTAGGCAAAGAGTAAAACCAGGTTTTAGCACGATCTCTAAGTGAAAACGGAAATAGCTTCAATTTAACAATATTATTATCAGTATCCCTCTTCTTTTGCATATCACACAAATCAACAAAATTGTTTAGATAGGTAGCGGCATCTTCACTAGGAAGGCCAGAAAATTGATCTTTCATGACAAGATTCAACAGAGCAGCATTGATCTCACAAGATTCAGCATCGGTAATAGGAGCAATAGGCGTGCTAATAAAATCATTATTGGTTGTATTGGAAAAGTCACACAATTTGGTATCATCTTGAGCCATAGTGACAAGCATGCAATCCAACACACAAGCAAACAAGAGGCAAGTGAACGGTAAAACACACGGAAAAAACGGCAAATAAAATGGCAAGGGTGAAGTGGGGGAGAGGAAAACGAGAGGCAAATAAAGTAGTGTGAGGGATAAGGGTTTCTGATAGGTACTTGGTATATGACTTTTGAGAACATCTCCCCGGCAACGGCGCCAGAAATTCTTCTTGCTACTTCTCGAGCTTGTGTTGTATTCCCTCGAAGAGGAAAGGGTGATGCAGCACAGTAGTGTAAATATTTCCCTCAGTTTTGAGAACCAAGGTATCAATCCATTAGGATACCACGCACGAGTCCCTTGCACCTACACAAACAAATAAGAACCTTGCAGCCAACGCGATAAGGGGTTGCCAATCCCTTCACGGTCACTTACGAGAGTGAGATTTGATAGATAGGATAGGATAATATTTTTGGTATTTTTGGTATAAGAACAGAAAGTAAATAAGAAACCATCGGATTACGGGCTCTGCAAACCCAAGAAGTTCGAACACAGGGGCGTGAACGAAGATCTCTCTCACTCACGTCAACCTAGCGTCTCGCCCTCGTCAGATGTAGGGATTCAAGCGAACAACAAGTAAAGCACACGCGAATTAACCTAGGTCCGGGCCACCTTGCGGTGTAAAACCCTACTTCCTGCTTTGGTGAATTGGCCTCGGGAGGGCTTGATTATGAATGAGTACAGTGGTTCCTGAGCTCAGGAGGAGAGCTCAGGAGGGTTAGGAGGCAAGGGTTCTTGCTCCTTTGTGCGAGGGCGGAGTTTCTGGATCCGATCCCAATTGGTTCGACCTCCTCATAATGGAGATCCTAGCTACTTATATAGGCGTCCAGGGTCCTCTTCCCCCAAAATGTTTAGGCGAGAAGGGATCCCACAACGGCCATTTTGAGCAGGAACACAAGGACGTTCCTATCCTGACAAAAGCGTTCTTCGCCTGCAAAGGGATCAGGTGGTGATGCGGTGGTGGGCTCGGCGGTGACATCCTCTATGTCGTCCTTGCGGTCTTTGGTCTTGTTGCACCGAAGGAGAAACCTTTGTCCCACTCCTCGGAAACATGTGCCTGTGCTGCCTCCTTTTGCACCAAAACGGCAACTGCACCGCTGGCACACGCTGGCACCCGCTGGCGCGGTGCGTCGCTGCTTGCATCACTGCCTCCTCCTGAGGCAGGCTTGGCCTTGGATTCTCCACCCCTCCGGAGCAACCTAGCCAAGACCGCTCCTGAGGGGGTCTTGATGTCGTTCTCCTCGCGAGGCCTAGCCCCCGCGCGAGGGTCTTGAGCAGCTGGTCGATCAGCTGGGCCGTACCAGGCCGTGGTAGGAGCGCGTCACGGCCCGCAAACAGGCAATTCTGGGTACCCTGGTTCCCAGGACGCCGACAATAGCCCCCGGGCCTAAGTCGCGCGCGGAGTTGGTTTCGGGGTGAAGCCTTAGTCGAGGATGAAGCATTGCTGGCCCCAAAAAGGTTGTGGGCAAGGCTGGCGCGTGACGGTTGGACAGGACGTGGGCGACCCCGCTCCCCAGACGGTCTCGCCAATCGTGTAACTTGACAAAAGGGGCTGCCTTCGCTGTAGAGGGGTTATCGTCTTCTTTCCTTCCTGCCCAGATCCCCTTCTCCTTAGCCTTCGGCTTTCCAAGTCGCCTGCATCCTCCGGCACCTCCAGCAATGGCGAAGAAAAGCAAGGGTGTCGCGCAGGCGTCCGGATCTGCTTCCTCCCTCGAGGCGGCACTCGAGGAGTCCACCATCACCGAGGAGGGGGACTACTCGGAGGTCCAGCCTTTCTTGTCGAGCGCCCACAACGAGCATGCCCCGACGAAGATTTGGGTTGGATCCACCGCGGCGCGGATCTTGCCGAAGTTTTGCTACCCCTTCTTCCTCCACAGCATCTCCGTCGGGCTCGTGCCGCCCTTCTCGGAGTTCTTATACGCCATCCTGGACCACTACCAGGTGCACGCCCTCCACATCCAGCCTCGCTCCATCTTCGTCATGTCGCTCTTCGCCTTTTACTGCGAGGCGTGTGTGGGGGTGAAGCCGACTGTCGCTCTCTTCCGCCACTTCTTGTCCATGCAGCGGTACGACGAGGGCTCGTGCTCGGGCTGTGTCTCCTTCGTCTTCCAGCGCCAGGGCTGGAGGCTGATGACAGCCGAGAAGAAGATAGACACCCACCGGAAAAGGTGGGTCTATCTGGACGCCCAGCACGTTCACCCGCTGCTGGCGCTGCCTACCGCCCATCCGGAGAAACGCGCGGGCTGGAGCTACGCGAAGCTCAACGACCCCCTTGTCGAGCCTGTCTTGGTGAGGATGGATCAAGGCCGACCTAGGCTCGAGGCTTGAAGGGGCCCAGATTGTGAAGGATTTCCTGAGGCACTGGCTGGCGCTGCTCCAGGCACATCCGCCCCATGTGGGAGCTGATGGGGGACGACGACAGGCTTCGGCTGCGCTCGGGGAAGCTGGCCAAGACCGACCTGGACCTCGTCTCGATCACCCTCCTGGGAATGGTTCCTGAGGACCTCTCGGGGGCCCACCTGCCGCTGTACAGCCATCATGACAAGGCCGAGCTGCTGAAGGTCATGTCAGGTTTCGGGGTGCCCGTGGCTGCTCCGCCCACGGTTGACGTGTCCTCCGGTGCTGACGATGGGAGCGACAAGGAGGACTCGGAGGAGACCCTGGGCGACGAGGACCGGGTTGACGAGGGGGACTCCTCTGAGGCGTCCGCTGAGGATGTGGCGTCAGGCGCAGGTGCCGTCGGGCGGCCCCAGGCGACCACTCCACGTAGATCCGGACACGCTGCATCCGGGGGAAGCAATGCGGCGACCCTGCCGAGGAGCGTCGTACCAACGAAACTGGTGACCGCAGCCGCGCCCAAGTCCGTGGCCTCATGCCTTGCTAGGATCCGGACTGCTGGCATGCCCATAGCGCCAGCGGCCGCGGCTGACCTGCTGGTGAAGAGGAGGGCATGCCTCGCCTCCGATGAGTAAGTGTGCAGTCTCCTGTTATTCCTCGGTCGCTGTGTTCCTGACGTACTTCTCTCGGTGCAGCAGCCTGGGTGGCGTGATGAAGAGGGTGGAGGGGGAGGTCACGTCGCGGTACCCCGCTCCTCCTACCGCCGCTGTCGTTGTGGAGAAGGGCCCCACAGCTTTGCGCGCCTCGGCTAGCCGGACCACCGAGCGCGCGGTGGCTGCATCACCTGCGGGCATCGTTGTTGTTTGCGAGGCCGCTACGGCTCCTGCTCCGACTGCTCCAGCGAGGGGAGCCGGAGCCCCCGAGCCCCTGGTTGAGCAGCCGATCTCGGCAGCACCCATCCGCCAACTGATGCATCCTGGCCCTGAGACCTTGGAAGCCGCTTTCGCTGCATTGGGTCGGCTCCGTGCCGAACTTCAGGGTAGTGATGGCCGTGTGATGGAAGGACTCCTGGGCCTGATCTCTGGGTGGCTCCTGAAATATGAGTCTGCGTGGGTTTCCTGGAGCCAGGCCTCAGCAGTCGCCGCCAAGGGTCAAGAGGAAGCCGCGGCGGCCATGCGGGCACGCGACGCCGCACGAGCCGACACGGCGTCCTTCGAGAAGCGTTGTCACAAGGCGGAGAGGGAGCTGGAGGCCCTCCGCGAGGAAGGCACCAGGCGCGCCCTGGAGCTCGAGAGGTTGGAGAAGGAGCTCAAGGCACAAAAGGCTGAGATGTCCCGGCTGCAACTGGAGCAGCTCGCTGATCGCGCGAGCCTGGAGAAGCTAAAGGCCGAGGCTGAGCAGGCCAAGGCGACCCAAGCTGCGCGCGACAAGGAAGATGCCATTGCGGCCTCGGTAGCGGTGAGTTGCGTGGCCCTCGCCGCCTTCGAGCTTGAGGCCCGTAAGGCGCTGCGGGCTGCTTATGGGGAAGGGTTCGAGAAGCCACTGGCCGTCCCGGAGGACGGCCCCGCCGGGCTCCTCGCCGCGCTTGTGAAGTCCCTGCGCGAGGTTACGACCGCGATTGGCCAGTTAGCTGACGTGGAAAGTCGCACACTCCTTACCTTGGCCCTGACGCAGGTGTGTGGCCACCTAACTCTCCTTGATCCCACTCTTGACCTGGCCTCGCTGTCCAAGCCCATGACCGCGGGCATAGAGGGCGCGGCTGCTGGGGTTCTGGAGGCGAAGGTCAAGGAACTGGTGGAGGCATTCCTCCGAGTCGCTGCTACCGCAGCGGAAGAGGCGGAGGCTGGTGATGACGCACTTGGTGATGCCTAACCTGTTCCTGTCCAGATGAAAGAGATGCAAGTGCCTCAGGGAGTCGTAAGGACTCGTTTGAATTTTAAGGACTTGCTATTGTTGTAATAATTAGATTTGAACTTAATGATTTCCGTGCTTGCTTCCTTTCATGTTTGCTTAGGTGCTCTGCGTCGGCAGGGCCCAACCCCGCGCATACCTCGATCGCCATTGAGCCCTCTGGGTGACCGGGGTTATCATAATAACTAGACTCAAGGAATGAGGGCTACATGGCTAGTGAGGCTCCTGGGTCGCGATGCCCAGGGATCCCCCTTGACGTTCAAGCGATCCCGTTTGCGTTCTGCGTCGGCAGGGCCCAGCCCCGCGCATACCTCGACCGCCCTTGAGCGCCGGGCTCAAGGAGTGAGGGGCTACGTGACTAGTGAGGCCCCTGGGTCGCGATGCCGAGGGGTCCCCCTTGACGTACGAACGGCTCTCATGAGGGAGAACGAGCACCATACCTTGCTCACAAGCCTTCGCCTAGGGATGGGGACGCGAGAAAGCTAGGTGTCTGGGCACCTGGTAGGGTGGCGTCTGCTAGGCATGACCTGAGCATAGCCCCCGTGCCTAGCCCCCCTCGCGACACCTATCCAAGGAGAAGATGTGAGCGTCCTGAGCTGAAAAGCTCCCTGAGGTTGGTGCGACCACTGGGGGCCGCCCTTAGTTGTTTATAACTAGCGCGGAGCATAGAGCTACCACACTTGCGTGGAGTGTGGGCATAACCGCGCCTCGGTCGTAGCGGCCAGCACGGAGCTTCTTGCTTCCACTGGTTCGTGGGCATAACCGCTCATCGGTTGGTTCTGCCAGCACGGAGCATGGCACTTCTACTGGATCGTGGGAGGGAGCCTCCCACCGGGAGAGACTCCGGGGCGTGTACACCCCCATCCTAACACGTGGCTTGCACGGCAGGACAGCCAAGGTGTATATGGGCCCTCCTCAGGACGAGCTGAATGACTCTGAGGAAGTTCTCATGAGCTTACGCATCACTCACGAGACCCTACCCTGAGGCGGGTTGCGCCTGAGTCTTCTTTTGCAAAATGTGAAAAGAGAGGCGTTGTGTCGACCTGCGTCGAGTGCATCTCTAGAGGGCATCGCATGAGAAGGCTGCAGCACCAACGACCCCAGGAGGTGAGGTTAGCGGGACTGGCCCGTAAGACAGAGCTCAGCCGCTGGATTTATCAACGCTGGAGGGACGGACCCGAGGACAGACGTCGTGCCCAGTCTTCTCATGCAATAGTCCAAAAGAAAAACAACCGGCGCGCGGTTCACGCGTGAGCGAGGCACCTGCCACGGGCCCCTACTTACCCATCCACGATTAGCCCATGCGAGAACAAGGCACCAAGGACCATGGGAGGTGACGTCACGGGAATGGCTCGCCACACAGAGCTCAGCCCTTGGATTTAGTGACGCTGCAGGGACAGACCCGAGCACAGATGCCGTGCCAGTCCTTAATCATGGGACGGTCACGAGTGGGCTCACAAGGGCTCATGACCTTAGTGGCGGTGAGAACGCCAAGCATATAGATAATGCGAATAAGAAGAAGCAACTAGCCTTGATTCATGCGCAAAATAGATAGCTGCGGGGGGCGAGCCCCCAGCAGCTCGAGGATGATGCAGCCCGGGGGCGCCCTCGATTGAATACCTGAAACATCACCTGACACTTGTCAAAGAAGAGTTGGGGTAGCTGAAGACGCGAGCCGTGCGGGTCGCCCCTGGGGATTGTCGGGCTCCGGAGGCCCTCAGTGGTCGCGGGGGTCCGTCTCCCGCTCCGTCTGGACCGCCCGCCACTGAGCCTCCTAAGCCCCCAAAGCCTGCTGCGCGAGGCGCTGGAACATGGCGGATGCATTGCAGAAGCCGAAGAACGTACGGACGTAGCCGCAGGGGACAGCCCTCCTCCAGCCGACTGTCGTCGGCCAGTAGGGCTCCAAAGAAGCGGCTCGGTTGAGGCCCGCGACATCGATGCAGACGCGGAAGTGGTTGCTTGGGTTGCGGGTGGGTGAGCTTGGTATCGTGCAGCTGCGCCCGCCGCGTATGAGCCTTGCGTACTGAAGTTCCTCAGTAATCTGGTCGACGAAGTCATGAGCCCCTAGCGCTGTACGGCCCACGCTGGGCTCACAAAAACGTGCGTCAGGACACGCCTGCAGGTGGTGCCCGAACACCTCCCTCGAGACGCAGGTCAGGCCCGAGACACTCCAGAGGAGAGCCCCTGAGCCCGTCCTGAGAGGGGCGTCGGGCGCGCCTCCCTATGCGAGGGTGGAGGGCGCCTCGTCGGCAGGCGTGGGTCCTGAGGCAGGGCCATCAAGAGCCCCTGCGTCCTGAGGTCTGTTGGCGGGCAGGTTCTTCTTCTTCATGGGGGCGGTCTATAGGGCGAAGACGGCTCCATCCTCGTCGGAGCTCTCGACCGCCGCGGTCTAGTAGGTGATACGTCTCCAACATATCTATATTTTTTTTATTGTTCCATGATATTATTTATGAAGTCTTGGATGTTTAATGGGCTTTATCTTACACTTTTATATCATTTTTGGGACTAACCTACTAACCCGAAGGCCCAATCCAGATTGCTATTTTTTTGCCTGTTTCAGGGTTTTGCAGATAAAGGATATCAAATGGAGTCTAAACGGAATGAAACCTTCGCAAGAGATATTTTTGGAGAAAATCACGCACGGAGAACTTGAGAACCACATCAGAAGAGCCACGAGGGGCCCACGAGGGTGGGGGCGCGCCCCCCTGCCTCGTGGGGCCCCCGTGACTCACCCGGTGTCCTTCTTCCTCCTATATAAGTCAACGTACACCGAAACCATCGACAACAGAGAGAAAACCCTAATTCCACCGTCGTAACCTTCTGTTCCCGTGAGATCCCATCTTGGAGCCTGTTCCGGAGCTCCACCGGAGGGGGATCCATCATGGAATTCTTCATCATCATCATCATCACCCTCACCATGAGTTGTGAGTAGTTTACAATAGACCTTCGGGTCCATAGCTAGTATCTAGATGGCTTCTTCTCTCTCTCTCTGGATCTCAATACAAAGTTCTCCTCGGTCTTCGAGGAGATCTATTCGATGTAATCTCTTTTTGCGGTGTGTTTGTCGAGATCCGATGAATTGTGAGTTTATGATCAAGATTATCTATGAGAAATATTTGACTCTTCTCTGAACTTTTTATGTGTGCTCATAATATCCTTGCAAGTCTCTTCGAATTATTGGTTTGGTTTGGCCTACTAGATCTATAGTTCTTGCAATGGGAGAAGTGCTTGGCTTTGGGTTCAATCTTGCGGTGTCCTTTCCCAGTGACAGTAGGGGCAGCAAGGCACGTATTGTATTGTTGTCATCGAGGATAAAAAGATGGGGTTTATATCATATTGCTTGAGTTTATCCCTCTACATCATGTCATCTTGCTTAAGGCGTTACTCTGTTCTTATGAACTCAATACACTAGATGCATGTTGGATAGCGGTCGATGTGTGGAATAATAGTAGTAGACGCAGAATCGTTTCAGTCTACTTGTCTCGGACGTGATGCCTATATACAATGATCATGCCTAGATAGTCTCATAATTATTCGCTTTTCTATCAATTCCTCAACAATAATTTGTTTACCCGCCGTAGAATATCGCTATCATGAGAGAAGCCACTAGAGAACACTATGGCCCCCGGGTCTATTCTCAACATATCAATCTACATCTACTTTACTTTTACCGCTTTTATTTTCTGTTCTTATAAACAAAAATACCAAAAATATAAACTATCATCTCTATCAGATCTCACTTTCGTAAGTGACCGTAAAGGGATTGACAACCCCTTATCGCGTTGGCTGCGAAGTTCTAATTTGTTTGTGCAGGTGCGAGGGACTTGCGCGTGGTCTCCTACTGGATTTATACCGTGGTTCTCAAAAACTGAGGGAAATACTTACGCTACTGTGTTGCATCTCCCTTTCCTCTTCGAGGGAATACAACGAAAGCTCGAGAAGTAGCAAGAAGAATTTCTGGCGCCGTTGCCGGGGAGGCTTACGCAAAAGTCATATACCAAGTACCTATCACAAACCATTATCCTTCGCATTACATTTTTTTGCCTCTCGTTTTCCTCTCCCCCACTTCACCCTTGTCGTTTTATTTGCCCTTCTTCTGTCGTGTGTTTATCGTTCGCTTGCTTCTTGTTTGCTTGTGTGAGTTGGATTGCTTGCTTGTCACTATGGCTCGGAACAATACCAAATTGTGTGACTTCTCCAATACCAACAACAATGATTTTATTAGCACTCCGATTGCTCCTATTATCGATGTTGAATCTTGTGAGATCAATGCTGCTTTGTTGAATCTTGTCATGAAAGATCAATTCTCCGGCCTTCCTAGTGAAGATGCCGCTACCCATCTAAACAACTTTGTTGATTTGTGTGATATGCAAAAGAAAAGGGATACGGATAATGATATTGTTAAATTGAAGTTATTTCTGTTTTCACTTAGAGATCGTGCTAAAATTTGGTTTTCCTCTTTGCCTAGAAATAGTATTGATTCGTGGAATAAGTGTAAAGATGATTTTATCTCTAAGTATTTCCCTCCTGCTAAGATCATCTCTCTTAGAAACGATATTATGAATTTTAAGCAACTAGATCATGAGCATGTTGCACAAGCTTGGGAGAGAATGAAATTAATGATACGTAATTGCCCTACACATGGTTTGAATCTATGGATGATTATCCAGAACTTTTATGCTGGCTTGAATTTTGCTTCTAGAAATATTTTAGACACGGCCGCGCGAGGCACTTTCATGGAAACTACCTTAGGAGAAGCTACCAAACTCCTAGATAATATTATGGTTAATTATTCTCAATGGCACACCGAAAGATCTACCAGTAAAAAAGTGCATGCTATTGAAGAAATTGGTGTTTTGAGTGGAAAGATGGATGAACTTATGAAATTATTTGCCGCTAAGAGTGCTTCTTCTGATCCTAATGATATGCCTTTGTCCACTTTGATTGAAAATAACAATGAATTTTTGGATGTGAAATTTGTTGGTAGGAATAATTTTGGTAACAATGCTTATAGAGGTAATTTTAATCCTAGGCCTTTTCCTAGTAATTGCTCTAATAACTATGGTAATTCCTACAACAAAACTTATGGAAAGATGCCTTCTGAATTTGAAACTAGTGTTAAGGAGTTTATGATCTCGCAAAAGAATTTCAATGCTATGCTTGAAGAGAAATTGCTTAAGATTGATGAATTGGCTAGAAGTGTGGATAGAAATACTCTTGATGTTGATTCTTTGAAACTTAGATCTATCCCACCTAAGCATGATATCAATGAGTCTCTCAAGGCCATGAGAATTTCCATTGATGAATGCAAAGAAAGAACCGCTAGGATGCGTGCTAAAAGAGAGGATTATATTAAAGCATGTTCTTCTAGTTATCATGAAAATAAAGATGAAGATCTGAAAGTTATTGATGTGTCTCCTATTAGATCCTTGTTTTCTAGTATAAATCTTGATTAAGATAGGATTGGAGATGATTCTGCTTTAAGGTGTCCCAATGATTCGGAGTTTTTAGATCTTGATGCTTAAATTGTTAAAAGTGGGAGTAAATAGATTAAAACTTTGCATAGTGATGAACCCACTACTTTGGATTTCAAGGGATTCAATTATGACAATTGCTCTTTGATTGATTGTATTTCCTTGTTGCAATCTGTACTAAATTCTCAGCATGCTTATAGTCAAAATAAAGCTTTCACCAAACACATAGTTGATGCTTTGATGCAATCTTATGAAGAAAAACTTGAGTTAGAAGTTTCTATCCCTAGAAAGCTTTATGATGAGTGGGAACATCCTATTAAAATTAAAATAAAAGATCATGAATGATATGCTTTGTGTGATTTGGGTGCAAGCGTCTCCACTATCCCAAAAACTTTGTGTGATTTGCCACGGTTCCATGAGCTTGATGATTGTTCTTTAAATTTGCATCTTGCGGATTCCACTATTAAGAAACCTATGGGAAGAATTAATGATGTTCTTATTGTTGCCAATAGGAATTATGTTCCCGTAGATTTCATTGTTCTTGATATAGATTGCAATCCTTCATGTCCTATTATTCTTGGTAGACCTTTCCTTAGAACATTTGGTGCAATTATTGATATGAAGGAAGGAAATATTAGATTCCAATTTCCGTTAAGGAAAGGCATGGAACACTTTCCTAGAAAGAAAATCTAATTACCATATGAATCTATTATGAGAGCCACTTATGGATTGCCTTTCAAAGATGGCAATACCTAGATCTATCTTGTATCGTGCCTAGCTAGGGGCGTAAAACGTTAGCGCTTGTTGGGAGGCAACCCAACTTTATATTTTTTGTTTTTGTTGCTGTTAGGGAATAAATATTGCATCTAGCCTCTGTTTAGATATGGTTTCATGTTTTGTTTAGTGTTTGTGCCAATTAAAACCTTTGGGAAGATGTGTGTGAAGTTTATGCGATCTTGCTGTGAAAAACAGAATCGTTAGCACTCACTGGAATGGTCGTCAGATTTTACTGGAGCGTGCTATTTAGTTGATTCTTTTGGCATATGATTAATAGCCAAATTCCTCACATTTACTAATTTATTTGATTTTTTTAGAGTTACAGAAGTATGTGAAACCTGCAGATTACTACATACTGTTCTGTTTTTGACAGATTCTGATTTCCGTGTGTTGTTTGCTTATTTCAATGCATCTATGAGTAATATTTGGAGGTATGAACCATAGAGAAGTTGGAATACAGTAGGTTTAACACCAATATAAACAAAGAATGAATTCATTGCAGTACCCTTGAGTAGTGGTTTGCTTTCTTATACTAACGGAGCTCACGAGAATTTTTGTATAAGTTTTGTGTTGTGAAGTTTTCAAGTTTTGAGTATTGCTTTGATGGACTATGGAACAAAGAGTACCAAAGGCCTAAGCTTGTGGATGCCCATGGCACCCCAAGTAAAATTCAAGGATAATCAAAAGCCTAAGCTTGGGGATGCCCCGGGAAGGCATCCCCTCTTTCGTCTTCATCCATCGGTAACTATACTTGGAGCTATATTTTTATTCACCACATGATATGTGTTTTGCTTGGAGTGTCTTGTATAATTTGAGTCTTTTCTTGTTAGTTTGTCACGATCATCCTTGCTGGACACACCTATTTGAGAGAGTTAAATATGGCCTAGGAATTGTTAGAACACTCTATGTGCTTCACTTATATCTTTTGAGTTGAATAGTTTTGCTCTAGTGCTTCACTTATATCTTTTAGAGCACGGTGGTGATAATATTTTGAAGAAATTGTTGAACTCTCATGCTTCACTTATATCCTTTTGAGAGTCTATTAAAACAGCATGGTAATGTGTTTAGGCTAAAAAAATTAGTCTTCACATGATAGACATCAAATGTCAATGTAGTAAAAACTTTCACACTAAGTGCATTGAATATGATGAGATGTTGGATGCTTGATAATTGTTTTGAGATATGAGGATAGTGATATTAGAGTCATGCTAGTGGAGTTATTATGAAATTGAGACATACTTGTGTTAAGGTTAGTGATTCACGTAGCATGCACGTATGGTGAACCGCTATGTGACGAAGTTAGAGCATGAAAATTTGTAAAGTGCCAACCTTTGTGTGGAGGTCGGGGGCGCATGATACGTCCATTTTGCATCATGCTTATAAGTTGATATTTATTGCATTATGGGCTGTTCATACATGTTTTGTCACAATACTTATGCATTTTTCCTCTTATTTTGCAAGGTTTACATGAAGAAGGGGGAATGCCGGCAGCTGGAATTCAGGGCTGGAAAAGGAGCAAACTCTGGAAACCTATTCTGCATAACTCCAAAAGCCCCGAAACTCCACACAATATTTTTTCAGAAAATATAAAAAATACCTGGCGGAAGAAACCCACGAGGGGGGCCACTGGCTGGCCTCGAGGGTGGGGGGCGCGCCCCCCTTCCCAGGGCGCGCCCCCTGCCTCGAGGGCCAGCTGGTGGGCCCCAGGTGACCATCTTCTCCTATATGAAGCGTTTTGACCTGGAAAAAATCAAGGGGAGGCTTTCGGGACCAGACGCCACCGTCTCGAGGCGGAAACCAATCTAGGGCTCCGGCAGAGCTGTTCTGCCGGGGATACTTCCCTCCGGGAGGGGGAAATCGTCACCGCCGTCATCACCAACAACTATCCCATCTTGGGGAGAACTATCTTCATCAACATCTTCACCAGCACCATCTCCTCTCAAACCCTAGTTCATCTCTTGTATCCAATCTTTGTATCCAAACCTCAGATTGGTACCTGTGGGTTGCTAGTAGTGTTGATTACTCCTTGTAGTTGATGCTAGTTGGTTTATTTGGTGGAAGATTATATGTTCAGATCCATTATGCATATTAATACCCCTCTGATCATGAACAATATTATGTCTTGTGAGTAGTTGCTTTTGTTCCTGCGGACACGGGAGAAGTCTTTCCATTAGTAGTCATGTGAATTTGGTCTTCATTCGATATTTTTGATGAGATGTATGTTGTCTCTCCTCTAGTGGTGTCATGTGAACGTCGACTACATGACACTTCACCATTATTTGGGCCTAGAGGAAGGCATTGGTAAGTAATAAGTAGATGATGGGTTGCTAGAGTGACAGAAGCTTAAACCCTAGTTTATGTGTTGCTTCGTAAGGGGCTGATTTGGATCCATATGTTTCAGGTTATGATTAGGTTTACCTTAATACTTCTTTTGTAGTTGCGGATTCTTGCATTAGAGGTTAATCATAAGTGGGAGGCTTGTCCAAGTAAGGGAAGCACCTAAGCACCGGTCCACCCACATACCAAATTATCAAAGTACCGAACGCGAATCAGACGATCGTGATGAAAACTAGCTTGACGATAATTCCCATATGTTCTCGGGAGCGCTTTACCTTGCATAAGAGTTTGTCCAGGCTTGTACTTTGCTACAAAAAGGATTGGGCCACCTTGCTGCACCTATTTACTTTTACCGTTTGTTACTTGCTACCAATTATCTTATCACAAAACTATCTGTTACCTATAATTTCAGTGCTTGCAGAAAATACCTTACTGAAAACTGCCTATCATTTCCTTCTGCTCCTCATTGGGTTCGACACTCTTACTTATCGAAAGGACTATGATAGATCCCCTACACTTGTGGGTCATCAGCGCTCGATGGTTAACTCCTACCAACCTCCCCCCTAGGAGCATGCGTTGATTGCTTTGTTTTGATGACTCGTAGATTTTTGCAATAAGTATATGAGTTTTTATGACTAATGTTGAGTCCATGGATTATACGCACTCTCAACCTTCCACCATTGCTAGCCTCTCTTGTATCGCGCAACTTTCGCCGGTACCATACACCCACTATATATCCTTCCTCGAAACAGCCACCATATATGTTCCTCAAAACAGCCACCATACCTACCTATCATGTCATGTCCATAGCCATTCCGAGATATATTGCCATGCAACTTTCCACCGTTCCGTTCATATGACACGCATTATATTGTCATATTGCCATTGCATAATCATGTAGTTGACATCGTATTTGTGGCAAGGCCACCATGCATAACTTTTCATACATGTCACTCTTGTTTCATTGCACATCCCGGTACACCGCCGGAGGCATTCATATAGAGTCATACTTTGTTGTAGTATCGAGTTGTAATATCGAGTTGTAATGAAAGTGTGATGATCATCATTATTAGAGCATTGTCCCATGGGAGGAAAGGCTAAATCAATAAAGCCCCTCCACAAAAAAAAAGAAAAAAAAAGAAAGGCCAAAGAAAAAAAAAGGCCCAAAAAAGGGAGAATTGCTACTATCTTTTTTCCACACTCTTGCTTCAAAGTAGCACCATGTTCTTCATTGTAGAGAGTCTCATGCTTAGTCACTTTATACACTAGTGGGAATTTTCGTTATAGAACTTGGCTTGTCTATTCCAACGATGGGCTTCCTCAAATGCCCTAGGTCGTGAGCAAGCAAGTTGGATGCACACCCACTAGTTTCTTTTGTTGAGATTTCATACATTTTTAGCTCTAGTTGCATCCGTTACATGGCAATCCCTACTCACCCACATTGATATCTATTGATGGGCATCTCCATAGCCCGTCGATATGCCTAGTTGATGTGAGACTATCTCCCTCCTTGTTGTCTTCTCCACAACCACCTCTATTCCACCCATAGTGCTATGTCCATGGCTCACGCTCATGTATTACGTGAAAGTTGAAAGGTTTGAAAGAATAGAGTATGAAAACAAGTGCTTGGCTGAAATCGGGGTTGTGCATGATATGAATATTTTGTGTGATGAAGAGGGAGCATAGCCAGACTATATGATTTTGTAGGGATAATTTTCTTTAGCCATAGTATTTTGAGAAGACATGATTGCTTTGTTAGTATGCTTGATGTATTGTTATTTCTTATGTCAATATAGACTTTTATCTTGAATCTTTCATATCTGAACATTCATGCCACAATTAAGAGAATTACATTGAAAAACTATGTTGGTTAGCATTCCATATCAAAAATTATTTCTTTATCATTTACCTACTCGAGGACGAGCAGGAATTAAGCTTGGGGATGCCTAATACGTCTCCAATGTATCTATGATTTTTTTTATTGTTCCATGCTATTATTTATGAAGTCTTGGATGTTTAATGGGCTTTATCTTACACTTTTAGATCATTTTTGGGACTAACCTACTAACCCAAAGGCCCAGTCCAGATTGATCTTTTTTTGCCTGTTTCAGGGTTTTGCAGAAAAAGAATATCAACCGGAGTCCAAACAGAATGAAACCTTCGCAAGAGATATTTTTGGAGAAAAGCATGCATAGAGAACTTGAGAACCACGTCAGAAGAGCCACGAGGGGCCCACGAGGGTGGGGGCGCGCCCCCCTGGGGCCCCCGTGACTCCCCCGGTGTCCTCCTTCCTCCTATATAAGTCTACGTACCCTGAAACCATCGACAACCGAGAGAAAACCCTAATTCCATCGTCGTAACCTTCTGTTCCCGTGAGATCCCATCTTGGAGCCTGTTCCGGAGCTCCACCGGAGGGGGATCCATCACGGAGTTCTTCATCATCATCATCATCGCCCTCACCATGAGTTGTGAGTAGTTTACCACAGACCTTCAGGTCCATAGCTAGTATCTAGATGGCTTCTTCTCTCTCTCTGGATCTCAATACATAGTTCTCCTCGGTCTTCGAGGAGATCTATTCGATGTAATCTCTTTTTGCGGTGTGTTTGTCGAGATCCGATGAATTGTGAGTTTATGATCAAGATTATCTATGAGAAATATTTGGTTCTTCTCTGAAACTTTTATGTGTGCTCATAATATCCTTGCAAGTCTCTTCGAATTATTGGTTTGGTTTGGCCTACTAGATCTATAGTTCTTGCAATGGAAGAAGTGCTTGGCTTTGGGTTCAATCTCGCGGTGTCCTTTCCCAGTGACAGTAGGGGCAGCAAGGCACGTATTGTATTGTTGCCATCGAGGATAAAAAGATGGGTTTTATATCATATTGCTTGAGTTTATCCCTCTACATCATGTCATCTTGCTTAAGGTGTTACTCTATTCTTATGAACTCAATACACTAGATGCATGCTGGATAGCGGTCGATGTGTGGAGTAATAGTAGTTGATGCAGAATCATTTCGGTCTACTTGTCTCGGATGTGATGCCTATATACAATGATCATGCCTAGATAGTCTCATAATTATTCGCTTTTCTATCAATTGCTCGACAGTAATTTGTTTACCCGTCGTAGAATATCGCTATCATGAGAGAAGCCACTAGAGAACACTATGGCCCCGGGGTCTATTCTCAACATATCAATCTACATCTACTTTACTTTTACTGCTTTTATTTTCTGTTCTCAACATATCAGATCTCACTTTTGTAAGTGCTCGTAAAGGGATTGACAACCCCTTATCGTGTTGGCTGCGAAGTTCTTATTTGTTTGTGCAGGTGCGAGGGACTCGCGCGTGGTCTCCTACTGGATTGATACCTTGGTTCTCAAAAACTGAGGGAAATACTTACGCTACTGTGCTGCATCTCCCTTTCCTCTTTGAGGGAATACAACGCAAGCTCGAGAAGTAGCAGTAGGCGCGCTCCAGGGAACGCACTGCTTCCTTCTTGTCGGAGGCGATCGTGATGACTCCGCCACTCCCGGGCATCTTGAGGACGTTGTAGACGTGATGGGTCGCCGCCATGAACTTGGCGAGGGTAGGATACCCAAGGATGGCGTTGTACGGGAGGTGAATGTTGGCGATGTCGAAGTCGATGAGCTCGGTGTGGTAGTTGTCGCGGTCACCGAAGGTGACGGGGAAGCAGACCTGCCCCATTGGGAGTGTGGAGCCATCAGTGACTCCGTAGAATGGCTTGGTCGGGTGGAGCTGGTCATAGGGGACCTAGAGCGTCTCGGAGGTCTGGACAGAGAGGACGTTGAGCCCTGCTCCACCGTCGATGAGGGTCTTGATCACGAGGACGTTGCTGATGGTTAGAGTGCAGAGCATCGGGAGAGTGCCTGGGGCTGCGATGCACTTGAGCTGGTCCATGGGGTCGAAGATGATGACCTGCTTGGTCCACCTGAGGTTGCGCGCGGCGTCAGGCCTGGGAAGCGCCGCGTTCACCTCGCGAGCGAACTGCTTGAAGATGTGGTGGGAAGCCAGAGCATGGGCTCCTCCCAAGATGAACACAACCGCACGTGGCTCCTGAAAGCCTCCTGCTCCATCTCCGGGGCAGTCGTCGTTGTTCCTTCTTGGCGGTGGTGGCAGCGGAGGCAGACCCGCATTGCCCTCAGGGCGACCCTCACGAGGTTGGTCGCGCCAGGGGGCGTCACGAGGCTGCTCCTACCAGTGGTCTTCACGAGGCTGGTCACGCCATCCTTGGCGCGACTTCCTGCCGTCCCAGCATCCTCCACCACGGCCTCCTCCGCGGCCGTAGCCGCGGTTGTCGCGCTCAGGGCGCTGCCCGACGTGCCCGCCGCGCATCGCCCTGAGCTCCTGACAGTCGTTGGTGTTGTGGCTGTGGACATCGTGGAAGACGCAGTACGGACGGTTGTCTCTGGGTGGGTGGTTGTAGCCGCAGCCACGCTTCACTTATGGCTCCGCAGCCAGCACGGTGGGTCCCTTGCGCTTTGCTTCCTTGGCCTTGGCCTTTTTGTCGTCTGCCTCCGCTTCAGGCAGCTCCTGGAGGAAGAGGCGTCCTTCCTCGGCCCTGGCGCACTTTGCCGCGAGCTTGAACATCTCGAGGGCCGTGCACAGATCCTAGTGGATGGCGAGCTCCTCCCTCATCCTGATGTCGCGGACACCGTCGGAGAACGCCGAGATGATGGCCTCGTCCGAGACCGTAGGGATCCGTAGGCGCATGGTGTTGAAACGTTGGATGTACTTCTGCAGGGTCTCCCCAGGCTGCTGCTTCACGCGGCACAGATCCGCGGCCGCCGGGGCTCGGTCGCGGGTGCCCTGGAAGTTGGCGACAAAATGCTCACGAAGCTCCCCCAAGAAGGAGATGGATCCACGGGGAGGTTCAGGAGCGAGGAACGAGCGCCATCCTTGAGAGCCATGGGGAACCAGTTCGCCATGACCTGCTCGGTGTCGTTGGACGCCTTGATGCTTAGCTCGTAGAGATGGAGGAACTCTGTGGGGTCGGTGGTGCCGTCGTAGCACAGAGGCAGATCCGGCTTGAACTTGCCGGGCCAGACGAGGCACCGCAGCTCGGGAGCTAGGGCGCGACACCCAGCCACGCTCATGACTGCAGGCGCCCCCTGCGCCTGCGATGCTGGTTCTTGGGGTGCTGGCGCCACCACCTCCCGTGGTGCGCGGTTCTGGTGCTGTGGAATGGGGGGCCCGCGAGCTTCTGCATAGGGATGTGGAATCACCTAACAGCTCTCCTCGTCGTGCGCAGGGGCCCTGTGGGGAGGCTCACGTCATGCAGCCTCGCGTCTGACCCCTTGGCCGGCGCCGTGGAGCGGTGGTGGGGCCGGGACACCGTAGCCCTCGTTCCCCGCCATGGGCGACGGAGGACGGGAGGAGTGAGTTGGCGCAGGTACTTCTCCAGCGGCGTTGACGGGCTCGGTGATGAGGTGGAGCCACTTGTCATAGAGGTCGTCCGCCGGGCGGTAGCGCAGGAGCTCCCACGCCATAAGTAGCGCAGGCTGCTGGAAGACAGGCCCACGGCGGATTAGCGAGGACGACGCCGCGGCCGGCGAGGGTGACGGTGTCGCCATGCGGCCATCGCGCCGCACGGACAGCGGCAGCGACGAGTCCTACTGCTCGTGGACGGCCAGGTCGGTGGCGGCGTTGGTGACTGGCGAGTTGGGGCGGAGTGGCGCACCGTTGCCCGCGAGCGCCGTCTGAGCGACGTTGGCTGCACGGCGGGCGGTGCATGCTCGACGTGTGTTCACCATGGCAGTGGAGCGAGGTCGACAATGAGAGCGGGACGAGGTCGTCGGAGAGGTGAGATTTCGACACGCCCCCTACCTTGGCGCGCCAAATGTCGGATTACGGGCTCCGCAAACCCAAGAAGTTCGAACACAGGGGCGTGAACGAAGATCTCTCCCACTCACATCTACCTAGCGTCTCGCCCTCGTCAGATGAAGAGATTCAAGCGAACGACAAGTAAAGCACACGCGAATTTACCCAGGTTTGGGCCACCTTGCGGTGTAAAACCCTACTTCATGCTTTGGTGGATTGGCCTCGGGAGGGCTTGAATATGAATGAGTACAGTGGTTCCTGAGCCAGGAGGGTCAGGAGGCAAGGGTTCTTGCTCCTTTGTGCGAGGGCAGAGTTTCTGGATCTGATCCCACTTGGTTCGACCTCCTCATAATGGAGATCCTAGCTACTTATATAGGCGGCCAGGGTCCTCTTCGCCCGAAATTTTTAGGCGGGAAGGGATCCCACAACGGCCATTTTGAGCGGGAACACAAGGATGTTCCTATCCTGACAAAAGCGGTCTTCGCCTGCAAAGGGATCAGGCGGTACGCGGTGGTGGGCTCGGTGGTGACATCCTCTCTATCGTCCTTGCGGTCTTCGGTCTTGTTGCACCGAAGGGGAAACCTTTGTCCCGCTCCTCGGAAACATGCGCCAGCGCTGTCTCCTTTGCACCAAAACGGCAACTGCGCCACTGGCACGCGCTGGCACCCGCTGGCGCGGGGCGTCACTGCCTCCTCCTGAGGCAGGCTTGGCCTTGGATTCTCCGCCCCTCCGGAGCAACCTAGCCGAGGACGTCTTGATGTCGTTCTCCTCGCGAGGCCTAGCCCCCTCGCGAGGGTCTTGAGCAGCTGGTCGATCAGCTGGGTCGTACCAGGCCATGGTAGGAGCGCGTCGCGGCCCGCAGATAGGCAAGTCTGGGTACCCTAGTTCCTAGGACGCCGACAGCAACGGCAACAGAAATTGAAGGGAAAGTAATATGATAAAGATAGAACCGGGGGCCATAGGTTTTACTAGTGGCTTCTCTCATGATAGCAGAATTCTACGGTGGGTGAAAAAATTACTGTCGAGCAATTGATAGAAAAGCGCATAGTTATGAAAATATCTAGGCATGATCATTATATATAGGCATCATGTCCGTAACAAGTAGACCGAAATGATTCTACATCTACTACTATTACTCCACACAACGACCGCTATCCAGCATGCATTTAAGTTCATAAGAACAGAGTAACGCCTTAAGCAAGATGACATGATGTAGAGGGATAAACTCAAGCAATATGATATAAACCCCATCTTTTTATCCTCGATGGCAACAATACAATACGTGCCTTGCTGCCCCTAATGTCACTGGCAAAGGACACCGCAAGATTGAACCCAAAGCCAAGCACTTCTCCCATTGCAAGAACTATAGATCTAGTAGGCCAAGCCAAACCAATAATTCGAAGAGATTTGCAAGGATATTATAATCATACATAAAATATTTCAGAGAAAAATCAAATATTGTTCATAGATAATCTTGATCATAAACCCACAATTCATCGGATCTCGATAAACACACCGCAAAAAGATTACATCAAATAGAACTCCTCGAAGATCGAGGAGAACTTTGTATTGAGACCCAAAGAGAGAGAAGAAGCCATCTAGCTAATAACTATGGACCCGAAGGTCTGTGGTAAACTACTCACAACTCATCGGTGAGGCTATGGTGTTGATGTAGAAGCACTCCGTGATCGATCCCCCCTCCGGCGGAGCTCCGGAACAGGTTCGAAGATGGGATCTCTCGGGAACAAAAGGTTACGGTGGTGGAATTAGAGTTTCGTCTATTGTCTCGATGTTTTCAGGGTACGAGGATATATATAGGAGGAGGAGGGGCATCGGGGGAGCCAGAGGGGGCCCACGAGGGTGGGGGCGCGCCCTGCCCCCTCGTGGCCGCCTCTCTCGCTCCCTCGTGTGTACTCCAAGTCTTCTGTGTAGATACAGTTCCAAAAATAACTCTACCGAAGGTTTCATTCCATTTGGACTCCGTTTGATATTCCTTTTCTGTGAAACACTAAAATAGGAAAAAAATATCGATTTGCACTGGGCCTTGGGTTAGTAGGTTAGTCCCAAAAATAATATAAAAGTGTATAATAAAGCCCATTAAACATCCAAAACAGAATATATAATAGCATGGAACAATAAAAAATTATAGATACATTGGAGACGTATCACTCACCAAGGCTGGCGTGAGCGGTCTCGCGAGGACCACTGGTAGGGCCAGCCTCGTGAGGGCCCATGGTGAGACCAGCCTCATGAGGATCACTGGAGGGACCAGCCGCGTGAGGATCACCCCCGAGACAACGCAACTCTTCCTCCGCTGCCACCACCACCGAGAAGAAACAACGACCGCCACCAGGATGAAGGGGCTGGGGGCTTTCAGGAGCCGCGCGCTGTGGCATGCATCCTGGGAGGCACTCATGCCCTAGCATCTCATCGCGTCTTCAAGAAGTTCGCCCGAGAGGTGAATGCAGTCCTCCCCAAGCTCGAGATAACGCGTCGTCTCAGATGGTCCAAGTGCGCCATCACCTTCGACTCCGCTGACCAGCTCAAGTGCGCGGCCGCGGCCGGCGCACTCCCTCTGCTCTGCTCACCTACCATCAGCAACGTGCTCATCACCAAGACCCTCATCGACGACAGAGCAGGGCTCAACGTCCTCTTCGTCGAGACCTTCGATACGCTCCAAGTGCCATACGACCAGCTCCAGCCCACCAAGCCTTTCTCTGGAGTGACCGACGGCTCAACAACACCAATAGGGCAGATCCGCCTTCTCGTCGCCTTGGGCGACCACAAGAACTACCTCACGGAGCTCATTGACTTCGACGTCACCCACATCCAGCTCCCGTACAAGTTGCGGCAGTGGAGAACTCTGATGCCGAGGGCTTTGCCTACCCTCCTGAAGCCGTCCCGAAGAAGAAGAAGCAGTTGCTCACCCTAAAGCCACACGAGGAAGCAACGCCCGATGGCCGCACCTCAGGATCTGCGCCCGTGCACGAGGCGCCTTCCTCCATCGCATAGGAAGGCGTGTTCAGTGCCCAACTCACAAGGGCAACTCGCACGTCAAGGGGGACCCCTGAGCATCGCGACTCAGGGCCCTCACTGGCCTCGTAGCCCCTCGCCCCTTGGTCCTGTCCTGGTGATCTAGATGCCCCAACGGCGGTCGAGGTATGTGCGGGGTCGGGCCCCGCCAACGCAGAGCCCACCCTCATGAGACTCTGGCTCATAAAAACACTAAGCATGTTCGTACGTCAAGGGGGACCCCTGGGCATCGTGACCCAGGGGCCTAACTGGCCACGAAGCCCCTCGCCCCTTGGTCTCGTCCTGGTGATCCGGACGCCCCAACAGCGGTCGAGGTATGCGTAGGGTTGGGCCCCGCCGACGCAGAACACCAAAGGCAAACAGAAAAGAAAATAGCAAAATCCAAAGCAAGTTATTACAAAGCACACTGTTTTTTCGAAAGTTTAAAGCGAAGTTCTTACGCCTCCACGAGGCATGGTAAATGTCGCAGGGATAAAGTGGGAAGCAGCAGCACCATCATCCTCTTCTTCAGCCTCGGATGCCACCATCGTCCACCTGGGGAGACCCGTCCTCAGCAATGTCGCCATCATCTCCCTCACTAGCTCCTTCCGCGGTATTTGAAGGCTCGACCGGGCAGAACTGCTGCAGCAAAGCTTCCACCTGCTCCTTCACGACTTCGGCGGCGGTGTCCTAAAGCTCGGGAACCGCAGGCTCAAGTAGGGTGCCAAAGTCGAAGTTGGGTTCGTGAAGATGAAGGTGATGGTAGACGCGTGTCGCGACTAAGGTGGAAAGGGCATGGGCCTCCGCTTCCATCAAGGGGCCCAACTCGACGGCAACACCTTCGAGCTCCGTGGCAAGCTTGGGAAGCAGTCCGGCGGGGCCCTCCTCCGGCGTCGCCAGCGGTGCCCTCGTACCCTGTCCCATAGAGGGACCATAAGGAGTCGCGGAGCTTTTCCTCAAGGGAGACAAAGGTATCGTGCTTCATGATGGTTGTTTCCTCAGCCTCGGCAAGGGACCTCCGGGTCGCCTCCAACTCCTTCCCCAGCTTCTCCAAGCGGCCATGTTCTGTGGCTTGTTCTTGGGCGACCTCGCGGTTGTCAAGATCCACCTGCCGGGCGTTCAACTCCTTCTCCCGCTCCACAAGACGGTGGGTGTCATCATCATGCTTGACGGTGAGGGCCTTGAGATCGGCCTCCGCCTTGCGGCAGCGCTCTTCGGTAGCTCTCTAAACGGCTCGCGCCGCGTCACGCTCGACTATGGCAAAGCCCGCCACCATCTGGCCCTGCTTAGTGGTGGCCTCAGCTTCATTCCAGGCCACCTTGAGGGACGAGTCGGCCCTAAGCCACCCTGAGATCAGCCCCAAGCGTCCCGTCACCAGGCGGCGGTCGGCATCACGAAGGCCGAGCTGGAACTGACCCAACGCGGAAAGGGCATCTTCCAAGGCGCAAGGCATGCTGAAGGAGGTAGCTTGAAGAGAAGACACCTGGGCCGGCGGAGCAGCTCGAGCATGGACGGCAGGGGGTCTCGAGCCCCCATACACTCAGCAGGGCTGTCAGGAGTTGTGACACCCCCCAAGTGGAATAAGAGGCCTATGAAATTCTTCCATTGGTCATTCTATAGGATGAGGGGCGATCGGGTTTTCGGGACACTTACCCATGACTATTGTCACCTTCTTTTTACGTGGCTGCACAAAAAAAAGGTATGGCTTCTGGTAGGAAAATACCATGTGGCTCTCGGGTATATATACATCTGGTATTGGGTTGGGGGAGGGGGGTAGTAATTATGAAAACTCAAGAAGACTCTCGTCGAATAGTTGCTTTTATATAGTGTTGATTTTGTTTTGTTTTTTTACCAAGAATACCATAAAAGTTCTTTTCAAAAGAATACCATGAAAATTATTCACGGGCAAACTTTTTATACTACTCCCTCTGTTCACTTTTATTAGTCGTTTCAGACAACTGAAAATGAGCTACTTTGTACCTTGTCTGAAATGTCTTCAAGACCTTATAAAAGTGAACAGAGGGAGTAGTATAGTAGAAGGTCAAGTTTATTTAAAAAATAATGTTTTTACTTTTATTTAAATTACTATTTTTAAACGTATACACACAAGAGCCAAACGTGCTTGTCTCATGCTACTATGAACGTGTGTTCTTCTGCTCTATTGTACGTGCTCTTATCATTTTTATCTCATCTACTCGCTCCGTTCCTAAATATTTGTCTTTCTAGACATTTCAAATGGTTACAACATACGGATGTATGTAGACATATTTTAGAGTGTAGATTCACTTATTTTGCTTCGTATGTAGTCATTTGTTGAAATCTCTAGAAAGACATATATTTTGGAACGGAGGGAGTACCAAATCACATGTCTAAATTCATTTGTACTGCCTCTGATCAAATTACCATAGCTATTTTGTTTATCATATTTTATCTAAAGATTTTTCGTATGAAGAGACGCTCCTCATATTTTCAGCACGACCAAGATCTTCAGTGATATGAAATCGTGTAGCTACATAAGGTACAGATGGTTCTTGGAGATGACATAGAAATAATTATTTCTCCCCCGCGTCGCGCCTAAGAAATAGCAAAACCATTTTTAGATGCGTCATGTCATAGTTATCCCTTTTTTGTAAAAGGAATCCCGCTTGGATAACTGAGCTTACACAAGAAAGAAGGACTGCGGCCTGATTAGAAATTTTGATCCATCGCTTAGAAAGCAAGCTGCTTGATTTTGTGGCGGATCATGTAAAAAGTTGATTATCAGCGAAGAGAAGTAGATCACTCTTGTTCCTAGTTGCGGTGAGAGATAGGGACAGCGGCTCACGTGCTACTTTGAATTCAGCCAGCATCATCTTTAATTTGATCGCTAGCTGCCTATGACTGCGTTCGTTACTGAATCCTGATTCGTCGATCTCTTCTTCTTTCTTCTCTGTTCCTTGGTCGCAACTGATTATGTAGAATTATTCAGTCCCAGTCAATGGACTACAAGACCGACGACAGTGATGCAGGAAGACCCAGTCTGATGCTACTACAAGAATCATATCTTTTACTCCCTCTGTAAACTAATATAAGAGCGTTTAGATCACTAAAGTAGTAATCTAAACGCTCTTATATTTGTTTACGGAGGGAGTAGTATTTAAATAGAAATAAAAATATGCTTTATTATTAAATGGGGTACGCCCAGCACGTGTAGTTTGGCATAACAGATACCCAGTCTGCTAAGCAATTTCGGTCTCTAAGTCGTCTGGCTGTCTTCTAGAAGCAAAATTCCATACGGACTTCACACGAATAAGTGATATAAAAGCATCTATAACCCGACTCATACCGTCAAAGTTTACGGTCTAAAAAGTACGTCACCCAATCGAACTTCTATATCCGGCTCAAACGATCAAGCTGACAATGTTAATAAGGGGACGTTTGGACGCGCCTGGAAGAGGACGCCACATCAGATCGACCAGTTAAGGCTTGCACCGCCCTCACCAATGCGCCCACAAATACACTGGCCCGTCTGATGAACCCAGTCAAACCCCTTGCTTCCCTCAGTCCACTCGTCTTCCATGTTTCCCTCGGCTCCTCCGCTTCCTCCTAGACCTATCCCATCCGCCATGGCCAAGTCCGCCAGGACTCAGGCAGCAAGCCTGATCCCATGGACTGGAACAGTCTTGTGAAGGAGGAGGACGACGGATCCAGCAGCGACGTGCCAGACGAGGAGGTGCTCGCACCTAGACACCGACGGGAGCTCGAGCTCTGGCGCGTCCGTCGCCAGCTCTTCCACGTCCCACTGGTGGAATGCGGGTCGCACCCGTCCCGCTCCGCACCACTCCAGATCCGGAGCACGGTGAGTGCCTCCCCTTCCCCTTCGGCACCAGCACCAACCGGGCAGCGGTGGGTGCTTGTACCCACGGCTCCCGTGCGAATGCACATGCTGGAGTCTATGGCGAAGGCAGCCTAACACGAGCGACAGTGGGACGGCGGCTGCAACGGAGCCCTGCTCTTCCCACCGGCGGGCCCGCTCCGTCCCCGTCAGTTGGAAAGTGTATATTGCCTTCCCTTGATTGATCCCGTTACAACACAGAGAGTATGTAGAGAGCGAGAGGAGATCCCGGGAGTTTAGGCACGCAGGCCCGCGGGAGCGCTCAGATCCTACAATCTAGGATCGATACAACAACATCAGTACACCGTTACAATGTTTACAGAAAGTACAACTTAACACCCCCCCCCCCTCAGCCGGAACGCCATTTGGAAGGATGTTCAGGCTGGTGCGAAACTCGGTGAAGATTGGCGATGGCAAGCCCTTGGTGAAGATGTCTGCATATTGAGAGCTGGATGATACATGTAAGACTCGAACTTCGCCAAGAGCCACGCGATCACGAACAAAATGCAAGTCAATCTCAATATGCTTGGTCCGTTGATGCTGAACCGGATTGCTCGCAAGATAAGACGCACTGATGTTGTCACAATACACCACTGTGGCACGTGTGGAAGGCACTCGGAGCTCATGTAGAAGTTGCCGCAACCAGCAAGATTCAACCACACAATTAGCAACACCACGATATTCAGCCTCGGCACTAGATCGTGAGATGGTCGGTTGGCGCTTGGAGGACCATGAGATGAGGTTTGCTCCAAGGAACACACCAAAACCAGAGGTGGACTTGCGCGTGTCCGGACACCCTACCCAGTCGGCATCAGTGTAGGCGATGAGATCTTTGGAAGAAGACCGAAAAAGCTGAAGGCCATAGTGGGAGGTGCCCTGAAGGTACCGAAGAATGCGTTTCACAAGCTGCATATGAGTATCGCGTGGGGCATGCATGAATAAGCAAGCTTGTTGGACAGCATATGTAATATCTGGACGGGTGAGGGTGAGGTATTGTAGAGCTCCAGTGATACTACGATAATGTGTAGGGTTAGAGAGGAGGTGGCCTTCTTGTGAGGACACTTTTGAGCTTGTGTCAACTGGGGTGGACACTGGTTTACAGCTAAGCATGTTGGCGCGTGCAAGAAGCTCAAGAGTGTACTGTTGTTGGCATAGGAAAAGACCGGATTGGTTAGTGGTGACATTGATGCCCAAGAAATGATGTAAGGTGCCGAGATCAGTCATGGCAAATTCCCGCTTGAGAGAGTTGATGATGTGGTTAAGGATGTGGGTAGAGCTTGCGGTAAGAATGATGTCATCCACATAAACCAACAAGTAGGCAAGGGAGTTACCATGATGCAATATGAAGAGGGAGGTGTCACTCTTGGATGCCCGAAAACCAAGAGATAAGAGGAATGCCTGAAAGCGCAGGAACCACGTCCGAGGAGCTTGTTTGAGACCATAGAGTGACTTGCGGAGAAGACACACATGGTCCGGCTTGGAGGAGTCCACAAAACCAGCCGGCTGCGAGCAATACACAGTTTCATTGAGCTCACCATGAAGGAATGCATTCTTGACATCAAGTTGATGAATGGGCCATGAATGGGAGGTGGCAAGACTCAAGACCACCCGAATAGTTGCTGGTTTGACCACTGGACTGAATGTCTCATCATAGTCGACACCCTCTTGTTGCGTGAAGCCACGAACAACCCACCGAGCTTTATAACGTGCCAACGACCCGTCCGTGTTGAATTTATGCCGAAATATCCATTTTCCCGTAACCACATTGGCACCTGCAGGCTTAGGCACCAAAGACCAAGTGAAGTTGTTCATTAAAGCATTAAACTCATCTAACATCGCTTGGCGCCAATGGGGATCCTTAAGAGCGGATTTATATGTGGGAGGAATGGGTGAGATGGAGGTGGAAGCATCGGCAAGGAAGAGGCGCTTAGGCATTAAGTAGCCAGTTTTAGCTCGGGTGGTCATGCGGTGTGAGTTTTGGGGTGGCTGTACCGGGACTGCATGGGTTGGTAAAGGTGGTGTGGGAGTATGTGGGGGCGAATGATCCGAGGAGGATTCGGTCGGATCCAACGAACCAACTGGCGGGGAACGGGATGCATGGTGGAGCGAGTGATCCGAGGCGGATGCGGGAGAACCGGGTGAGCCAGTGGGTGTGGGAGTAGTTTCCTGGGAAGGCGGGTGATCCAAGGAGGATGCGGTCGTAGTGGTGGAGGACCGGTCGTTGCGGGAGCCAGCGGGCGACGTGGGAGGAGGGGTTAGGGGGGAGCGAACGCTGGTGGATGGTGGGGCCCGGGCGGGGTATGTGGGTGTGAGGCAGGATGGAAATCCGTGCGGGGAAGCAGTGATGCATGGGGATTAGTTGTGGACGTGGGAGTGGTGTGGTCTGGTGTGCTGCAAGTGTAGGGAAAAATGGTTTCGTCAAAAATAACATGACGAGAGACGATGACACGGCGAGTGGTAAGATCATAGCAGCGGTAACCCTTGTGTTCAAGGGCATAACCAAGGAAGAGACAGCGCGAAGAGCGGGGGGGGGGCGAGTTTGTGATCCGTGGTGGCATATTGGTTTGGAAAACAGAGGCAACCAAACACACGAAGGTGGTCGTATGTTGGTGGGGTGACATAGAGGAGAAAATATGGCGTATGTGGTGTAATGGCACGGGAGGGACGCCTATTGAGGAGATAGGTGGCTGTGGGGAGGGCTTCAACCCAAAAGGGCGGGGTGAGGTTGGCTTGAAGGAGGAGTGTGCGCACGACGTCGTTGGTTGTGCGGAGCATACGTTCCGCTTTGCCATTTTGAGGGGAAGTATGGGGGCAGGAGAACCGATATGCAATGCCGTTGGAGGAGAAGAAGGTGCGAAGAGAGGAGTTGATGAATTCACCACCATTGTCACATTGCATGCTCTTGATGATCACATTGAATTGGGTATGCACAAACGTAAAAAAGCGTTGGAGGACGGTGGATGTGTCGGATTTGTTGCGGAGAGGAAATGTCCACGAGAAATGCGTAAAATCATCGAGCACAACAAGGTAGTATTGGTAACCAGAAAAGCTAACAACGGGTGATGTCCACAAATCACAATGTATTAAATCAAAGGGAGCATGTGTTTTGCTTAATGACGACGAGAAGGGTAGACGGGGCTGGTGTCCTAGTTGACACGCACTACAGGGGGAGTGAGGAGCCTTATTACAATCATTAAGAAAGTGCTTAGAAAGGGAAGAAAAGCTGTGTGCGCCGGTGTGCCCAAGGCGGCGATGCCACAAGTCCGAGGTGGTGGTGGAGAGGAGTGCGGATGCCGGCGCCGGGGTGTTGCCAATGAAGGGGTAGAGATCGCCGTGCCTAACGGAGGTCATGAGAACTCGTCGAGTGCGAAGATCCTTCACAAGAAAACCATACGGGTAAAATTCAATAGAGCATGAGTTATCTTTAGTGAATTGACGAACGGATATAAGGCTAGTGACTACGTTGGGAGAGACAAGAATGTTGGTAAGACGAAAATTGTGAGGGGATAGTGTGGTAGAGCCCGTGGCAGTGACAGGGAGATGGTGCCCATTACCGACAACAATGCTAGAAGGTAAATGCGAAAATGAAGAACTGAACTTGGTCATGTTACCTTGGGTGCCCGTCACATGCGAAGAAGCTCTACTGTCGAGGTACCACTCGGGGGCCGGGGGAGCGGCGTAGCCGCCGTTGCTGAAGGCGGCGTTGAGCATGGCGATGTGGTCCCACGACGGCTGGTAGGGCGGATAGGCCGGGGTCGAGGGCGCCGACCATCCTCCACCTCCCAACGCTCCCGCCCACTACCTCGAACTCGACGCTCATGTCGTCCTCTGGATCTATGCCACTCTCTCCGACACTATGTGTGATCACGTTGTTGGCGCCACTACCACCTATTCTCTCTGGCACAAGATCAAAGCCTTCTTTCTAGCGAATCGAGCTGCCCGTTTCATGATTCTCAATCGCCAATATCGGAATCTCAAACAGGGCGATCTCTCAGTGTCAGAGTATGCCCGCCGCATGAAAGTTCTCACCGACGGCCTCGCTGACATTGATCATGCTGTTACAGAGGTGGATTTCACCACTCAGTTTCTTCACGGCCTTGACAAGCGGCTTGACACCATCCGGGTCGTCCTCGGTGACCAGGGCCTCCCATTCGACACCGTACTCTCCCGCGTCGTCCTTGCGGAGGAGTCTCAAGCCCAGCGCGCGGCCGAGGAGAGCGCTTCCGCGTTCGCCATGACGGGCGGCAGTTCTTCGGGCGGCGGCTCTTCGGCTGGCCCCTCTACTGGTCGCGGCACGGGCGACCGCCCCTCCGACGCCCCCCATCCCTCGCCCCACAACTCTGGCCATGGGCGCAGTGACCGCTACGGCGACGGTGGTGACCGTGGCCGCGGGCGCGGGCGCGGGCGTGGTCGTGGCCGTGGTGACCATTCCGGGCGCGGTCAGCCGACGGCTCCCTTCTCTCCATTCACGGGGTACTTTGCCCCATATGGGATGGCTCTTCCATCGCCCCGTTCTGGCTGGATCCCGCCGAACGCTACCGGCGTTCTTGGACCCCGGCCTGGCGCTCACGCACAGGCGTACCCCGCCTTCACGCCGGCCCCGGCGCCCTCGACCCCGGCCTATCCGCCCTACCAGCCGTCGTGGGACCACATCGCCATGCTCAACGCCGCCTTCAGCAACGGCGGCTACGCCGCTCCCCCGGCCCCCGAGTGGTACCTCGACAGTAGAGCTTCTTCGCATGTGACGGGCACCCAAGGTATAGCGGACGAGGACCATCAGGAAGAAGGTTTTCCACTTGTGGTAGTTGTGATCTGCTGGATTGAGGAGAAACTTGATGTGATTCGTGATATGGTCGCTGAAGATCGGATGGCGAGGGGCCGGCGGCGGCGCGGGGGAAGAGCCAGCGGCAGTGGTGAAGAGAGGGGCAAACTGAGAGGCAGTAGCAGGGGAGGAGCCGCTGAAGAGAGTTGGGGTAGAGCCGAAGACGAAGGAAGGGTTGGTGGCAGCGGATGTGGCCGGGGCGAGGCCGTCAGCAAGTGCCGAGGAGGTAGAGGAGAGGGAGCCCGGCGATGTGACGGAGCTCGTGGCGGCGGAGGAGGAGGAGGATGGATCGTCCGCAGCCATGGGGAGAGACCTGGCGACTGATACCAAGTTGGAAAGTGTATATTGCCTTCCCTTGATGGATCCCGTTACAACACAGAGAGTATGTAGAGAGCGAGAGGAGATCCCGGGAGTTTAGGCACGCAGGCCCGCGGGAGCGCTCAGATCCTACAATCTAGGATCGATACAACAACATCAGTACACCGTTACAATGTTTACAGAAAGTACAACTTAACACCGTCAACTCGAAGGAGGCACTCCTCCGCGAGGACATGCGGCGGTCGCTGACCATGGCGGATTCCGCCTTGAGGCGACTATAGCGCAAGAACGCGAAGGTGCTCCGCCTCAGGCTCGAGGCGTCCGAGCCTCACGAGGGATGAGTTGACCACCGCAAAAGTCGCTCGCCACACGAAGGAGCAGCTGCGCCTCCGCCATCATCTCTTCGGCTACATTTCGTCGGCATCGAAGAGCGGCACCATCGGCACGGATGACGACGACCCTTCCATTGTGAACGCATACACGAAGGGATGGACCGCCACACCACAGACCACAAGAGCAAGGGCCCGGCCAGCGCTGAACTCCGTCGGTCTCCGCTCTATCTCATTTTATTTTATTTGTAGTACAAATATGACAAACGTCTTTTGGGTCCGATGCAGTCTGTCTAATGAACTACGCTCTAAATTTCTTGTTCGATATTGATCTACGTCCTTTGGTTTACGAAATTTCTTGTTCGATATTGATCTACGTTCTTTGGTTCACGTCATTGCATGCATTGCATAGATTCGCAACACACGATCGTGGATAACAAAAAATGGCCATTGTCAGCAAAAAATTGGCATTGTCCAAACACGTCTGCAGGTGTATAGGGAGCCGAAGTCCCATCTTATCCGAAGAGGCTGCCTGCGTGTAGCTGAGGGGCACTCAGCCAAAATGAGCCGACGATGAGCGATGGTACACCGGCTAGAACGGCAAAGGGCTCGTATGTCACTGGCCAACTTTTTTTTTCTTCTTTTTTTCGAAAAGGGATGTCACTGGCCAACTGGACTAACTATAAGACCGCTTTTCACACTGACGTGTGGGTGTAATAATAACCTTTGCGTGGAAACGTTTTGGTGGAAAGGGAATGACTGGGTCAATAGGTCGTCGACCGGATATTTCAGGGCATCGTCTTAGTCAACTGGGGGTGCTGAACTAAGAGGCAATGATCATCACCAACTTTCGAGTTGATAATTTTCTGCTGTTTAACTTATCACCGAGTATCGCAAATATCCCTACCGTTCTTAGAGGTTTGCAGCAGTCAAGCTCAATTTTATCCTTTCTAGAAAACTTCCTATTTTTTTGAGAAAACTTCCAATATATCCATCTCCAATCATGACAGTACAACGAACACCAAAACTAATACAAATTACATTTAGATTCGTAGAACACCTGACCACAAACAACTACAAGCACTAAAACAAACTGAAGACGCCGCTGCCGTCACCCCTCCCTTGTTGGAGGCGGACAAAACTTATTGTTATAGACCGTCGTGAATTCGTCATGCTAAAGCCCCATAGGACCAGCGCAGCAAAATAGCAACCGCCGCCGATGAAAAGTAACGTAGATTGGGAGGATCTGACCTGAGGAAACACATACGTATATGAACTCAAGGTTCATTGCAAGTTCAACTCTCCTATATGCAGATTGGCCAAGCGTTGCACAACACGTTCTCTTATAAAACTTTATGACTTCTTCGCTCCCCACAGGCATGCATATATAATATAACATCCTCCACGCCGGACTAAACAACAGAACAGAAACGGTACTACCTCAGTGCCAAATTATAGACGGGAGTATGTTACACCAAACATCTTATAATTTGAAACGGAAAGGAGTATGTTACACCAACCGGGCCTTGAAGACTCTCCGGCACCAGTGCTGTGTGCTTAAATTGTTTTTTCAAAAAAATAAAAGCAAGAAAAATATACAAGGATACGCCTTTGTATTATGTACAATAACACAAGCAGCAGGGGTCAAAAAAAGCACATTAAAATTTGCAGAAAACAAGCCAAGCTTCTTATTTTTGGACAGCCACATTCCTAATTATTTTACAAAAAAAAAATCAGTTCACAAAATATTTATAGTTACATGTGTGAATGTTTTTGGTGATTTTTTGGACAAACGAAAAAAAACTGAGAACTTTCTGAGTTATCTTGCACAAATAAAAATGCTAACAAGTATTATTCCTAATCGTAGAAAATCCAGGCGGAAGGAAACAGGGAAGGCATGTTTACTGACTGCCCGATTCTTTTGTATCTTTTTTTTTAACTGATCCTTTTGGATCGGAACGAACAGCCAAGGAGTTGATTATTTTACGGGTGCATATCATGCAAGTCGCTGCAAAACAACAATCGAAGCACGGCCTGAGGCATTTCCTAATCCAGGCTTTGTTCTTGTGTAATTATTAATTTCTATTAAAATGAAACAATGCTATCACATCAAGAACCAATCCATGAGGGTGCAACGCAAATTTATTTGCAAGCGTTCTCAAAACAGCAAAAAGACAAGCACAGATTATTTCAGAGCGTGTACAACCTACTGACAGTCATGTTGAAGATGCTCCAAAAAACAAAATACTGCATTCACAAAGAATCCGACATGAAAAAATCACTATTATCATGTCAATTCAGAGACCAACCTCTTATAAAGAAGAACACAACCTACACACACCCTATTACCCCAACAAACAAGATCAGCATGCAACACTGTTGCATGCCATTTTCCAAGCAAACAAACCAGAGAGCTCTCACACACCAACTAGCCAGTCTACTCTTGCAAACTGGAGGTGGTAAAGAAATGCACAGAATATTTCCCATTGTTCGAGCAGTTACAATGGTTGTTGGATCCTCTCGTGTTTTAATGTGTGTAAAAAATAATGTTTTACTAGTAAATCATCCTAAATTAGTTTCATAATATAGTAACAACTTTCATCAATATATAACAACAATAATCATAAGCAAAGGAAGTTAAAAATCGTTCTAGCAAATATTTGCCTCCCCTCTAGAGCACATCAAAACATAACTTTTTGAAAACAGTACGTATAAGAGTGCCTACGATGGAGGCAAAGCCAACAGACTATGAAGTTCTTCCACTAGCTACCTAATCTCCAACTTCCCTCCCTATAGTATACATCTAAACCTACTATGGATCTCAGCCAACTGGTTTCCAAACCTTCAAATGAGCTCACAACATAAAAATCATGTCAGTATGCATCTTGAGCATATCCTCCATAATGACTTTGATCTGCTTGCCAGCATGTCCTATAGTTCAGTTGCAAAGAAATACTTATTAACATGTTAGAATGAGCGTTAGCAAACAGAAAATAAATCCCTTTATCGATGAGTTTCCAGCATGGATGGTATGCTTCGATACCTTAATGCATACATAGACTACCAAAAGGGAGAAAGTTGTCACTGTTTGTTAGTAGAAAATGGAAATGGGAAACCATATCGAAAATTAGTAGATCCCACAGTGAACAAGTGACAGCAGCTCAACAATACCTGTTAATCAAGGTACTAACTCTGCCTGCCTGTGCGAAGCTATCAGGAGCAAACTGCCAAACACTTAGGCAAAGACGTAAGGTGGGAAAGTTTGAGAGATTCATCAGAAGGCAAACATACATTTCATGCATTATTATTATACCGACCACCAAGGGGGGCAGTAAAGGGAACCGGTATCCAATCGAAGAGGACCACCAGTGCTTACCAAATCGAGGGGGGAGGGGGGAGGGGGGAGAAACATCAATAATACAGGTGAGAGTATAATAATAATAAAATTAACATCACAGCCAACAGAGCATTAAAGTGACAACAAATATCAAATGTCAAGTAATGACAAGAGCAACACAAAACGGAAGTATTAGTAAAGGGTTCCTTCAAATAGTTCTTGAGACGGGGATAAAGCAAATGCATGTTGCCCAATGAGCCGGTAATGCTTAACCTCCTCGACCATCCAACGTCTGCAATGGTCATAACAGCACAGCAAGGTTAAAGATATGAGTCCCAAACTTCCAACAACAAATAAATCAGGTTCGCATTAGCTCCATGAAACCTTAAGCCTGCCAAAAGAGTTGAAACAAAATCGAACATGTCAGTCAAACCACTTAGTAAATTTGGAGTGTCCATCAAGAATAAACGAAGACATGAAAACAAAATTTCATATCATAATGGAATATCTGGTAAAGTTATTCTTTATCTATCCTTAAAAAAGAAGTGCACTAGTGTTCGCACTAAGAAGAGATAATATGTAAGCAGTGTTTTGTATACACAAAAAATTCAAGCCAAACATGAATCCGTATGTAGTCCATATTGAAATCTCTAAAGTGACTTATATTTAGGAACGCAGGAAGTACTCCCTCTGTAAACTAATATAAGAGCGTTTAGATTATTAAAGTAGAGATGTAAACACTCGTATATTAGTTTACGGAGGTTCCCAAAAAGGGAACGCGTGGATAGTTCATTCCAACTTCACCAAAAGAACTCATGAAACCGGTCAGCCTCGGAATTCTTTTTTTTACGTATAGGTCTCATTCAGGTCCAATGACGCAAGAATTTTGATGACAAAAAAATAAAAAATAATCAATTAGCAAAACCAGGGTCTTGGGATGGAACAGATTTCTGAAGTACAGGCAACAATTGGGCATAACCAAGTCCAGACATGCAAGCAGCTGATACTTTCTGAAGGCATGAGCAAGCACTCACCTTTCTTGAGAGCATCTGGGATCAAGTTCACATAATAATAGCGTAATATGAGCGGAAATAGCAAAAACATGAGTTCCCTAGTTACTTAGTTCATTTATTGATATTATCCTCCTTAGAGCCTAATTGCACCACTTGCGATTAATGAGATAAAATACAAAAAGATAATGTAAGTTACCTTTCCCAGTGTTGAAATAATTGCCTCAGCTTCGCTCATATCACTTCATCTCCGACATAAATTTATCATACTCTGCATCAGCACCATAGGGAGGAGTGGGGTGGTCATTGGAGGATGGCAAAGGTGGTGGCGGCGGTGCATTGTGGGTAGCCCAAGGTGCGGTCGCAATGCTCTGTGAGGAATCGACACTAGCCGGCGGTGGCGGTGGAGGCGGTGCGTTGTGAGTGGCCCAAGGTGCAGTTGCAATGCTTTGTGAAGGATCAACACTAGCTGGTGGTGGTGGTGGCGGTGGAGGCGGCTGGACTGGTGGGGCAGATGGATAATATGGGGCATAACTATAAGGTGGTGGAGGGTACATATGTGGCATGTTTTGCGCACCAGAGGTCCCATATGCTGGAGCAGGGACAGGCTGGGTAGGTGCACCAGAACTAGGTGGTGTTACACCCGGAGGGTAGTTCTGCGCACCATCATTTGACGTAGTGCCTGGTGGAGGTACTGGAGCTGGTGGTGGTGGGTATTGCATACCATATGAATGTGGAGCAGTCTGGCCAGGTGCAGGATTGTACATGCCTGGTGGTGGCGGCGGAGGGTACGAAGCATAAGGTGGTGGTTGCCCCCAAGGAACTGGAGCATAGCTACCTGGAGGAGCTGGTGGTGGTGGATGTCCTCCCATGTAGGGCTGCGAGTTGTAGCCACCAGCAGAAGGATCTGCAGAGTGGTACATCTGTGGTGTTGGCGCTGCTGGAGGACCAGAGGGGGCAGCTGGCTGTGGTGGCTTGCCTGCAACTCGGACTGCGATAGTTCTCCCTTCAAGATGGTAACCACTCATCGCAGCAATAGCTGCATTAGCCTGTGAGACATCTGAATATTTCACAAATCCATACCCTTTACTCTGCCCTGTGTTGCGATCCTTTATAACCTTTGCCATGACAATCTCCCCAAATTGTGAAAATAGGTTGATCAGCCCTGAATCATCAAACATAGGTGGCAAGTACCCAATATAAAGATTGGTCTCGTCATAATCCTTCTTGAGCCCGTTGGCTCCTGTTGTTGCTGCACCATTACCCGCAGACCAGGGTGAGTTACTACCACTACCGCCACCGCCGCCACCACCACCACCTGTTATAGCCAGCATCGGACCACCAGACTTGTTCATGGACTCAGGTGCACTCCCACCAAGCTCAGCAAGGAAGTTCTGGTACTCGTCGTCCATTTTCTTCCCAGATGTGCCCTTCACTGGACAATCAATTGTCGGGTGGCCACCATCGCCACAGATCTTACACTGCACCTCGCTCTTAAACGTTGTTGTCCTGTTCGGGCATGCATACTGCCGGTGACCCGGCTCTCCGCAAGTCCTACAAAACTCATCATCCCGGATTGTTCCATTCAGGGCTGCAAGCTCACGCAGCTGCTGCCGTTTGTGCTCATTTAGCACTTCGTCCACAGGGGTAAGCAGCTTCTCCACCATGCCTGCAGCAGCCTCCAACGCTTCTTGAGTATCAGCCTCAACAAGCACATGAAGGTCCTCATTCTCACTGGGATCTGGCTTCAAGTCCCTCTTCTGCAACAACTTCCCTTCCTTGACGCTGCCCTTCCCTCGGATTACAATCTTGGCTCCCGTCTCCTTCTCCATCCGCTTCTGTGTGTTGCCACGGGGCCCAATAATGAGCCCAATAAAGTTGTACCCAGGGTACTCCTTCATGGGGATGTAGAGTTTCTTATGGAGCTTGGGTGGACGGTAATCCGCCGGGGGCTTGAAGGCGGGATTGCGGCGGATCAGCTGCGAGATGATCTCCTGCCGCTCGCGGTTAAGGCGCTCCCTCGCGCGGTATTCGCGGGTGTTGATGCGGATGCCCAGGTTATCGTATATTGGCTCAGGGGACGGCGAGCGGGCGCCCTCAGGGCGGTCGTCGAGGGGGAGCCCCGACTGCAGCAGGCGCGAAATCTCCAGGAGACGCGAGTTGAGGTTGTGCACCTCGGGATCCATCTCGGCGGCGAAGTCCTTCATGAAATCTGGAAGTGCGATGGTCGGGCGGGGCTCCTCCTCTGCCCAGCGCGACTTCCGCTTCCGTCCCCCCGCGCCGCCCTCGCCGCCTGAATTGGCACCGGATTCGTCGTTGGACTGCTCCCATCGGCTGCGGCGGCGGCGGCGGGAGGACGAGTCGCCGTCGCCAGCGGCGTTGGCTGCGCCGTTGTGGTGCGGCTCGGAGGAGGCGTCGCGTGGGGCATCGCGGGGCGGGTCGGACGAGGGCTCGCGAGATGGGGAGCGGGCTAGGGTTTCGGCAGAAGCCATGGCTGCGGCGTCTGGTGGGAGGAGGAAAGCTGTGGGGAATTTGCTTCTCGCGATTTCGGTTTTATGACTCGTGGGAGATTTGTCCCGTGGAGATACGATTTCGCGCAAAGGCGGTTATGTTCGATTGGGTTTCTCTGGAGCACCTGCTGGGCCGAAACCGGCAAAAGGAGTCGGGCTCTTTGGTGGGCAAGTCGGTCCAGGCGCGCGGGAGGCCTCAACCTCATTTCTTTCTTCTTTTTATTTGTTTTATTACTTCCCTTTATACTTCAAAGTATTGTAAATAATTATATTTCAAAAAACAATTTACTTAAAAAATTCAAAAAAATATTAACAAATTATATGAAAACAGGTAATTTATATAAATGAAATGTTTCTCATGTATATGAAAAACGTATAAAGGAAATATACAAAGTGTGAGAAAAAAGTTGATCATGTATTTAAAAAACAAGTATTTTAAAAAATTAATCAAGCATTTGAAATTGTTAAATGTGTATAGAAAAATGATGACCACATATTAAAAATATTTAACATGTATTTCAAAATTGTTAATCAAGCATTTGAAAATATTAAATGTGTATTAAATAAATTAATCTTGTATTGTATTAAAAAAATAAGATTGTATTTGAAAAACGATAGTCAAGCATTCAAAAATATTAAATGTATATAGAAAAATGTGGACCATGTATTAAAAAACATGTTAATATTGCATCGGAAGAATATGTTAATCAAGCATTTGAAAAATAGAAAAATGTTGACCATGTATTAAAAAATGTTAATCTTGTAGTTGAAAAAATTTAGTCAAGTATTTGAAAATGTTAAAAATGCATAGAGAAAATTTTGTGATGATGTATTATAAATATTAATCTTGCATTTAAAAAATATTAATCAAGTATTTGAAAAAAATGCATATAGAAAACAATTGACCTTGTATAAAAACATGTTAATCTTCTATTTGAAAAAGGGTAATCATGCATTAGAAAAATGTTCTTGACATATACGAAAAATGTAGAATGAAAACCTAAAGAAACAAAGAAAAACGGAAAAACAATGAAACCAAAAAGATGCAAAAGAAATCAAAAGAAAAAAATAAATAAATAAGAAAACTAAATAAACAAGTGCAGAAAAAATGAAAACAAAGAAACCCAAGAAAGAAACAAAGGGTATACCAATGAAAAACAAGAAAGAAATGAACAAAACCGAAGAAAATGAAGGGAAATATAAAAAGAGAAACAAAACAAAAAAATGCGAGCGAGAAAACAGCGAGCCAGTGAAGCGAAAAACACAGGGAATGGGCCGGCCCCGGTTGCTTCGCGAGGAGCTTTTCCCTCAGGTGAGAGCAGGTTCCATCTCGCATGAAGCGAGATATAGCTCTCGTGTTGGAGAAGTGATGCCCCTTCTATTTGACGAAATTCCTACCGATGCGGTATGGACCGGCAATTTAATCAGACTAATAAGCTTGCTCGCGCAACACACATCTAAAATATCGACCAAGTGAGATTCACGGGAATAAAAATAAATGTTCCAAAATATATACATAAGTTAAATTTGAAACACAATGTTGTGATGTTGCTCAAGTTGTATTACAATTATTAAGTAAACATAATTATAATCATCTTGCTGCATGGTGGCAATAATATGTCTTTACATTTTAGGTGTTTCGGTTGTTTCTTAAAGAGGAAAATTAAATATTGTTACGATTGGAAGGCAGTCTTGTACTTCCTCCATTCCCTTATACAAGGCCACATACTCAGATTACAGGTACCAATGTAAAATTTAATGATTGCTTTGTAAGCCAACTTTTCATTTCGTTAACCGAACCATTTATATGTCCGCATGGATGCAAGGAAGGAATGGGAATGAAGTAGTACAATGTCATTATGACTCCATGCATTTAAGGATTAAACAAGTTGCTAGTACGAGAAAACATCATTAATTTGTGCCTCGATTACTGTTATTGGCCTTATATAGATGTAAAATGTATTTTTCATAGTGGCCTTATATAAGAAAATAGAGGAAGTATCATGTTTAAATTTCAAATGGAGTGTCGGGGCACCCACATGTACACACTCCACGATAGTGAGCTGGGCACTTCTCGGTGGCTGAAGGAAACAACTTGAATGGGAAGAGAAAAGGGCAATTGTGCTTTCTGGAAAGAAAAAAAAAAGGCACAACATGTGCTTCTTCAAAAGGGAAAAGGCATAATCTATACTTTCACGAGAAGCACAATTGTGCTATCCGAAAAGAGAAGAAAAACACTGAAAAATACAACTTGGATGGGAAGAAAAAATGACGATTGTCCTTCCCTGAAAAAGAGACGCACAACATGTGCTTCTCTAAAAGGGAAAATGCATAATATGTACCTTCAGAGAAGCACAACTGTGCTTTTCGAAAAGAAAAAAACTCAACTGTGCTTCCCAAAAAAAAAATAAACAAAAAATCACAATTGTGCTTCCGGGTATCACCTTTTCCGTTTCATTTGTGCATTTTCAATATTTTTTCCTGGTTTTGGGGTTTTGCCGTTTACGTTTTTCGTTTTTCGTTTGTTGGTTTCCGGTATTGTTTTGGTATGTGGTTTCTTCGTGAAAAATGGTTTCTTGAAACCTAGTACCAATGGATCTAGTTTCGAACATTCCGACGTGAGAAATCGAATGGCGAAAATCGTTCATGATTTGAACGCATGGTTCAATAGATAAATCATTTTGAAAAAAATGAATCTACCAAAAAAAGGGAAACACAAAGGTGCGCCGTTTGTCAGCACAAAAAAAGACGGGAATGACTTTTGCAAAGGGTAGCACTTAATTAGGGCATGAACAATGGGAGCATCACTATGTCGCTGCTCCATTATCCATCTCGAAACAAAAAAATTAGAGCACTAGTTTTATCCAACGGTGTGGTCTCTTCATGCACTCTCTCTCCTCCTATCTTTCTCTTTCTCTAAGCCAATGACCGCACTAGTTTTCCACGCTTTTGCTGCTTTCCTCTTCTTTTCTCTTTCTTTTTGGTGAAGCACTGACCTCTTCTGCAAGAGACGGATTCATTCTGCAAGGATCCATCTTTTCTTCTCTCTCCTACTGCATCCTACATGGATAGCTGGGGCGCCCGTCCACGCTGGAGCATTGGCCATGCCCTTAGTAGTTTTGATGTTAAAGTATTAACTGTATAGAGCGCATACGTACCTCACACGATAAATTATATATGGGTTGGCCCATGTAAGGAGCTAAATGAACATGAAGTTTGAGCGGGGATGTTCGCTCCTGGTTTTGTTTTTTTTTTCTTGTTTAGTGAAGCCTCTAGTAGTTTTCGGTTACTTTTGTGCTGGGTTTTATGTGTTCATTTTGCCTTTTTCAGTTTTCACTTTTTTTTTGTCTTTTCATGTTTTCTTTCAAATCATAAACTTTTAAAAACTTCATTAACATCTTTAAATCCATGAACTTTTTTTCAAATTCATTAACTTTTTTGGATGCACTAACTTTTTCATAATTCCTAAACCTTTTTCAAATTTAGAATCATGAAGATTTTTCAGATGCATGAACTTTTTTGAATTCACAAACTTTTCCAAAATTAAAATCGTGAACTTCTTCTAGATGCATGAACTTTTTTTTCATTTTTTTCAAAATTAGAATCATGATCTTTTTCACATGAACAATATTTTTACAAATTCACAAAAATATTCTAATTTAGAGCCATAAACTTTTTTTAGATGCACATTTTTTTTAATTCATGAACTTTTTGCAAATTTAGAATCATAATTTCGTCCATAAAATAGCTAATTTCCTATGAAAACAAAATAAAGATAGGATACTTGGCATCATTTGCATTTTCATTAGTCATTAGTAGCAATATTAGAGCGAATTTCTTGGTTTAAACTCTGGTTTGGTGAGCATAAAAATAACACTCATCAACCACGTTGACTGCGCATGGTCATCACCTCGTCGAGTCTAGCTCCCCGCTCCGCCACATCGAGACTGGCTTGGGGGCTGGTACCTCGTCCTTCCGCGAGCCCGCACCGCATCATTAACGCCTAGTACATGAACCAAGTATGTTTCTTTCATGCTTAAACTTTTTTTTTAGTTTTTAATTTATGTTTAGTTTGATCAGACATTATATATGTATTGAATAAAGATGTTTTCCTTTGTTCTTTTTGATCGTTCTAAATAATTTACCCAGTTCAGTTTTCCCTGGAGGTTTGTTTTTGTTTGATCAGCCATTACTTTAATCTGAACCGCAAGAGGATCTATGTGTTTTCTTCCTTAGTGGTTTTGCTGCCTTTCCTTTTGCTCTGGTTTACGGCTTATGTCTTTGGCCAATATTTGAGTTGTTTGGCTTCTCGGTTTGCCTCTTAGTTTCTGATAGTTTAGCTAAGATTGCCCTTTGAACCACTCCACATTTGCCTTGTGGCCGAAGAGGTTGAAGCCAAAAGCTAGGTAGCTCAAGTTTTTGAATCCAGATGCAGGCAAAGTTAAAGCACTTCAAAATCAGTTTTTTAAGACCAATTCAGTTGGCACCAAAAGACTTGACTTAATTCAAGCATAATTTTTAATAAGCTTTTTGAAATCTTCTAAGGACGGAATTCCTCTTGGCCGAGCTTGAGCATGGAGTAATGCACCTACGTATCAGAGATAAATGCTGCTGAGGAGATTCGATCATGGCGTCGCCTCTTCAAGCTAACCTCAGTCTGACAGGCTATTGCATCTGCATTCCAAATGAAATTTCCTAAGTGATATATAGTTTTTGAGGAGATTTTGATCCTTAGGTCGGGCGGAAGTCTCAGGCGCTACTGCACACCGTGTGTTTCATAAGTATGATGCCTAAGCATGGATTCAATCCTCAGGTCGTTTTTTGCAAATCAACTCGAGTCTCGGGGGCTTCTAGGATTAGTTTTTTTCTCAAATTACTTAGTTGCGAAAAGCTTTTTCCCAAAACGACTTTGATCCTCAGCTCATGTGTCTTGGGAGTTACTGCAGAGTGTGTTTTTCTGTTGAAGGCTAAGATTTTTTTCATTCCATGGCCCACCATTTTTTCCTACCAAGTTGAACCCCGATAACCGTAGAATGCAATGTTGCTAAGTACTTTGGCTAAGCTCTAGGCGCATATCGGATATTTGGCTAATATTCACCTTGAGGGCTGCGTGAAGGAAATATGCCCTAGAGGCAATAATAAAGTTGTTATTTATATTTCCTTATATCATGATAAATGTTTATTATTCATGCTAGAATTGTATTAACCAGAAACTTAGTACATGTGTGAATACATAGACAAAACAGAGAGTCCCTAGTATGCCTCTACTAGACTAGCTCGTTAAATCAAAGATGGTTATGTTTCCTAACCATAGACATGAGTTGTCATTTGATCAACGGGATCACATCATTAAAAGAATGATGTGATGGACAAGGCCCATCTGTTAGCTTAGCAACTTGATCGTTTAGTTTTACTGCTATTGCTTTCTTCATGACTTATACATGTTCCTCTGACTATGAGATTATATAACTCCCGAATACCGGAGGAACACCTTGTGTGCTATCAAATGTCACAACGTAACTGGGTGATTCTAAAGATGCTCTACAGGTGTCTCCGAAGGTGTTTGTGGTGTTGGCATAGATCGAGAATAGGATTTGTCACTCCGAGTGTCGGAGAGGTATCTCTGGGCCCTCTCGTTAATACACATCGTAATAAGCCTTGCAAGCAAACGACTAATGAGTTAGTTACGAGCTGATGTATTATGGAATGAGTAAAGAGACTTGTCGGTGACGAGATTGAACTAGGTATGATGATACCGATGATCGAATCTCGAGCAAGGAACATACCGATGACAAAGGGAACAACGTATGTTGTTATGCGGTTGACCGATAAAGATCTTCGTAGAATATGTAGGAGCCAATATGAGCATACAGGTTCCGCTATTGGTTATTTACCGGAGATGTGTCTCGGTCATGTCTAGATAGTTCTCGAACCCGTAGGGTCCGCACGCTTAACGTTTGATGACGATCAGTATTATGAGTTTTTGTGTTTTGATGTACCGAAGATAGTTTGGAGTCCCAGATGTGATCACGGACATGACGAGGAGTCTCGGAATGTCCGAGGCATAAAGATCGATATATCGGAAGCCTATGTTTGGACATCGGAATGGTTCCGTATGAGTTCGGGCATTTACCGGAGTATCGGGGGGCTACCGGAACCCCCCGGGGAGTTAATGGGCCTTAATGGGCCATAGTGGAAAAGAGGAGGAGGCGGCCAAGGTGGGGGCGCCCCCCCAAGCCCAATCTGTATTGGGGGGCGGGGCCGCCCCCCCTTTCCTTCTTCTCGCTCTCCTCCTTCCTTCCTCTCCTACTCCAACTAGGGAGGGGGGGGGGAATCCCACTCCCGGTGGGAGTAGGACTCCCCTAGGGCCCGCCATAGAGAGGGCCGGCCCCTCCCCTCCTCCAATCCTTTATATACGTGGGGAGGGGGCACCCCATAGACACACAAGTTGATTTTAGCCATGTGCGGTGCCCCTCCCCACAGATACACACCTCGGTCATATCGTTGCAGTGCTTAGGCGAAGCCCTGCGCCGGTAGCTTCATCATCACCGTCACCACGCCATCGTGCTGACGAAACTCTCCCATGAAGCTCAACTGGATCAAGAACTCGTGGGACGTCATCGAGCTAAACGTGTGCTGAAAGCGGAGGTGCCGTACGTTCGGTGCTTGGATCGGTTGGATCGCGAAGACGTTCGACTACACCAACCGCGTCACTAGATGCTTCCGCTTTCGGTCTACGAGGGTACGTAGACACACTCTTCCCTCTCGTTGCTATGCTTCTAGTAGATAGATCTTGCGTGATCATAGGAAATGTTTTGAAATACTACGTTCCCCAACAGTGGCATCATGAGCCAGGTCTATGCGTAGATGATATGCATGAGTAGAACACAATGAGTTGTGGGCGATAATAGTCATACTGCTTACCAGCATGTCATACTTTGATTCGGTGGTATTGTTGGATGAAGCGGCCCGGGCCGACATTATGTGTACGCTTACGCGAGACTGGTTCTACCGACGTGCTTCGCACACAGGTGGCTGGCGGGTGTCCATTTCTCCAACTTTAGTTGAATCGAGTGTGGCTACGCCCGATCCTTGTGAAGGTTAAAACAACACACTTGACAAAAAATCGTTGTGGTTTTTGTATGCGTAGGAAAGAACGATTCTTGCTAAGCCCATAGCAGCCACGTAAAACTTGCAACAACAAAGTAGAGGACGTCTAACTTGTTTTTGCAGGGCATGTTGTGATGTGATATGGTCAAGACGTGATGAGTTATACGTTATTGTATGAGATGATCATGTTTTGTAAAGTTATCGGCAACCGGCAGGAGCCTTATGGTCGTCTCTTTATTGTATGAATTGCGAAGGCCATGTAATTGCTTTACTTTATCACTATGGGTTAACGATAGTAGTAGTAGAAATAGTTGGCGAGACGACCACGATGTTACGATGAAGATCATGGTGTCTAGCCGGTGACGATGGAGATCATGACGATGCTTGGGAGATCAAAAGCACAAGATGATGATGGCCATATCATCTCACATATTTTGATTGCATGTGATGTTTATCTTATTATGCTTCTCATTTTGCTTAGTACGACGGTAGCATTATAAGACGATCCCTTACAAAATTTCAAGGTACAAGTGTTCTCCCTGAGTATGCACCATTGCGAAAGTTCGTCGTGCCGAGACACCATGTGATGACCGGGTGTGATAAGCTCTACGTTCAAATACAATGGGTGTAAGACAATTTTGCACATGTAGAATACTCGGGTTAAACTTGACAAGCCTAGCATGTACAGACATGGCCTCGGAACACTTGAGACCGAAAGGTCGAGCGTGAATTATATAGTAGATATGATCAACATAAGATATTCACGTGATGATCAGACATGGTTTAGTTGATTTGGATCACATGATCATTTAGATGACTAGAGGGATGTCTATCTAAGTGGGAGTTCTTTAGTAATATGATTAATTGAACTTTAATTTATCATGAACTTAGTCCTGGTAGTATCAGCATATCTATGTTGTAGATCAATAGCTCGCGATGTAGCTCCCCGTTTATTTTTATATGTTCCTAGAGAAATATAAGTTGAAAGATGATAGTATCAATGATGCCGACTTGTTCCGTGATCTGAGGATTTTCCTCATTGCTGCACAGAAGAATTATGTCCTTGATGCACCGCTAGGTGATAGACCTATCGCTGGAGCAGATGCAGACGTTATGAACGTTTTGAGAAAAGCTCGATATGATGACTACTTGATAGTTTAGTGCACCATGCTTTACGGCTTAGAACCGGGGCTTAAAAAATGTTTTGAATGCCACGAAGCATATAGGATGTTCCTAAGAGTTGAAATTGGTATTTCATACTCATGCCCGTATCAAGAGGTATGAGACCTCTGACAGTACTTTGACTACAAGATGGAGGAGAATAGCTCAACCAGTGAGCATGTGCTCAGATTGTCTGGGTACTACAATTGCTTGAATCAAGTGGGAGTTAATCTTCCAGATAAGATAGTAATTGACAAAAGTTCTCTAGTCACTATCTCTAAGTTACTAGAACTTCGTGATGAACTATAATATGCAAGGGATGACAGAAGTAATTCCCGAGCTCTTCGCGATGTTGAAATAAACGAAGGTAGAAATCAAGAAAAAGCATCAAGTGTTGATGGTTGACAAGACCACTAGTTTCAAGTAAAAGGGCAAAGGAAAAGAAAGGGAACTTCAAGAAGAATGGCAAGCAAGTTGCTACTCCCATGAAGAAACCCAAAGCTAAACCCAAGCCTGAAACTGAGTGCTTCTACTGTAACGGAAATGGTCACTGGAAGTGGAACTACCCTAGAAACTTGGTGGATAAGAAGGAGTGCAAAGTGAACAAAGCTATATTTGATATACATGTTATTGATGTGTACTTTACTAGTGTTTATAGCAACCCTGCGACGCCCCAAGACCGACGCTCCAGAAGACTTCCAGCTATTCCGAGTTTCGTCGTCTGATTTATTTGTTTGTTGCATTCTTCATAGCATCATTTGCATGGCATCATGTCATCATGTGCATTTCATCAACATATTTTCAAAACTTGCATTCGTTCGGGCTCCCCAGTTCTCTCCGATGTCCGTTCTGAGTCCAAACACACTCGCACGCGCCCGCGACACCTCCGAATATTTATTTTATAAGTGGCCGAAAAACATCCTCGGAATAGGGTGAAACTTGGCGTGTGGTCTTATTATAGTGTAGACAGCCCGCCTGCCAAATTTCATCGCGTTCGGAGCCCGTTTGATAGCCCAACCGTTAAACATATAGCGGCATTATAACCGGTTTATTCGCCGGACGTTTCAGTGCTCTGAAATCTGTTGCCGGGCTGCCATCTCTCTCTCTCTCTCTCTCTCTCTCTCTCTCTCTCTCTCTCTCTTCTGAGCCTACACATTCTACACAGCCCACATTTACCCCTCGACTGCACGCCCGAAACTGCCCCGAACCCGAACCGGGCTGTCGTTACCGATGGGTCCGGATCGTCCCCAAACATCCCTAAAATATCTCCGTTTTCTCGTTTGGACGTATGTTGCCTATTTTCTCTCGACCGTATGATTCCAATCGAATGATCCAGATTAACCCTCATATCACCTACTTGCTATATATACTCCTAGACCAATCCCTAAAACTTAGGCTTCCTGTCCAATCCTCATCGCCGCCGCCGCCACTCCTCTTGTCTTCCCCTTCCTCGGGATCCCTCCCGGTCCAAAATCCCCAAACCACCAGATCCATCCATCCACGCAGCCCCGCGTCGAGCTCTTCTCCCTCCCGATGCCTCTTCCTCCTTGCTTCGCTCAAGCCCAAAGGAGAGGAGCTCCCTCTCTGCCCCGACAAACCTCGATGCCGAGAACCAGTAGGAACTGCTCGCGTACCCCGCGTCGCATCCTGCATCAAGCGCCCGCGCCTCTCCGCCGCGTGCCTCCTCTGTTTCAAACACGCGCACGCCCGCCTCCCTCGCCTCGCAAGCTCCGTCGCGGGTCAACCACTCCTGCCGCCCTGGATCCCGCAGCCGCCTCCCCAAGCTCCTCCTCACGCAGCTCTTCTTGCGCGCCTCCTGTCACGAGCGCCAGGACCGCCGTCGCCTGTCATTTCCGGCCTGAAACCGTCCTCCAGCCGTCGACGCCCACTTCAAGTTTCGCCGCCGTCGCGCCAAGTCCGCCGAGGTTGCCTTGCTTCCTGTCGAATAGTGGACGAGCGCTCGACCGCCACCCCGCGTTGACTTGGTCCAGCGCCAGCGGGCAGATACGACGAGCGCTTGCCTCCAGCGCCTCCTGGGCCGCGTTGTAATGCCCAGGATGGGACTATACCTCCTACGTGTCGAGGCACGACTTAAAGGTATAAGCCCATCCTAGAATGATCTCAAGTTTGGTATCTTTGCACAACTCATGTAAAAGAGGGATTAAAATGCAAAAGGAGATAGTTGGCTTACACTCGCCACTTCACACAATACAATACATAAGCAATACATCATACAAAACATCACAACCCGACTACGGGTGAAGATCCAAAAGAAAGATACCAAAACAACATAAAGCCACAGGTCAGGATCGAATCCTAGTAGAAACCACTACTGAACATCGAAACGTCACAAGCAAACAGCCACGATCTTCATCGGACTCCCGGGTGAAGAACTGATCCAACTCCTGCATCAAACTCGGCTGAACCTGCATCTGGTGTGGTGAAGTAACTGTGAGCCACAGAGGACTCAGCAATCCCGTTCCCGGGTAACAAGACTATTTAAGCCTTGGGTGAGGACAAGGCTGAAGAAAGAACGAGAGGTGAAGGAACAACAAGAGTCTGCAGCAGCAACTAGCACTAACTTATGCAAGTGAGAGCGAGAAGAGACGGCCTCGGCGAGAAGTGATCACGAAGTGATCCTAGCTACAAGCTCCACAATCATAACCCCTCCGTGTTCAACTCCCGAATCCCTATTCGGAAATTGACAGTCACGGAACACACGCTGGTAGTGTATTAGAAACATTGTGTCAAGTTATCTACAACCGGAATTAACAAGCTCCCATCTGCCACATAACCGCGGGCACGGCTTTCGAAAGTTCAAACCCTGCAGGGGTGTTCCAACTTGGCCCATCACAAGCCCACGATCCGCGAAGTCGCAACTCCATAGGTGGGAAGACCCGAGTATTCTCGGAATCCCGTGCTCAAGTTAAACCGAACTAAGGTAAGGCTAATCCAGCAAATCCTCCCGGCGTGTCGACACCCTGATAGTAGCCGCGCGTATCTAAGTCTCAGGACACGACCGGATGAGTCATCCTACAGGTTTTTACCAAACCTCAAGTTTCCTTGAGGTGGCCCCGCAGTCTGCTCGTTTCGGACCAACACTCATGTGGAGCACTGGCCCGGGGGGGTTGAATTAAAATAAAAGGGATAGCTAGTCCACATGCAAGTTTTATTAGTTATTAGGCAAATAGTACCAATGTTGGGACTTGCTGGAAAAGACTTGGCACTTAGCGGTTTATCAAGGGGGTCCCATACACCCCAACCGTGTTAGGAACGCATAATCAAGGAACATAACACCGGTTTATACGGTTCCTAACGGCATGAGTGGAACAAATCACCAAGCAAAAAGGCTTAGCCTTCCACCCTTGCCAGTATATAGATGATTTCATTTTTAAGCATTTATATAGTGTGATATAACCCAACCAAACTTCAACATGAAGCAAGCATCTTTAATCTTCACCTGCAACTAACAATGCTATACGAAGGGTTGAGCGAAGCGTACTTAGCCAAGCAACGGTTTGCATAGGTAGGTTGGTTAAACATGGCAATTGGTTACAAGTAGGAGGCTGACAAGAAGATCATGGGCATCGAGGCAAAACTATAGATCGAGACTACTAGCAATAGGCAAAGATAGTAATGTTATCCGGGTTCAGTCATCTTGCCTGGGATTCCACAAGGGAGAAGAACGGATCCAAGAAGTAGACGGAGCAACACTGACGAGAGAATACTCACAACTCCGGAACGAAACCCGAAGCTAACAAGAGAAGCAACCGGAAAGAAAGAAACAACACGATAAACACACAAGCATAAACATGGCATACGATGCACATCCAAGCATGATGCATGTCCGGTTTAAATATGCAAGGCATGGCAAAGTGCACAAACAATACTACAAGTTAAGTGGAGATCAATATGCAACGAGTTGCATATTGACGAAACACCACATTTAATTATTTAGTTGACTCTCATTATTTACAAGACAAGATTAAATGTTTTTAACATGGCAAGAGGTGAAGCAAAAATTAAACTACACTATTAAGACATTTTAAATGGGGCCGGAAATAACAACAACATATTCCGGAAAATCCCCATGAGCATGTTTAATAATTATAAGCAAACAACAATTAACATATATAATGTTGTTATATGATGCGGATGACATGATCAAGTTTATGCAAGTTTCAGTTAACATTAACATGAAGAGAAAAGAAGCATTTGTCACCGTGGTGGAAAGAAAAGAGTGCCACGGCAACGATTCCGAAAATGATGCCACGGCAACATATCGGTTCCGGTAACTCGTTGAGAGTCCGGAGCAAAAGGAGGATGACGTGGCTGAGTCAAACGAGATGATGGGGTGATCCCGTTGCCGGGTTCCCACGAGTCGGTGGCGAGGCAACCGAGGAACATGACAAGGACGAAACGGGCACGAAGCACACACGGGAGACATTTCATACAACCACAACAAGCATGCTGTAATGCCCAGGATGGAGTTATACCTCCTACGTGTCGAGGCACGACTTAAAGGCATAAATCCATCCTAGAATGATCTCAAGTTTGGTATATTTGCACAACTCATGTAAAAGAGGGATTAAAATGCAAAAGGGGATAGTTGGCTTACACTCGCCACTTCACACAAAACATTACATAAGCAATACATCATTCAGAACATCACAACCCGACTACGGGTGAAGATCCAAAAGCAAGATACCAAAAACAACAAAAGCCACAGGTCAGGATCGAATCCTAGTAGAAACCACTACTGAACATCGAAACGTCTCAAGCAAACGGTCACACTCTTCAACGAGCTCCAAGTGAAGAACTGATCCAACTCCTGCTTCATACTGGGCTGAACTTGCATCTGGTGTGGTGAAGTAACTGTGAGCCACAGAGGACTCAGCAATCCCGTTCCCGGGTAACACGACTATTTAAGCCTTGGGTGAGGACAAGGCTGAAGAAAGAACAAGAGGTGAAGGAACAAACAAGAGTCTGCAGCAGCAACTAGCACTAACTTACGCAAAAGAGAGCGAGAAGAGAAGTGCATCGGTCGAAAGATGATCACGAAGTGATCCTAGCTAAAGCCGGTCAAACATAACCCCACCGTGTTCAACTCCCGAATCCCTATTCGGAAATTGACAGTCACGGTACACACGCTGGTAGTGTATTGGAAACATTGTGTCAAGTTATCTACAACCGGAATTAACAAGCTCCCATCTGCCACATAACCGCGGGCACGGCTTTCGAAAGTTCAAACCCTGCAGGGGTGTTCCAACTTGGCCCATCACAAGCCCACGATCCGCGGAGTCGCAACTCCATAGGTGGGAAGACCCGAGTATCCTCGGAATCCCGTGCTCAAGTTAAACCGAACTAAGGTAAGGCTAATCCAGCAAATCCTCCCGGCGTGTCGACACCCTGATAGTAGCCGCGCGTATCTAAGTCTCAGGACACGACCGGATGGGCGATTCTACGGGTGGATACCAAATACCTCGGGTTGCCCCAAGGCGGCCCCGCAGAACCCCCGTTTGGGACCAACACCATCAGCGCTGGCCCCCCCTGCTATGTAGAATTAAGAATCCTCGGGGACGCGACCCCCTATGCAAATTTAATTATTTAATTAAGTTGTTATTATGAGGCAAATAGTACCAAATGTTGGGACTTGCTGGAAAAGACTTAGCACTTAGCGGTTTATCAAGGGGGTCCCATACACCCCAACCGTGTTAGGAACGCAAAATCAAGGAACATAACACCGGTTTATACGGTTCCTAACGGCATGAGTGGAACAAAACACCAAGCAAAAGGCTTAGCCTTCCACCCTGCCAGTATATAGATGATTTCATTTTTAAGCATTTATATTGTGTGATATAACCCAACCAAACTTCAACATGAAGCAAGCATCTTCAATCTTCACCTGCAACTAGCAAAGCTATAAGAGGGGCTGAGCGAAGCATACTTAGCCAAGCAACGGTTTGCGTAGGTAGGGTGGTTAAACATGGCAATGGTTACAAGTAGGAGGCTGACAAGGAGAACATGGGCATCGAGGCAAAACTATAGATCGAGACTTCTAGCAATAGGCAAAAATAGTAATGGTATCCGGGTTCGGTCATCTTGCCTGGGATTCCACAAGGGAGAAGAACAGATCCAAGAAGAAGTCAGAGCAACAGTCGAGCGAAACCTCACAACTCCGGAACGAAACCGAAGCTAACAAGAGAAGCAACCGGAAAGAAAGAAACAACACGGTAAACACACAAGCATAAACATGGCATACGATGCACAAACAAGCATGATGCATGTCCGGTTTAAATATGCATGGCATGGCAAAGTGCACAAAGAACACTACAAGTTAAGTGGAGATCAATATGCAACAAGTTGCATATTGACGAAACACCACATTTAATTATTTTGTTGACTCTCATTATTAACAAGACAAGTTTAAATGTTTTTAGCATGGCAAGAGGTGAAGCATAAAGAAACTACACTATTTAGGCATTTTAAATGAGGCCGGAGAATAACAACAACATATCCGGAAAATCCCCATGAGCAATGTTTAATAATTATAAGCAAACAACAATTAAACATTCTCATGTTATAATTATGATGCGGATGACATGAACATGTTATGCAAGTTTTATTAAAAGGTTGACTTAAAAGAGATAAGAAGTATTGTCACCGTGATGGAAGAAAAAGGGTGCCACGGCAACGATCCGAAATGATGCAAAGGCAACAACTCGGTTCCGGTAACTCGTTGAGAGTCCGGTGCAAAACAAAAGGTGGAGTGAACGAGTTGAACAAGATGATGGGGTGATCCCGTTGCCGGGTTCCCACGGGTCGGTGACGAGGCAACCGAGGAACAAGAAAAAAGGTCGGAACGGGCACGAAGCACACACGGGTAACATTTCATACAACCACAACAAGCATGCACGGGTCATCGACGGGGTTATACCTTCGGAACCATCGTTCTCGGAGGGGTTCGAGGTCGTAGTGGAAGTAGCCGTAGTAGTGGAAGTAGTGGTACACGGCCGAAGAGGAAGAAGTCGTTCACGTTCGGAGAGGAAGTAGCCGTTCCGCAACTCGTAGAGGAAGTAGTTGTTCCGTTCGTCTTGGCGGTTCCACGACGGCATGAGTTGTTCACGGTCATCGGTAGTCGTTCGGGTCGTCGTGGTACTTGTCGGGGCTGTCTTGGCAACGTAGTTGTACACGTGGCCGTCGTGGGAAGTAGTGGAACTTGGTCGTTTTCCGGGCGTCGGTAGTCGTACACGGGGCGTTTTGTAGATGTACTTGATCAGGTTGCCGGTAGTCGTACACGGGTCATCTGTCCAAAAATTACAGCACGGCACACACAAAAAAACAACAAAACTACAGGAGCAAAACAAGGCTGCACGGAGACGAGGACACGGCGTGCTGGCTCGGGCCAGACGAAGAAGAGGCCGAGGCTCTTGGCGACGGGAACCGGAGGGGAGAGGGCGCTCGGGCCTGGGCGCTGCACGGGGCCGGCCTTGGCTGGAGGGAGCCACGGCACGGAGGCAGCAGGAAGGAGAGCCCCGGCTGCTGGGAGCCACGGAGGGAGGAAGATGGGCGTGGCGCGCGCTGGTTGCGGCGTCGATCTGCAGAGGAGAGCGACCGGATGGGCGGGCCTGAGGCCGTCGTGGCGCTCCTGGCCGGCGAGGAGCAGAGGCGAGGCTCGTGACGCCCGTCCTGTTGGCTGCTGGAGAACGGAGGCGAGGACGGGGTGAGGCCGCGGAGGAGATCCCGCGGCGGCCGGCGGCTTCCTGGCCGGGTCGGGCCGCGCTGCGCTGCGGAAGACGGCGCTGGGGCGTCGCTGGGCTCGGGCTGCTGCGCCTGCGGGCGCCTGCGCGACGGAGGGACCCGGGAGGAGGTCGGGGGGACGAGGCCTCCGGCCTGGAGAAGAGGCGAGGGGAGAGGCAGACCAAAACGAGGGAGCGGGGCGCCAAGGGGTGCTGCAGAGAAGAGGCTCGGCGGCGCGGGGATCCTCGAGGTGAGGAGGGAGGAGGGGATCCGGGACTCCTGGCGAGGAAGCTGCGAGGGAAAACGGGGTGAGCGAGAGAGGGGAGCGGGGCCTGTTGGTTCAAGGGACAGAGGGAGAAGGAAAAAAAACGGCGGCGCTGAGGGAACGCTCGAGGGAGGAGATGGCGTGGACGGCGCCCTAGGGTTTCGGGGGTTTGGGCCGAGGCGCCCTGGCCAAGGAGGAGATGGGCCGACTGGGCCAAGAAGGGAGGAGGAGGGAAGGCCTGGCGCGGCTGCACTTTCTTTAAACTGATTTGGTAGAAAAAAAAATAAAAGAGGGAAGAAAAGAAAGAAGAAGGAGGAGGACAAGAATTAGCACACGAGGTCAAAATCCCCGAGCTCACAAAAATGTCAGGATTTAAAATAAAAATAGAAGGAGGGTTTTTGGAGGAACCTCGAGCAACGAGAAAAGAATTATAGCAAGGTTTTGGAGGTGAAACTTGAAGTGAAATAAACATGGGGAATTATGCAAGTGTGTTATGGTGATTCCGAAGCAATGGAATAATTAATATATAGCTCCCTAAAATATTGAGAGACTTTATATGTTATAAAGAGAAGTCACCTTCCCTCGATTTAAATGGACCGAAGGTCCACACGATTTATTTAGGTTGAGATGCAAAAATTAAAAACGACATGATGGCATGATGACATGATGCAAAGCAAAATAAAAACACAAGCACAAAAGGAACACCCGGGCAACCCGGAACATCTGGAATCTTCTGGAATCTTCTGGGACGTCGGTCTCGGGCGTCACAACTCTCCCACACTAACAGAGGATCTCAACCCGAGATCCTAGAGATATCACCGGGTAAAAACGGAAGAGGAAGAGGTAAAACAAAGTTGCTTCTTTGACAGACGAGTGAAACCAAGGAACCTTGAGAGGTTAAACAAGTTGAAAGAAAGAAAGCAACGGAGATGAACGAAGATGAAAACTCCGTTAGAAAAGAGGAACAAGGAACATTATGAGAACCTTGAAGGTTGAAAGACATGAAACAAGAGCTCACGGACCAAAAGAATATGCAACTGCAATGGTATGGCCAAGGAATAAGAATGATAGAATTTGGGCAGCACTCCGTCTGAAAATGGAAGGAATTAACAAGAACTTGCCAAGTTGGGAAGATACTTGATGAAAACAACAACATATCGCCTCCGAAACAATTAAAAGAATGGCACAAGGTGTAAGGAAGGCTTCAGATAGCACTCCGGTTAAAAGACAGGCAAAACTTGATAAGATGAGAGAACTTGAATGAAGAATACAACACTCTGGTTAAATGATAAACAATGAAAGAACATGATCTTGAAAAAAAAGATGATGGGACGAAGAGAGCAATATCACAAAGCCTCCGGAATGAAAGAAATGCATATAAATGAAAGACAGAATTGAACGGAGAAGAAAAGACAACTTCTCCCAGGAATGCATTTGAAAGAGCATCCTTACGAAGAAGGGTTGAATGGAGTTGTTGGAAATTCCACATCAAAAGAATAAACTTGATGTGGGCTTATGGAAAACATCTCAAAATTAAGAGGTTACAACCAGCCACTAACGGAAACGATTGATTGGATTGAGATCAACAAGGATATGAAAAGCTTATTTCACCGGACTGATAAATGAAGAACTTGGGTCATTTATAAGCACCACAATAACAACAATCCTTAGGGAAAGCTTTTAGGTGAATTATAACCCAAGATAACTCCAATGAATAAATTGAAGGGTTGGAAAGATCTCTTGAACAAAGAAAAATGATGGTTAGAAATATCTCATTCTTGATAACTCGTGAATCATAAAACATGAAGGAATTTTATCAAGAATGACATAACACCACCTGAAAAGACAAGGTAGAAATAATTGCACTTCAAAATGCAAGAAGAAGAATATTTGAGCTCCAACAAGAATCTTGATGAAGACTTCAAGGATGAATTAAAACATGATGAACCACCATGAAGAACTCCGGTAAAGAAAGCATGGAAGTGAAAGAAGAAAAGAATAAGACTCAAGGCCTGCGATGAATTAGATGAAGTTGAAATGATATCATTGAAATAACTTGAAGCTCCGGAAAACAAGATGAACAACTTAAAACCAAGAATATGATATGATGAACAAGCTCCGGACAAAAGAATTAAACACTTGGAAGGAACAAGAATAAGAATTATGTCATGCATCTCCTTCACCAATTTAATTGATGACAACCAAAGGATTTGGCATACTACTTATTCTCATTGCAAGGAATTAAAGAGAGATCTAGCACAAGCTGAGAATAGTCTTGAACGACTCACCGGTAGAATTATGAAAAGAACAAATGAATTAATACGATAACAAGGAAGAGAAAACTTGAATGAACCACCGTAAGAATATGGAGACAAACGAAGAGACATCAATGAAGAATAGTTGAAGGACGAAGTTGAAAACTGAGAACGAAGAATCTTCTGAAATGATGGCCTTCGGAGGATCACAAAGAAAAGAATTCATGAAATGCTTCGGATGGTTATAAAAAGAATTCCTCACAAACGAAACAACTATGAGGATGGCATGAAGCTAGAACTACGAATCTTCAAGAGAAGGCCAAGAATTAAGAGAAACACTTCTCCGGAAGACTTGAAAAGCCATAAGAATTGTTTAGCACTCCGGAATGAAGAATTAAAAAGGTTGAAACAATGATGAACAAGAATTTGAAAGCGGTCGTGGAGAAGGCATGTGACTGATGGAAATCATTCTTACGTCACACTTGAAAAGAATTTCAGAATACTCCGGAAAATAGAAGAGTCAGGTAAGATCCTGGGAAAAGACCTGTGGGTTAGGGCCCACTCAAAGAAATCACCGTTGGAAAAGATTGCTTAAGAGATGTTGCACCGGTTGAATTAAATGGCTTGAATAAGAAGACAATGCTCAAATAATTTGAACGGATAAGAATGGAATTATGAATCTTCAACACTCCGGATATGAAAACAATAGGAGAATGATTAATTGGTGCACCGGAATAAGAAAGCATTGTGAAAAGAGGGAAAAGGATAAGATCAACACCGAATCTTGAATTACAACCACCGGCAGAATCTGAGAACAAAAGAATAATGAACTTGAAGCTCTTGAGCATCTTCACGATAAAACACCGGATAAGGACATTAAAGGAAATGAATGTAGAAATATCACATGAATAAAATGGATACTTCCTTTGAGAATTTATGGAACCAAGAAGAAAAAAGGGTGGGAGGGTGGGGAAAAGAAAGACAACTTGGGATGAACAAAATGGACACCGGTTGAAAAGAATTTAACATGAAGATCTCGAAGGTCAAGAAGGACTAGCACTCCCATAGAAATATGAGAACACCGATTATGAAAGGTATGGAATCAACATTTATCATCGAAGCAACTCGAATACCAGAATCAAAACAAGAACAAAGGATAGATATGCAACATGATCTTCACAAAATCATTCGAACAGAGGATCGAACGAATGAATTCTGTAGGTACATCACTGGTCGAGAAGCCACTTGGAGAGCAAAAGGTAAATAAGAAAAACAACAAGGTACGGACAGGAACAAACACAAGAGAGGAGTTTCGTTCTAACATCTTTGTGCTGAGAGCATATGAACGCGTTACGAAAAGGTTTTGCAATCCCCGGATCAGCATAGCCAAGGACCCTTTAAGATGCAACTCCTGATAGTAACATCGGTCATATAACCCCTTCACTCAATGTCGAACCCCGAACTCACTAACCTGCATTCGTTGGAAGAATGCCTACGATCTACTGGATAAAACCCACCTATAGATTTCCGAAAGTTTCCAGTTATGCAATCAGGTGTTGGGGATACACGGGAAGCACCGCGCAATCAACTCTAAACCTACATCCAGGTGTATCCATCCTTCAACACATAACCAGTCTTTCTCGGAAACTGTGTACCTCGGACCTTCGAAAAGCATCCACTATAACAAGCTATGGCAATACTCTCGAACTACCTCCCCAGTACTGGGTGATGTCGGGGTTATCTTGCCACTGGCCGCATAGGAGAGATTTTCGATGTCGGCCGTCTTAAGTATTTAGTACTGCCGCGATATGCTTGTGTCAATGATACCCCGAAGCTCAACTCCTCGGGAACAGGAGGCATCGAGAACAATATCCTTGTCACAAGAACATCGAAACAATCCCAGAATACTCGCGGGATCCTAAAAAAAATTTGGTGCAATTTTTGAAAGTAGAAGAGGTAAGAGTAGACGTCAGGAGTCCTCACCAGAGAGAAAGGGGATGAGAAGCAAAGAAATCCTACTCTCCGATATAATATAGGACTCAAAAAGTTTTCAGTGTGTGCCTAGACTCAACCGTCAACGATTCGATCAATCAGTGGGGGCTTCTAGGTCGGAGAAGGCTCTGATACCAACTTGTAATGCCCAGGATGGAGTTATACCTCCTACGTGTCGAGGCACGACTTAAAGGCATAAATCCATCCTAGAATGATCTCAAGTTTGGTATCTTTGCACAACTCATGTAAAAGAGGGATTAAAATGCAAAAGGGGATAGTTGGCTTACACTCGCCACTTCACACAAAACATTGCATAAGCAATACATCATTCAGAACATCACAACCCGACTACGGGTGAAGATCCAAAAGCAAGATACCAAAAACAACAAAAGCCACAGGTCAGGATCGAATCCTAGTAGAAACCACTACTGAACATCGAAACGTCTCAAGCAAACGGTCACACTCTTCAACGAGCTCCAAGTGAAGAACTGATCCAACTCCTGCTTCATACTGGGCTGAACCTGCATCTGGTGTGGTGAAGTAACTGTGAGCCACTGAGGACTCAGCAATCCCGTTCCCGGGTAACACGACTATTTAAGCCTTGGGTGAGGACAAGGCTGAAGAAAGAACAAGAGGTGAAGGAACAAACAAGAGTCTGCAGCAGCAACTAGCACTAACTTACGCAAAAGAGAGCGAGAAGAGAAGTGCATCGGTCAAAAGATGATCACGAATTGATCCTAGCTAAAGCCGGTCAAACATAACCCCACCGTGTTCAACTCCCGAATCCCTATTCGGAAATTGACAGTCACGGTACACACGCTGGTAGTGTATTGGAAACATTGTGTCAAGTTATCTACAACCGGAATTAACAAGCTCCCATCTGCCACATAACCGCGGGCACGGCTTTCGAAAGTTCAAACCCTGCAGGGGTGTTCCAACTTGGCCCATCACAAGCCCACGATCCGCGGAGTCGCAACTCCATAGGTGGGAAGACCCGAGTATCCTCGGAATCCCGTGCTCAAGTTAAACCGAACTAAGGTAAGGCTAATCCAGCAAATCCTCCCGGCGTGTCGACACCCTGATAGTAGCCGCGCGTATCTAAGTCTCAGGACACGACCGGATGGGCGATTCTACGGGTGGATACCAAATACCTCGGGTTGCCCCAAGGCGGCCCCGCAGAACCCCCGTTTGGGACCAACACCATCAGCGCTGGCCCCCCCTGCTATGTAGAATTAAGAATCCTCGGGGACGCGACCCCCTATGCAAATTTAATTATTTAATTAAGTTGTTATTATGAGGCAAATAGTACCAAATGTTGGGACTTGCTGGAAAAGACTTAGCACTTAGCGGTTTATCAAGGGGGTCCCATACACCCCAACCGTGTTAGGAACGCAAAATCAAGGAACATAACACCGGTTTATACGGTTCCTAACGGCATGAGTGGAACAAAACACCAAGCAAAAGGCTTAGCCTTCCACCCTGCCAGTATATAGATGATTTCATTTTTAAGCATTTATATTGTGTGATATAACCCAACCAAACTTCAACATGAAGCAAGCATCTTCAATCTTCACCTGCAACTAGCAAAGCTATAAGAGGGGCTGAGCGAAGCGTACTTAGCCAAGCAACGGTTTGCGTAGGTAGGGTGGTTAAACATGGCAATGGTTACAAGTAGGAGGCTGACAAGGAGAACATGGGCATCGAGGCAAAACTATAGATCGAGACTTCTAGCAATAGGCAAAAATAGTAATGGTATCCGGGTTCGGTCATCTTGCCTGGGATTCCACAAGGGAGAAGAACAGATCCAAGAAGAAGTCGGAGCAACAGTCGAGCGAAACCTCACAGCTCCGGAACGAAACCGAAGCTAACAAGAGAAGCAACCGGAAAGAAAGAAACAACACGGTAAACACACAAGCATAAACATGGCATACGATGCACAAACAAGCATGATGCATGTCCGGTTTAAATATGCATGGCATGGCAAAGTGCACAAAGAACACTACAAGTTAAGTGGAGATCAATATGCAACAAGTTGCATATTGACGAAACACCACATTTAATTATTTTGTTGACTCTCATTATTAACAAGACAAGTTTAAATGTTTTTAGCATGGCAAGAGGTGAAGCATAAAGAAACTACACTATTTAGGCATTTTAAATGAGGCCCGAGAATAACAACAACATATCCGGAAAATCCCCATGAGCAATGTTTAATAATTATAAGCAAACAACAATTAAACATTCTCATGTTATAATTATGATGCGGATGACATGAACATGTTATGCAAGTTTTATTAAAAGGTTGACTTAAAAGAGATAAGAAGTATTGTCACCGTGATGGAAGAAAAAGGGTGCCACGGCAACGATCCGAAATGATGCAAAGGCAACAACTCGGTTCCGGTAACTCGTTGAGAGTCCGGTGCAAAACAAAAGGTGGAGTGAACGAGTTGAACAAGATGATGGGGTGATCCCGTTGCCGGGTTCCCACGGGTCGGTGACGAGGCAACCGAGGAACAAGAAAAAAGGTCGGAACGGGCACGAAGCACACACGGGTAACATTTCATACAACCACAACAAGCATGCACGGGTCATCGACAGGGTTATACCTTCGGAACCATCGTTCTCGGAGGGGTTCGAGGTCGTAGTGGAAGTAGCCGTAGTAGTGGAAGTAGTGGTACACGGCCGAAGAGGAAGAAGTCGTTCACGTTCGGAGAGGAAGTAGCCGTTCCGCAACTCGTAGAGGAAGTAGTTGTTCCGTTCGTCTTGGCGGTTCCACGACGGCATGAGTTGTTCACGGTCATCGGTAGTCGTTCGGGTCGTCGTGGTACTTGTCGGGGCCGTCTTGGCAACGTAGTTGTACACGTGGCCGTCGTGGGAAGTAGTGGAACTTGGTCGTTTTCCGGGCGTCGGTAGTCGTACACGGGGCGTTTTGTAGATGTACTTGATCAGGTTGCCGGTAGTCGTACACGGGTCATCTGTCCAAAAATTACAGCACGGCACACACAAAAAAACAACAAAACTACAGGAGCAAAACAAGGCTGCACGGAGACGAGGACACGGCGTGCTGGCTCGGGCCAGACGAAGAAGAGGCCGAGGCTCTTGGCGACGGGAACCGGAGGGGAGAGGGCGCTCGGGCCTGGGCGCTGCACGGGGCCGGCCTTGGCTGGAGGGAGCCACGGCACGGAGGCAGCAGGAAGGAGGGCCCCGGGTGCTGGGAGCCGCGGAGGGAGGAAGATGGGCGCGGCGCGCGCTGGTTGCGGCGTCGATCTGCAGAGGAGAGCGACCGGATGGGCGGGCCTGAGGCCGTCGTGGCGCTCCTGGCCGGCGAGGAGCAGAGGCGAGGCTCGTGACGCCCGTCCTGTTGGCTGCTGGAGAACGGAGGCGAGGACGGGGTGAGGCCGCGGAGGAGATCCCGCGGCGGCCGGCGGCTTCCTGGCCGGGCCGGGCCGCGCTGCGGAAGACGGCGCTGGGGCGTCGCTGGGCTCGGGCTGCTGCGCCTGCGGGCGCCTGCGCGACGGAGGGACCCGGGAGGAGGTCGAGGGGACGAGGCCTCCGGCCTGGAGAAGAGGCGAGGGGAGATGCAGACCAAAACGAGGGAGCGGGGCGCCAAGGGGTGCTGCAGAGAAGAGGCTCGGCGGCGCGGGGATCCTCGAGGTGAGGAGGGAGGAGGGGATCCGGGACTCCTGGCGAGGAAGCTGCGAGGGAAAACGGGGTGAGCGAGAGAGGGGAGCGGGGCCTGTCGGTTCGAGGGACAGAGGGAGAAGGAAAAAAAACGGCGGCGCTGAGGGAACGCTCGAGGGAGGAGATGGCGTGGACGGCGCCCTAGGGTTTCGGGGGTTTGGGCCGAGGCGCCCTGGCCAAGGAGGAGATGGGCCGACTAGGCCAAGAAGGGAGGAGGAGGGAAGGCCTGGCGCGGCTGCACTTTCTTTAAACTGATTTGGCAGAAAAAAAAAATAAAAGAGGGAAGAAAAGAAAGAAGAAGGAGGAGGACAAGAATTAGCACACGAGGTCAAAATCCCCGAGCTCACAAAAATGTCAGGATTTAAAATAAAAATAGAAGGAGGGTTTTTGGAGGAACCTCGAGCAACGAGAAAAGAATTATAGCAAGGTTTTGGAGGTGAAACTTGAAGTGAAATAAACATGGGGAATTATGCAAGTGTGTTATGGTGATTCCGAAGCAATGGAATAATTAATATATAGCTCCCTAAAATATTGAGAGACTTTATATGTTATAAAGAGAAGTCACCTTCCCTCGATTTAAATGGACGGAAGGTCCACACGATTTATTTAGGTTGAGATGCAAAAATTAAAAACGACATGATGGCATGATGACATGATGCAAAGCAAAATAAAAACACAAGCACAAAAGGAACACCCGGGCAACCCGGAACATCTGGAATCTTCTGGAATCTTCTGGGACGTCGGTCTCGGGCGTCACACATGCATCACACGGGTCATCGACGGGGTTATACCTTTGAAGCGTGCGTTTCGGGGCGGTTCGAGATCGTAGAGGAAGGAGTCGTTCACGTTTCCGAAGAGGAAGTAGTTGTTCCCGTAGAGGTACACGTGTAGTAGAGGGAAGTAGACGTTCTCGTCTCCGAAGGGGTACTTGTCGCGGCATCGGACGTCCTCGCGGCGACGGTAGTCGAACTTGACATCGGGCGTTGAGGTACTCGTTCATGTAGTAGTCGGACTTGACGGGTCCCGTGAAGTAGTCGAACTTGGAGCTCGTTTTCCCGTAGAGGTTCGGGTCGTCGTGGTACTTGGGTCTTCCGGCGAGGGTAGTTGTTCGGGCGTCGATCTCGTACACGGTTCGTTTTGTAGATGTTCACGGAGCTCGTTCGTAGATGTACTCATGGTCGTCGTGGGAAGTAGTGGAACTTGGTCGTTTTTCCGTAGATGTTCAAGTCGTCGGTAGTTGTTCACGGGTCTTCGGACTTGCGGCTGCGGTCTTCACATCAAAAGAACAAAAAAAAACAGCAACACAAAAAAAACACCATCACGGCACGGTCACGGTAAGGAGGCTGCTCGGGACGCTGGAAGGAGCTCGCGGAGCTACTGGTCTTGACGGGGAGGACGGAGGGAGGAGGCCACAGCGAGGTGCTTGGCAGGAGGGCGCGGGGTCCGACCCGGCTGGGAAGGGCGCTGATGCCTGGCTCCTGGCCGCGGGCTGTGCGCCAAGGCCGCCAAGGCGAGGAGGTGCTGGACGCGCCAGCTCGGTGCTGCTCGATGCTGACGAGGAGGGGAGCCGCGCGGCGCTGCAGGCTACGAGGAGCAGGTCGGAGGAGAGGCCTGGCCTTGGGGCGCGGACGGAGGGAGAAGGACGGCGGCTCCTGGCCGGCCTGGGGTGCTCGGGGCCGCGGGGATGGAGCGGTGGAGGTGCTCGGGGCGGACTTGCGGAAGAAGGCCGCTGGAGGGAAGGGGCCGGCGAGCTGGGCGCTTGTGGCCGCGCATCGGGGCGCTGCGAGGCCGCAAGGGGACGCTGGTGCGGGCTGACGAAGGAGGGTCGAGGAGAGAAACGGGGCGAGAGGAGTGGGACCTGTCGGTCGAGAGAGAGAGGGGAGACCGAGGGAGAGAGAAGGGGATCGAGGGGCTGGAGAGGTGCGGTGGCTGGGGGTCGAGGGAGGAGCGCTCGGCCTGAGCTAGGGTTAGGAAGGGTGGCTGCGGGCTGGGCCTTGAGGGAGGCCTGGCCAAGAGGACTATGGGCCGGCGGCTGGAAAAATAAGGAGGCTGGGCCAGCTCGGCTGGAGAGCTGAGCCTGGTGGCTGGGAGCTGCCTCTCTTATTTTTATTCCTTAGCAGAAATAAGAATAAAAGGAGAGAGCCAAAAATAATAAGAAAAGAGGCAAAGAAAGAAAAAGATAGAGGGGGTTAGGAGCAGAAGTAGCACAAGGACTATTTTTCTCGGGCATCATAAAATGAGCAAAGTCCGAGAAAAATAAGAAAGGCATGAACGGAAAATAATTCAAACATATTTGAATTAAATTCAAATAGTTTTGAACTAAGACTTGATTATCGAAGTCTCCAAAAATGTTCGAATTTTCGGAGGAACCTCGATAAATAGGAAAAGAATTATTGGCAAGATTTTGAAGGTGAAACCCGAAGTGAAAAGACATGGGGAAAATTATGCACGTGTGTTACGGTGATTCCGAAGCAATGGAATAATTAATAAATATAGCTCCCTAAATATTGAGAGGCTTTTATATGTTATAAAGAGAAGTCATCTTCCCTCGATTTAAATGGACCGAAGGCCCACACGAATTATTAAGGTTGGGATGCAAAATAAAAATGACATGATGGCATGATGACATGATGCAATGCGAAAATAAAAACACAAGCACAAAAGAAACACACGGGCAACCCGGAACATCTGGAATCTTCTGGAATCTTCTGGGACGTCGGTCTTCGGGCGTCACAACTCTCCCACACTAACAGAGGATCTCGACCCGAGATCCTAGAGATATCACCGGGTAACAACGGAAGAGGAAGAGGTAAAACAAAGTTGCTTCTTTGACAGACGAGTGAAACCAAAGAACCTTGAGAGGTTGAACAAACTTGAAAGAAAGAATGCAACGGAGATGAACGAATATGAAAACTCCGTTAGAAAAGAGGAACAAGGAGCATTAAGAGAACCTTGATAGTTTGAAAGACATGAAACAAGAGCTCACGGATGACGAAAGAATAAGAAACCACAATGGTATAGCCAAGGAATAAGAATGACAGAATTTGGACAGCACTCCGTCTGAAAATGGAAGAAATTGAACTTGAACTAGCCAAGTTGGGAAGATACTTGATAAAAACAACAACATATTGCCTCCGAAACAATTGAAAGAATGGCACAAGGGGTAAGAAAGATTCAGACAGCACTCCGGTTAAAAGAGTTAAAACTTGATAAGATGAGGGAACTTGAATGAAGAAACAACACTCCGGTTAAATGATAAGCAAGGGAAAGAACAAGATCTCGATAAAACGATAAGATGGTTTGGAGAGAGCAACATTACAAAGCCTCCGGAACGAAAGAATAGATGCTAGATCGTTGGAAAGAAAAGATCGAAGAAGAAGATGACAACTTCTCCCACGAATGAATTAGAAAATCCTCCTTACGGAGAAGGGTTGAATAGAGTTGTTGGAAAATCAACAACGAAAAGAATAAGCTCATGTGGGCTTATGGAAAACATCTCAAAATTAAGAGGTGACAACCAGCCACTGACGGAAACATTGATTGGATTGAGATCAACAAGGAGATGAAAAACTTATTTCATCGGAATGATAAATGAAGAACTTGGGTCATTTATGAGCACCATAATTAGCAACAATCCTTAGGGAAAGCTTTTAGGTGAAATACAACCCAAGATAACTCCAACGAATAAGTTGAAGGGTTGAAAAGATCTCCTGAACAAGGAAAATGATGGGTTTAAATATCTCATTCTTGAAACTCGTGAATCATGAAACATGAAGGAATTGACAAGAATGACATAACACCATCTGAAAGGATAAGGTAGAAGGATTGCAATTTGAATGCATGATGAAAATGCTTGAGCTCCAACAAGAATCTTGAGGAATACTTGGAGGATGAATTAAAACATGATGAACCACCATGAGAACTCCGGTAATGAAAACATGAGAAGTGATAGATGAAAGAATAAGATTCAAGGCCTGCGATGAATTAGATGGAGCTTCGAAATGATAAAATTGAAATAACTTGGAACTCCGGAAAACAAGATGAAGAATTTAGAACCAAAGATATGATATGATGAACAAGCTCTGGAAAAAAAAAGAATTAAATCACCTTGAAGGAATAAGAGTAAGAATTATGTTATGCATCTCCTTCACCAATTTAAATTGATGACAACCAAAGGATTTGGCATACTACTTATTCTCGTTGGAAAGAATTAAAGAGAGATCTAGCACAAGCTGGATAAGTATTCAACGAACCACCGGTAGGATTATGGAAAGAACAAATGAATTAAAACGATAACAACGGAAGAGTAATCTTTAAAGAACCACCGTAAGAATTAGGAGACGAACGAAGAGACATCAACGAAGAATATTTGGAGGACGAAGTTGAAAACTGAGAACGAAGAATCTTCTGAAATGATGGCCTTCGGAGGATCACAAAGAAAGAATTCAAGAAATGCTTCGGAAGAGTATAAAAGAATTCCTCACAAACGAAACAATAATGAGGATGGCATGAAGCTAGAACCACAACTCATCAAGAGAACGGGCCAAGATTTAAGAGAAACTCTACTCCGGTCTTCAAATGTTGAGAACGAAGACGGGAAATGCCATGAAGAATTGTTGAGCACTCCGGAATGAAGAATTAAAAAGGTTGAACCAATGATGAAAAGAATTTGAAAGCGATCTTGGAGAAGGCATGTGACTGATGGAAATCATTCTTACGTCACGCTTTGAAAAGAATTGAGTATAACTCCAGAAAAGAAGAGTCAGGTAAGATCCTGGGAAAAGACCTGTGGGTTAAGGCCCACTCAAGAAATCACCGTTGAAAAGATTGCTTGAGATATTGCACCGGTTGAATTAAAAAGGCTAGAATAAGATAACAACCCTCAAAAATTGCTTGAACGGATTAAGAATGGAATTATGAATCTTCTAAGATATCTTCAAGACTCCGGATATGAATAGCAAGAGGAGAGTGATTAATTGGTGCACCGGAATAAGAAAGCATTGTGAAATGAGGAAAAAGGATAAGATCAACACCGAAATCTTGAATTACATCCACCGGCAGAATTAGAGAACAAAAGAATGATGAACTTGAAGCTCTTGAGCATCTTGACGATAAATCACCGGATAAGAACATAGAAGGAAAAGAATGAAGAAATATCTCATGAATAAAATGGATATTTCATTTAAGAATTTCTGACTCCAAGAAGAAGAAGGGTGGGAGGGTGGGGAAAACAAAGACAACTTGGGATGAACAAAATGGACACCGGTTGAAAAAGAATTTAACATGACCATCTTGATGATCAAGAAGAAATAGCACTCCCATAGAAATATGAGAACACCGATTAAGAAAGGTATGGAATCAACATTTGACATCGAAGAAACTCGAATACCAGAATCAAAACAAAACAAAGGATAGATATTGCAGCATCATCTTCACGATATCATCCGAACAGAGAATTGAACGAATGAATTCCGTAGTTACATCAAAACGACGAGAAGCCACTTGGAGAACAAAAAATAAATAAAAGCAACAAGGATCAGATAGAACAAATACAAGATAGAAGCTTCGTTCGACATCTTCGTGCTGAAAGCTCATGGAACATGTTACAAAAGGGTTTTGTCATCCCCGGATCAGCATAGCCAAGGACCCTTTAAGATGCAACTCCCGATCAGAACAAGTCCATAAAACCACTTCACTCAATGTAGAACCCCAAACTTCATATCATGCATCCGTTGGAAGAATGCCTAGAACTACTGGATGAACCCACCTATAGATTTCCGAAAGTTTCCAGTTATGCAATCAGGTGTTGGGGATACACGGGAAGCACCGCGCAATCAACTCTAAACCTACATCCAGGTGTATCCATCCTTCAACACATAACCAGTCTTTCTCGGAAACTGTTTACCTCGGACCTTCGAAAAGCATCCACTATAACAAGCTATGGCAATACTCTCGAACTACCTCCCCAGTACTGGGTGATGTCGGGGTTATCTTGCCACTGGCCGTATAGGAGAGATTTTCGATGTCGGCCGTCTTAAGTATTTAGTACTGTCGCGATATGCTTGTTACAATGATACCTCGAAGCTCAACTCCTCGGTAACAGGAGGCATCGAGAACAATATCCTTGTCACAAGAACATCGAAACAATCCCAGAATACTCGCGGGATCCTAAAAAAAATTTGGTGCAATTTTTGAAGATAGAAGAGGCAAGAGTAGACGTCAGGAGTCCTCACCAGAGAGAAAGGGGATGAGAAGCAAAGAAATCCTACTCTCCGATATAATATAGGACTCAAAAGTTTTCAGTGTGTGCCTAGACTCAACCGTCAACGATTCGATCAATCAGTGGGGGCTTCTAGGTCGGAGAAGGCTCTGAATACCAACTTGTAATGCCCAGGATGGGACTATACCTCCTACGTGTCGAGGCACGACTTAAAGGTATAAGCCCATCCTAGAATGATCTCAAGTTTGGTATCTTTGCACAACTCATGTAAAAGAGGGATTAAAATGCAAAAGGAGATAGTTGGCTTACACTCGCCACTTCACACAATACAATACATAAGCAATACATCATACAAAACATCACAACCCGACTACGGGTGAAGATCCAAAAGAAAGATACCAAAACAACATAAAGCCACAGGTCAGGATCGAATCCTAGTAGAAACCACTACTGAACATCGAAACGTCACAAGCAAACAGCCACGATCTTCATCGGACTCCCGGGTGAAGAACTGATCCAACTCCTGCATCAAACTCGGCTGAACCTGCATCTGGTGTGGTGAAGTAACTGTGAGCCACAGAGGACTCAGCAATCCCGTTCCCGGGTAACAAGACTATTTAAGCCTTGGGTGAGGACAAGGCTGAAGAAAGAACGAGAGGTGAAGGAACAACAAGAGTCTGCAGCAACAACTAGCACTAACTTACGCAAGTGAGAGCGAGAAGAGAAGGCCTCGGCGAGAAGTGATCACGAAGTGATCCTAGCTACAAGCTCCACAATCATAACCCCTCCGTGTTCAACTCCCGAATCCCTATTCGGAAATTGACAGTCACGGAACACCGCTGGTAGTGTATTAGAAACATTCTGTCAAGTTATCTACAACCGGAATTAACAAGCTCCCATCTGCCACATAACCGCGGGCACGGCTTTCGAAAGTTCAAACCCTGCAGGGGTGTTCCAACTTGGCCCATCACAAGCCCACGATCCGCGAAGTCGCAACTCCATAGGTGGGAAGACCCGAGTATTCTCGGAATCCCGTGCTCAAGTTAAACCGAACTAAGGTAAGGCTAATCCAGCAAATCCTCCCGGCGTGTCGACACCCTGATAGTAGCCGCGCGTATCTAAGTCTCAGGACACGACCGGATGAGTCATCCTACAGGTTTTTACCAAACCTCAAGTTTCCTTGAGGTGGCCCCGCAGTCTGCTCGTTTCGGACCAACACTCATGTGGAGCACTGGCCCGGGGGGGGGGGGTTGAATTAAAATAAAAGGGATAGCTAGTCCACATGCAAGTTTTATTAGTTATTAGGCAAATAGTACCAATGTTGGGACTTGCTGGAAAAGACTTGGCACTTAGCGGTTTATCAAGGGGGTCCCATACACCCCAACCGTGTTAGGAACGCATAATCAAGGAACATAACACCGGTTTATACGGTTCCTAACGGCATGAGTGGAACAAATCACCAAGCAAAAAGGCTTAGCCTTCCACCCTTGCCAGTATATAGATGATTTCATTTTTAAGCATTTATATAGTGTGATATAACCCAACCAAACTTCAACATGAAGCAAGCATCTTTAATCTTCACCTGCAACTAACAATGCTATACGAAGGGTTGAGCGAAGCGTACTTAGCCAAGCAACGGTTTGCATAGGTAGGTTGGTTAAACATGGCAATTGGTTACAAGTAGGAGGCTGACAAGAAGATCATGGGCATCGAGGCAAAACTATAGATCGAGACTACTAGCAATAGGCAAAGATAGTAATGTTATCCGGGTACGGTCATCTTGCCTGGGATTCCACAAGGGAGAAGAACGGATCCAAGAAGTAGACGGAGCAACACTGACGAGAGAATCCTCACAACTCCGGAACGAAACCCGAAGCTAACAAGAGAAGCAACCGGAAAGAAAGAAACAACAAGGTAAACACACAAGCATAAACATGGCATACGATGCACATCCAAGCATGATGCATGTCCGGTTTAAATATGCAAGGCATGGCAAAGTGCACAAACAATACTACAAGTTAAGTGGAGATCAATATGCAACGAGTTGCATATTGACGAAACACCACATTTAATTATTTAGTTGACTCTCATTACTTACAAGACAAGATTAAATGTTTTTAACATGGCAAGAGGTGAAGCAAAAATTAAACTACACTATTAAGACATTTTAAATGGGGCCGGAAATAACAACAACATATTCCGGAAAATCCCCATGAGCATGTTTAATAATTATAAGCAAACAACAATTAACATATATAATGTTGTTATATGATGCGGATGACATGATCAAGTTTATGCAAGTTTCAGTTAACATTAACGTGAAGAGAAAAGAAGCATTTGTCACCGTGGTGGAAAGAAAAGAGTGCCACGGCAACGATTCCGAAAATGATGCCATGGCAACATATCGGTTCCGGTAACTCGTTGAGAGTCCGAAGCAAAAGGAGGATGACGTGGCTGAGTCAAACGAGATGATGGGGTGATCCCGTTGCCGGGTTCCCACGAGTCGGTGGCGAGGCAACCGAGGAACATGACAAGGACGAAACGGGCACGAAGCACACACGGGAGACATTTCATACAACCACAACAAGCATGCATCACACGGGTCATCGACGGGGTTATACCTTTGAAGCGTGTGTTTCGGGGCGGTTCGAGATCGTAGAGGAAGGAGTCGTTCACGTTTCCGAAGAGGAAGTAGTTGTTCCCGTAGAGGTACACGTGTAGTAGAGGGAAGTAGACGTTCTCGTCTCCGAAGGGGTACTTGTCGCGGCATCGGACGTCCTCGCGGCGACGGTAGTCGAACTTGACATCGGGCGTTGAGGTACTCGTTCATGTAGTAGTCGGACTTGACGGGTCCCGTGAAGTAGTCGAACTTGGAGCTCGTTTTCCCGTAGATGTTCGGGTCGTCGTGGTACTTGGGTCTTCCGGCGAGGGTAGTTGTTCGGGCGTCGATCTCGTACACGGTTCATTTTGTAGATGTTCACGGAGCTCGTTCATAGATGTACTCATGGTCGTCGTGGGAAGTAGTGGAACTTGGTCGTTTTTCCGTAGATGTTCAAGTCGTCGGTAGTTGTTCACGGGTCTTCGGACTTGCGGCTGCGGTCTTCACATCAAAAGAACAAAAAAAAACAGCAACACAAAAAAAAACACCATCACGGCACGGTCACGGTAAGGAGGCTGCTCGGGACGCTGGAAGGAGCTCGCGGAGCTACTGGTCTTGACGGGGAGGACGGAGGGAGGAGGCCACGGCGAGGCGCTCGGCAGGAGGGCGCGGGGTCTGACCCGGCTGGGAAGGGCGCTGATGCCTGGCTCCTGGCCGCGGGCTGTGCGCCAAGGCCGCCAAGGCGAGGAGGTGCTGGACGCGCCAGCTCGGTGCTGCTCGGTGCTGACGAGGAGGGGAGCCGCGCGGCGCTGCAGGCTACGAGGAGGAGGTCGGAGGAGAGGCCTGGCCTTGGGGCGCGGACGGAGGGAGAAGGACGGCGGCTCCTGGCCGGCCTGGGGTGCTCGGGGCCGCGGGGATGGAGCGGTGGAGGTGCTCGGGGCGGACTCGCGGAAGAAGGCCGCTGGAGGGAAGGGGCCGGCGAGCTGGGCGCTTGTGGCCGCGCATCGGGGCGCTGCGAGGCCGCAAGGGGACGCTGGTGCGGGCTGACGAAGGAGGGTCGAGGAGAGAAACGGGGCGAGGGGAGCGGGACCTGTCGGTCGAGAGAGAGAGGGGAGACCGAGGGAGAGAGAAGGGGATCGAGGGGCTGGAGAGGTGCGGCGGCTGGGGGTCGAGGGAGGAGCGCTCAGCCTGAGCTAGGGTTAGGAAGGGTGGCTGCGGGCTGGGCCTTGAGGGAGGCCTGGCCAAGAGGACTATGGGCCGGCGGCTGAAAAAAAAAGGAGGCTGGGCCAGCTCGGCTGGAGAGCTGAGCCTGGTGGCTGGGAGCTGCCTCTCTTATTTTTATTCCTTAGCAGAAATAAGAATAAAAGGAGAGAGCCAAAAATAATAAGAAAAGAGGCAAAGAAAGAAAAAGATAGAGGGGGTTAGGAGCAGAAGTAGCACAAGGACTATTTTTCTCGGGCATCATAAAATGAGCAAAGTCCGAGAAAAATAAGAAAGGCATGAACGGAAAATAATTCAAACATATTTGAATTAAATTCAAGTATTTTTGAACTAAGACTTGATTATCGAAGTCTCCAAAAATGTTCGAATTTTCGGAGGAACCTCGATAAATAGGAAAAGAATTATTGGCAAGATTTTGAAGGTGAAACTCGAAGTGAAAAGACATGGGGAAAATTATGCACGTGTGTTACGGTGATTCCGAAGCAATGGAATAATTAATAAATATAGCTCCCTAAATATTGAGAGGCTTTTATATGTTATAAAGAGAAGTCATCTTCCCTCGATTTAAATGGACCGAAGGCCCACACGAATTATTAAGGTTGGGATGCAAAATAAAAATGACATGATGGCATGATGACATGATGCAATGCGAAAATAAAAACACAAGCACAAAAGAAACACACGGGCAGCCCGGAACATCTGGAATCTTCTGGAATCTTCTGGGACGTCGGTCTTCGGGCGTCACACGCGTCCCCGCGAGGCCAACCTCCCGTGCGCCCGCTTGGGCCTCCTCCCGAGCCGACCTGCTACACTACGCCCCCTAAGCCGCCTCCACCAAACGGGTCGAGGCCCATGGTGAGAAATCCCCCCCAAGCACCCTGTGCACTATTGGGCCAGCAGTTGCGGCCCGTTCACTATTTTTTTCGCGGAACGATTTGTCTAATTATTCCAGAGACAGCAATTTTGCAGTTTGACCCCTAGACTTCGTGCATTTAATATCTCACTAACCGTGCATCGTTTGAAAATGTTTTAAATATGAAATCTGCTTAGAATTCTGTGTAGTTTAATAATATGCCACTTTCATCCATGTTTAAAATGCTTAAACTTGTTGTTTGACTTAATTTGCTTAAATAACATGTTAAAATGGTTTTATTCATAACTAAATAACCGTAGCTTCAAATTTAATAAACTTTATGTGTAAATGGGGTGGAAAAATGTGTAGAATAACATGATGCACTTTGTTTTGCTGTTTAACAACTTTAAAATGTGGTAATAGGCAGAACAGTACCAAATTCATAGATATGCACATGGGGTTTTTCCGGAATTGTTGGTTGTTGTTTCCGGCCCCATTTAAATTGCCTAGATAGATAGTTTACTTTTGCTTCACCTCTTGCCATGTTAAAAACATTTAATCTTGTCTTGTAACTAACTAAGAGTCAACTAAATAAATAAAGTGTGGTGTTTCGTCAATATGCAACTCGTTGCATATTGAGCTCCACTTAACTTGTAGTATTGTTTGTGATCCTTGCCATGCCATGCATATTTAAACCGGACATGCATCATACTTGGATGTGCATCGTATGCCATGTTTATGCTTGTGTGTTTACCGTGTTGTTTGCTTCTTTCCGGTTGCTTCTCTTGTTAGCTTCGGTTCCGTTGCGGAGTTGTGAGGATTTGTTCGACTACTTCATGGACTTGTTCTTCTTCCTTGCGGCATCCCAGGCAAGATGACCATCCCCTTGGATACCTTTACTATCATTGCCATGCTAGCTATCTCGATGCTATCGTTATATGTCGCGCTACCCATCATTTATTGTCAGCCCCTCTCCTTGTTGCCATGTAACCTCTAACCTTTGACACCTTCCCAGCAAAACTGTTGTTTGGCTATGTTGCCCGCTTGCCTAGCCCCTCTTATAGCATTGTTAGTTGCAGGTGAAGATGAAGATTGTTCAATCTTGGAACTTGATGTTTTGGGAATATCACAATATATCTTATATATCTTAACACACCTATATACTTGGCAATGGGTGGAAGGCTTGGCCTTTTGCTCGGTGTTTTGTCACACTCATGCCACCTTAGGAGGCGATAAACCGGCGTTATGTTCCTTGATTTTGCGTTCCTTACACGGTTGGGTATGTGGGGACCCCTTGACAGTTCGTCTTTGAATAAAATTCCTCCAGCAAGGCCCAACATTGGTTTTAATTTGCCTCATAATAACAACTTAATTAATTAATTAATTTGCATAGGGGGTCATGTCCCCGAGGATTCTTCTACATAACAGGGGGGCTAGTGCTGATGGTGTTGGTCCCAAACGGGGAGACTGCGGGACCGCCACGGGGAAACTCGAGGTATCTGGCTCCCGTAGGATCACCTATCTGGTCGTGGCCTGAGACGAGATACGCGCGGCTACTATCAGGGTGTCGGCACACCGGGAGGTCTTGCTGGACTTGTTTTACCATTGTCGAAATGTCTTGTGCACCGGGATTCCGAGCCTAATCGGATTGTCCCTAAGATAAGGGGTAATATTATTATTACTTCTGCTGATCGTGAGAGCTTGTGATGGGCTAAGTTGGGACACCCCTGTAGGGTTATAATCTTTCGAAAGCCGTGCCCACGGTTATGTGGCAGATTGGAATTTGTTAATGTCCGGTTGTAGAAAACTTGACAGAGGATCCGAAGTAAAACACACAACTTTGTGAGTAACCGTGACTGTCTCTTTTCACTTTGAGAAGAGAACACGATGGGGTTATGTTTAACTCGTAGGTAGTTCAGGATCTTTAGTGATCATCACTAGTTTGCGACTGCTTGCGTAGATGCTCATCTTACTCTTGTACTCGTAAGGTAGCCACCATATATTGCTTAGCCGCTACTGCAACCTCACCACTTAACCTCTCCTTACCCATTAAGCTTTGCTAGTCTTGATACCCATGGTTATGGGATTGCTGAGTCCTCATGGTTCACAGTTACTACAACACCAGATGCAGATTCAGCCGAGAATGATGCAGGAGATGGATCGGAACTTCACCGGGAGTTCGATGAAGAGCGTGGCCGTATGTATGTGACGTTTTTCGACAATCAGTAGTGGTTCCTACTAGGGGTGATCAGACCTTGTGTGGCTTTATTTATGGTATCTTTCATTTGGATCTTCGTCCATAGTCGAACGATGATGTTATTTGGATGATGATTGTTTATGATGCATTGTGTGATGTGGCGAGTGTAAGCCAACTACTCTTTTGCAATTTCATCCCTCTTTTACATGAGTTGTGCAAAGATACCATTCTTGAGATCATTCTAGTATGATATTATGCCTTTAAGTCGTGCCTCGACACAAGGGAGTTATAATCTCATACTGGGCATTACAAGTTGGTAATCAGAGCCTTCTCCGACCTAGGAGCCCCCACTGATTGATCGAATCGTTGACGGTTGAGTCTAGGCACACACATGAAAATGTTTTGAGTCCTATATATATAGGAGAGTAGGATTTATTTTTACTCCTCATCCCTTTATCACTCTGGGGAGGACTCCTGACGATTGCTCTATCTCTTCTACTCTAAAAAATTCACTATTTTTTTAGGATCACGCGAGTATTGTTTGGATTGTTCCGATATCTTTGTGACGAGAACATTGTTCTCGATGACTCCTGTCATTTAGGGGTTGTGGCAGTGTCCCGGGGAGTTGAGCTCCGAGGTGTTGTCGTCACAAATGTATCGCAGCGGTTCTAGAATACTTAAGACGGCCGACATCGAAAACTCTTCTATGCGGTTAGTGGCAAGATAACCCCGACATCACCCAGTACTGGGGAGGTAGTTCGGGAGTATTGCCATAGCTTGTATAGCAGATGCGTTTCGAAGGTCCGAGGTAAACGGTTTCCGAAAATAACTGGTTATGTGTTGAAGGATGGATACAGCTGGATGTAGGATTAGAGTCGAGTGCGCGATGCTTCCCGTGTATCCCCAACACCCGATTGCATAACTGGAAACTTTCGGAAATTAATAGGTGGGTTCATCTAGTAGCTCGTAGGCATTCTTCCAACGAATGCATGATATGGAGTTCGAGGTTCTACATTGAGTGAAGTAGTTTTATGGGCGTTTGTTCCGATCGGGAGTTGCATCTTAAAGGGTCCTTGGCTATTCTGATCCGGGGATTGCAAAACCCTTTTGTAACATGTTCCACGAGCTTTCAGCACGAACATGTGGAACGAAGCTTCTATCTTGTATTTGTTCTATCTGCTCCTTCTTGTTTTTATTTACCTTTTGTTCTCCCAAGTGGCTTCTCGACAAGTTGATGTACCTACGGAATTCATTCGTTCAATTCTCCGTCCGAATGATATTGTGAAGATTATTTTGCAACATATCCATCCTTTGTTTTTGTTTTGATTCTGGTATTCCAGTTGCTTCGATGTCAAATGTTGATTCCATACCTTTCCTAATCGGTGTTCTCATATTTCTATGGGAGTGCTAATCCTTCTTGATCATCGAGATTGTTATGTTAAATTCTTTTCAACCGGCGTGCTTCTCTTCAAGTTAATCCGATCCTTTCAATTTGTGCAAGACCAATCCTTGGTTTTTCTCAACGGTGTCTGTTTCATTCATCCCAAATTGTCTTTGTTTTCCCCGCCCTCCCTCCCTTCTTCTTCTCGGAGCCAGAAATTCTTAAATGAGTATCCATTTTATTCATGTGATGTTTCTCATTCATTTTCATCAATGTTCTTATCCGGTGATTTATTGTGAAGATGCTCAGGAAACTTCAAGTTCATCACTCCTTTGTTCTCAAATTCTGCCGGTGGATGTAATTCAAGCTTGGTGTTGATCATATATGTTCCTCTTGTTTCACATGTTTTCCGATGTTGGAATTTCTTACCCAAAGTCTCTCTTGTTTATTCAACTCTCTCTAATTCATATCCAGAGTGTTGAAGATATATCAGAAGATTCGCATGTCCATTCTCAATTTGTTCTAGCTATGTTGTGGTTGTTATCTCATTCAAGCCATTTAATTCAACCGGTGCAATACCTCTTAAGCAATCTTTTTCAACGGTGATTTTTTTAGTGGGCCCTAACCCACAGGTCTTTTTCCAGGATCTTACCTGACTCTTCTAATTTTTTCTGGAGTTATACTCAAATTCTTTTCAAATTGTGACATAAGTATGGATTCCATCAGTCATATGCCTTCTCCCAGATCGCTTTCAAATTCTTTTCATGTTTGGTTAAACCTTCCATCTTTTTATTCTTCTGTAGTATCTCGCAATTCTTCAAGGTGTTTCTCCTTGTCATTCTCAATATTTGAAGACCGGAGAAGAGTTTCTCTTAAATCTTGGTCTGTTCTCTTGAAGATTCGTGGTTCTATCTTCATGCCATCCTCATTATTGTGCTGATTGTGAGGAATTCTTTTTATACCCATCTGAAGCTTTTCATGAATTCCTTCCATTGTTCCTCCGAAGGCCATCATTTCAGAAGATTTACTTGTTCTTAGTTTTCAACTTCATCCTCCAAATATTCTTAATTGATGCCACTTCGTTCGTCTCCTTATTCTTACGGTGGTTCATTCAAGATTACTCTTCCGTTGTTATCGTATTAATTCATTTGTTCTTCTCATAATCCTACAGGTGAGTCGTTCAAGATTTTTCTCAAGTTTGGCTATATCTCTCTCCAATCCTTTTCAAGAAGAATAAGTAGTAGGCCAAATCCGTTACTTGTCATCAATTTAATTTGATGAAGGATAAGCATACAGTAAATCTTATTCTTATTTCCTCGAAGTGATTAATCTCTTTTCCGGAGCTTGTTCATCATATCATATTCTCGGTTCCAAGTTGTTCATCTTGTTTTCTGGAGCTCCAAGTTATTTCAATTATATCTTTGCAAAGCACCATCTAATCATTGCGAGGCTTAAATCTTAATCTTTTCATCCTTCACTTCTCATCTTTTGTTACCGGAGTTCTTCTTGGTGGTTCATCATGATTTAATTCATCCTCGAAGTGTTCGTCAAGATTCTTGTGCGAGGAGTTCAAGTATTCTTCTTCTTGCATTCCGAAGTTCAATTTTTGCTCCCTTTTCTTTTAAGGTGGTGTTATGTCATTCTCGACAATTTATTTCATGTTTCATGATTCACAAGTTGTAAGGAATGAGATATTTAAATCCATCATTTTCTTTGTCCAGGAGATCTTTCCAACCCTTCAATTTATTCGTTGGAGTAATCTCGGGTTGTATTTCACCTAAAAACTTCCCCTAAGGATTGTTGTTATTGTGGTGCTTATAAATGACCCAAGTTCTTCATTTATCCTCACGGTGAAAGAAGTTTTCATCTCTTCGTTGATTTCTAGCAACAATTGGTTTCCGTTAGTGGCAGAATTTCACTTCAAGTTTTGAGATGTTTTCCATAAGTCCACATCAAGCTTATTGGTTTCGTTGTTGATTTTTCCATCAACCCCATTCAACCATTCTTTGTAAGGATGCTTTCAAAATTCATTGCTAGTTGAAGATGTTATTCTTCTTCGATCTTTTCACTCCATTATTCGTTCCGGAGGCTTGGTGATATTGCTCTCTTCGAACCATCATCTTATCACATCAAGATCATGGTCTTTTCTTTTCTCGTCCATTCAACAGGATTGTCGTGTCATCCATTCAAGTTCTCTCATCTTATCAAGTTTTAACTCTCTTTCAACCGGAGTGCTGTCGGAAATCATTGTTTCGGAGGCAGTGTGTGTGGTTGATTTCATCAAAGATCATCCAATCTTCTCAAGCTCATGTTAATTCCTACCATTTTTAGTCGGAGTGCTGTCCGAATTATTTCATTCTTATTCCTTCTCTATCTTGTTTTAACCGAAGTGGTTTTTATATTCTTTTTGTGACCCTCGAGCTCTTCGTTCATGTCTTTGCAACCTTCAAATTCTTGTGGTGTCCCTCGTTCCTCCTTTGTACCGGAGTGCTCATAACTTCGTTCATCTCTGTTGTATTCTTTCTTTCAAGATCGTTCAACCTCTCAAGGTTCTTGGTTTCACTCGTTTGTCAAAGAAGCAACTTTGTTTTACCTCTTCCTTTTCCGTTTCTATCCGGTGCCATCTCCAGGATCTCGGGTCGAGATCCTCTGTTAGTGCGGGAGAGTTGTGACGCCCCAAGACTGACGCTCCAGAAGACTTCCAGCTATTCCGAGTTTCATCGTCTGATTTATTTGTTTGTTGCATTCTTCATAGCATCATTTGCATGGTATCATGTCATCATGTGCATTTCATCAACAATAATTTTCAAAACTAGCATTCGTTCGGGCTCCCTAGTTCTCTCCGTTGTCCGTTCTGAGTCCAGACACACTCGCATGCGCCCGCGACACCTCCGAATATTTATTTTATAAGTGGCCGAAAAACGTTCTCGGAATGGGGTGAAACTTGGCGTGTGGTCTTATTATAGTGTAGATAGCCCGCCTGCCAAATTTCATCGCGTTCGAAGTCCGTTTGATAGCCCAACCGTTAAACATATAGCGGCATTATAGCCGGTTTATTCGTCGGACGTTTCAGTGCTCTGAAACCTATTGCCTGGCTGCCATCTCTCTCTCTCTCTCTTCTCAGCCTACACATTCTACACAGCCCACATTTACCCCTCGACTGCACGCCTGAAACTGCCCCGAACCCGAACCGGGCTGTCGTTATCGATGGGTCCGGATTGTCCTCAAACATCCCTAAAATATCTCCGTTTTCTCGTTTGGACGTTTGTTGCCTATTTTCTCTCGATCGTCTGATTCCAATCGAATGATCCAGATTAACCCTCATATCACCTACTTGCTATATATACTCCTAGACCAATCCCTAAAACCTAGGCTTCCTGTCCAATCCTCATCGCCGCCTCCGCCACTCCTCTTGTCTCCCCCTTCCTCGGGATCCCTCCTGATCCAAAATCCCCAAACCACCAGATCCATCCATCCACGCAGCCCCGCGCCGAGCTCTTCTCCCTCCCGATGCCTCTTCCTCCTTGCTTCGCTCAAGCCCAAAGGAGAGGAGCTCCCTCTCTGCCCCGACAAACCTCGATGCCGAGAACCAGTAGGAACTGCTCGCGTACCCCGCATCGCATCCTGCATCAAGCCCCTGCGCCTCTCCGCCGCGTGCCTCCTCTGTTTCAACCACGCGTACGCCTGCCTCCCTCGCCTCGCAAGCCCCGTCGCGGGTCAACCACTCCTGCCGCCCTGGATCCCGCAGCCGCCTCCCCAAGTTCCTCCTCACGCAGCTCTTCTTGCACGCCTCCTGCCACGAGCGCCAGGACCGCCGTCGCCTGTCATTTCCGGCCTGAAACCGTCCTCCAACCGTCGACGCCCACTTCAAGTTTCATCGCCGTCGCGCCAAGTCCGCTGAGGTTGCCCTGCTTCCTGTCGAGTAGTGGACGAGCGCTCGACCGCCGCCCCTTGTTGACTTGGTTCAGCGCCATCGGGCAGATACGACGAGCGCTTGCCTCCAGCGCCTCCTGGGCCGCGTTCCCGCGAGGCCAACCTCCCGTGCGCCCGTTTGGGCCTCCTCCCGAGCCGGCCTGCTACACTACGCCCCATGAGCCGCCTCCACCAAACGGGCCGAGGCCCATGGTGAGAAATCCCCCCCAAGCACCCTGTGCACTATTGGGCCAGCAGTTGCGGCCTGTTCACTGTTTTTTGCCGCAGAACGATTTGTCTAATTATTCCTGAGACAACAGTTTTGCAGTTTGACCCCTAGACTTCATGCATTTAATATCTCACTAATCGTGCATCGTTTGAAAATGTTTTAAATATGAAAACTGCTTAGAATTCTGTGTAGTTTAATAATATGCCACTTTCATCCATTTTTAAAATGCTTAAACTTATTGTTTGACTTAATTTGCTTAAATAACATGTTAAAATGGTTTTATTCATAACTAAATAACCATAACTCCAAATTTAATAAACTTTATATGTAAATGGGGTGGAAAAATGTGTAGAATAACATGATGCACTTTGTTTTGCTGTTTAACAACTTTAAAATGTGGTAATAGGCGGAACAGTACCAAATTCATAAATATGCACATGGGGTTTTTCCGGAATTGTTGGTTGTTGTTTCCGGCCCCATTTAAATTGCCTAGATAGATAGTTTACTTTTGCTTCACCTCTTGCCATGTTAAAAACATTTAATCTTGTCTTGTAACTAAACGAGAGTCAACTAAATAAATAAAATGTGGTGTTTCGTCAATATGCAACTCGTTGCATATTGAGCTCCACTTAACTTGTAGTATTGTTTGTGCTCCTTGCCATGCCATGCATATTTAAACCGAACATGCGTCATACTTGGATGTGCATCGTATGCCATGTTTATGCTTGTGTGTTTACCGTGTTGTTTGCTTCTTTCCGGTTGATTCTCTTGTTAGCTTCGGTTCCGTTGCGGAGTTGTGAGGATTTGTTCGACTACTTCCTGGACTTGTTCTTCTTCCTTGCGGCATCCCAGGCAAGATGACCATCCCCTTGGATACCTTTATTATCATTGCCATGCTAGCTGTCTTGATGCTATCGTTATATGTCGCGCTACCTATCATTTATTGTCAGCCCCTCTCCTTGTTGCCATGTAACCTCTAACCTTTGACACCTTCCCAGCAAAACCGTTGTTTGGCTATGTTACCCGCTTGCTCAGCCCCTCTTATAGCGTTGTTAGTTGCAGGTGAAGATGAAGATTGTTCCATGTTGGAACTTGATGTTTTGGGAATAACACAATATATCTTATATATCTTAACACACCTATATACTTGGCTATGGGTGGAAGGCTTGGCCTTTTGCTTGGTGTTTTGTTCCACTCATGCCACCTTAGGAGCCGATAAACCGGTGTTATGTTCCTTGATTTTGCGTTCCTTACACGGTTAGGTATATGGGGACCCCTTGACAGTTCGTCTTTGAATAAAACTCCTCCAGCAAGGCCCAACATTGGTTTTAATTTGCCTCATAATAACAACTTAATTAATTAATTAATTTGCATATGGGGTCATGTCCCGGAGGATTCTTCTACATAACAGGGGGGCCAGTGTTGATGGTGTTGGTCCCAAACAGGGAGACTGCAGGACCGCCACTGGAAAACTTGAGGTATCTAGCTCCCATAGGATCACCTATCCGGTTGTGGCCTGAGACGAGATACGCACGGCTACTATCAGGGTGTCGGCACACCTGGAGGTCTTGCTGGACTTGTTTTACCGTTGTCGAAATGTCTTGTGCACCAGGATTCCGAGCCTGATCGGATTGTTCCTAAGATAAGGGGTAATATTATTATTACGTCTGCTGATTGTGAGAGCTTGTGATGGGCTAAGTTGGGACACCCCTGCAGGGTTATGATCTTTCGAAAGCCGTGCCCGCGGTTATGTGGCAGATTGGAATTTGTTAATGTCCAGTTGTAGAAAACTTGACAGAGGATCCGAAGTAAAACACACAACTATGTGAGTAACCGTGACTGTCTCTTTTCACTTTGAGAAGAGAACATGGTGGGGTTATGTTTGACTCGTAGGTAGTTCAGGATCTTTAGCGATCATCACTAGTTTGTGACCGCTTGTGTAGATGCTCATCTTACTCTTGTACTCGTAAGGTAGCCACCATATATTGTTTAGCCGCTGCTGCAACCTCACCACTTAACCTCTCCTTACCCATTAAGCTTTGCTAGTCTTGATACCCAAGGTTATGGGATTGATGAGTCCTCGTGGCTCACAGTTACTACAACACCAGATGCAGGTTCAGCCGAGAATGATGCAGGAGATGGATCGGAACTTCACCGAGAGTTTGATGAAGAGCGTGGCCGTATGTATGTGACGTTATTCGACAATCAGTAGTGGTTCCTACTAGGGGCGATCAGACCTAGTGTGGCTTTATTTATGGTATCTTTCATTTGGATCTTTGTCCGTAGTCGGACTGTGATGTTATTTGGATGATGATTGTTTATGTAATGCATTGTGTGACGTGGCGAGTGTAAGCCAACTACTCTTTTGCAATTTCATCCCTCTTTTACATGAGTTGTGCAAAGATACCATTCTTGAGATCATTCCAGTATGATATTATGCCTTTAAGTCGTGCCTCGACACGTGGGAGGTATAATCTCATACTGGGCATTACAAACCCCTCGGTATTTGATACTGGTCCAGTTGCTAAGAGTAGTAACTCAAAACGGGAGTTGCAGAATGAACATAGACTAGTTAAGGGTGAAGTGACGATGTGTGCTGGAAGTGGTTCCAAGATTGAGATGATCATCATCGCACACTCCCTATACTTTCGGGATTAGTGTTGAACCTAAATAAATGTTGTTTGGTGTTTGCGATGAGCATGAATATGATTTGATCATGTTTGTTGCAATATATTTATTCATTTAAAGTCAAAGAACAATTGTTGTTCTGTTTACATGAATAATACCTTCAATGGTCATACACCCAATAAAAATAGCTTGTTGGATCTCGATCGTAGTGATACACATATTCATAATATTGAAGCCAAAAGATGCAAAGTTAATAATGATAGTGCAACTTATTTGTGGCACTGCCGTTTATGTCATATTGGTTTAAAGCACATGAAGAAACTCCATGTTGATGGGTTTTTGGAATCACTTGATTATGAATCATTTCATGCTTGCGAACCATGCCTCATGGGAAAGATGACTAAGACTTCGTTCCCTGGAACAATGGAGCGAGCAACTGACTTATTAGAAATAATACATACTGATGTATGCGGTCCGATGAGTGTTGAGGCTCGCGGCGGGTATCGTTATTTTCTGACCTTCACAGATGATTTCAGCAGATATGGGTATATCTCCTTGATGAAACATAAGTCTGAAACATTTGAAAAGTTCAAAGAATTTCAGAGTGAAGTGGAAAATCATCGTAACAAGAAAATAGAAGTTTCTACGATCTGATCGTGAAGGCGAATATTTGAAGTTACGAGTTTGGCCTTCATTTAAAAGAATGTGAAATAGTTTCACAACTCATGCCACCTGGAACACCACAGCGTAATGGTGTGTCCGAACGTCGTAACCACACTTCAATAGATATGGTGCGATCCATGATGTCTCTTACCGATTTACCACTATCGTTTTGAGGTTATGCATTAGAGACATCTGCATTCACATTAAATAGGGCACCATCTAAATCCGTTTAGACGACTCCTTATGAACTGTGGTTTGGCAAGAAGCCTAAGTTGTCATTTATTGAAGTTTGGGGCTGCGATGCTTATGTGAAAAAGCTTCAACCTGATAAGCTTGAACCCAAGTGGAGAAATGTGTCTTCATAGGATACCCAAAGGAAACTGTTGGGTACCCCTTCTATCACAGATCCGAAGGCAAGAGATTCGTTGCTAAGAATGGATCCTTTCTAGAGAAGGAGTTTCTCTCGAAAGAAGTGAGTGGGAGGAAAGTGGAACTTAATGAGGTAATTGTACCTTCTCCCGAATTGGAAAGTAGTACATCACAGAAACTAGTTCTAGTGATTCCTACACCAATTAGTGAGGAAGCTAATGATGATGATCATGAAACTTCAGATCAAGTTACTACTGAACCTCGTAGGTCAACCAAAGTGCATTTCGCGCAAGAGTGGTACGGTAACCCGGTTCTGGAAGTCATGTTACTAGACCATGATGAACCTACGAACTATGAGGAAGCGATGATGAGCCCAGATTCCGCAAAATGGCTTGAGTCCATGAAATCTGAGATGGCATCCATGCATGAGAACAAAGTGCGGACTTTGGTTGACTTGCCCGATGATCGGCAAGCCATTGAAAATGAATGGATCTTTAAGAGGAAGACTGACGCCGATGGTAATATTACTGTCTATAAAGATCGACTTGTCACAAAAAGGTTTTTGACAAGTTCAAGGAGTTGACTGCGATGAGATTTTCTCACCCGTAGCGATGCTTAAGTCTGTCCAAATCATGTTAGCAATTTCTGCATTTTGTGAAATCTAGCAAATGGATGTCAAAACTACATTCCTTAATGGATATCTCAAAGAAGAGTTGTATATGATGCAACCAGAAGGTTTTACCGATCCTAAAGGTGCTAACAAAGTGTGCAAGCTCCAGCGATCCATGCATGGACTGGTGCAAGCATCTCGGAGTTGGAATATATGCTTTGATAAGGTGATCAAAGTATATGGTTTTATACAAACTTCCGGTGAAGCCTGTATTTACAAGAATGTGAGTGGGAGCACTACAACATTTTTTATAAGTATATGTGAATGGCATGTTGTTGATCGAAAATGATGTAGAATTTTCTAGAAAGCATAAAGGATTGTTTAAAAGGAGTTTTTCAACAAAAGACCTCGATAAAACTGCTTACATATTAGGCACCAAGATCTATAGAGATAGATTAAGACGCTTGATAAGATTTTCAATGAGTACAAACCTTAATAAGATTTTGAAGAAGTTCAAAATAGACCAGTCAAAGAAGGAGTTCTTGCCTGAGTTGTAAGGTATGAAGTTGAGTAAAGACTCAAAACCCGACCACGGCAGAAGATAGAAAAAGAATGAAAGTCATTCCCTATGCCTCAACCATAGGTTCTATAAAGTATGCCATGCTATGTACCAAACATCTTATGTACCTTGCCATGAGTTTGGCAAGGAAGTACAATAGTGATCCAGGAGTAGATCACTGGACAGTGGTAAAAAATTATCCTTAGTTACTGGATGACTAAGGAAATGTTTCTCGATTATGGAAGTGATAAAGAGTTCGTCGTAAACAGTTACGCCGATGCAAGCTTTACACTAATACACATGACTCTAAGTATCAATCTGGATGCGTATTGAAAGTGGGAGCAATAAGCTAGAGTAGCTCCATGCAGAGCATTGTAGACATAGAAATTTGCGAAATACATACGGATCTGAATGTAATAGACCCGCTGACTAAACTTCTCTCACGAAGCAAAACATGATCACACCTTAGTACTCTTTTGGGTGTTAATCACATGGCGATGTGAACTAGATTGTTGACTCTAGTAAACCTTTTGGGTGTTAATCACATGGTGATGTGAACTATGGGTGTTATTCACATAACGATGTGAACTATCGGTATTAAATCACATGGCGATGTGAACTAGATTATTGACTCTAGTGCAAGTGGGAGACTGAAGAAAATATACCCTAGAGGCAATAATAAAGTTGTTATTTATATTTCCTTATATCATGATAAATGTTTATTATTCATGCTAGAATTGTATTAACCGGAAACTTAGTACAAGTGTGAATACATAGACAAAATAGAGAGTCCCTAGTATGCCTCTACTAGACTAGCTCGTTAAATCAAAGATGGTTATGTTTCCTAACCATAGACATGAGTTGTCATTTGATCAACGGGATCACATCATTAGAAGAATGATGTGATGGACAAGACCCATCCGTTAGCTTAGCAACTTGATCATTTAGTTTTACTACTATTGCTTTCTTCATGACTTATACATGTTCCTCTAACTATGAGATTATGCAATTCACGAATACCGAAGTAACACCTTGTGTTCTATCAAACATCACAACATAACTGGGTGATCATAAAGATGCTCTACAGGTGTCTCCGAAGGTGTTTGTGGTGTTGGCATAGATCGAGAATATGATTTGTCACTCCGAGTGTCGGAGAGGTATCTCTGGGCCCTCTCGATAATACACATCGTAATAAGCCTTGCAAGCAAATGACTAATGAGTTAGTCACGAGATGATGTATTACGAAACGAGTAAAGAGACTTGCGGGTGACGAGAGTGAACTAGGTATGATGATACCGATGATGGAATCTTGGGCAAGTAACATACCGATGACAAAGGGAACAACGTATGTTGTTATGCGGTTTGACCGATAAAGATCTTCGTAGAATATATAGGAGCCAATATGAGCATCCAGGTTTCGCTATTGGTTATTGACCAGAGATGTGTCTCAGTCATGTCTACATAGTTCTCGAACCCGTAGGGTCCGCACGCTTAACGTTTGATGATGATCGGTATTATGAGTTTCTGTGTTTTGATGTACCAAAGGTAGTTCGGAGTCCCGGATGTGATCACGGACATGACGAGGAGTCTCGGAATGTCCGAGACATAAAGATCGATACATTGGAAGCCTATGTTTGGACATCGGAATGGTTCCGGATGAGTTCGGGCATTTACCGGAGTACTAGGGGGCTACCGGAACCCCTTGGGGAGTTCATGGGCCTTAATGGGCCATAGTGGAAAAGAGGAGGGGTGGCCAAGGTGGGGGCGCACCCCCCAAGCCCAATTCGAATTGGGTGGGGGGTCGGCCCCCCTTTCCTTCTTCTCCCTCTCCTCCTTCCTTTCTCTCCTATTCCAACTAGGGAGGGGGGAATCCTACTCCCGGTGGGAGTAGGACTCCCCTAGGGTGCGCCATAGAGAGGGCCGGCCTTCCCCTCCTCCACTCCTTTATATACGTGGGGAGGGGCACCCCATAGACAAACAAGTTGATTTTAGCCGTGTGCAGTGCCCCTCCCCCACAGATACACACCTCGGTCATATCGTTGCAGTGCTTAGGCGAAGCCCTGCGCCGGTAGCTTCATCATCACCATCACCACGCAGTCGTGCTGATGAAACTCTCCCGTGAAGCTCAACTGGATCAAGAGCTCGTGGGACGTCATCGAGCTGAACGTGTGCTGAACGCGGAGGTGCCGTACGTTTGGTGCTTGGATCGGTTGGATCGCGAAGACGTTCGACTACATCAACCGCATCACTAGACGCTTCCGCTTTCGGTCTACGAGGGTACATAGACACATTCTCCCCTCTGGTTTCTATGCTTCTAGTAGATAGATCTTGCGTGATCGTAGGATTTTTTTTGAAATATTACGTTGCCCAACACTGCGCGCTATATATCTCGGGTGAGAATAAATTACACTAGTCGAAGAAAAAACCCACGAAAATTTGGCTCACGGAAGTCTGCTTGGCGACGAAACTTTTTTATTCATGGAGCCAACCATCTTCATCGACAATTCAAATCTGAGGTGGTGCGCACCACTTCAAAAGCAGCCTGGCTTTTGGGGGCTGGTTGCACGAGAAATATTGCCTATGCGCTGGTCAGCTATCTCCTTCGTCATTTCCAAAACCGAGCTGGTCTTTGTCACCTCGGAGAGGCAGCCCGGCTCATGAAATCAGCTGCATGGAGGCACTATCGTGAAGAAATTTGTTGAAACCGCTTTAAGGCCGACGATTGAAGACGTCGTGCAGCTCATATAAGCCTAAAGTGTTGCTAGGTTGAGGAATGGTTAAGGGGATACTAACGGTGCCCCGACTAAGGGGCCTCTCACCACATTGACTCCCGGCTTGGTGGGCCAGGCTGAGGACCACTAAGTCGGTTCCCCCTTCGAGCGACCCATGGCGTGGTACATGAAAACTCTGGAAGCCTTAACATTCATGACAACGACTCCATATTCGTGGAGGACTCTACCTCCACCGATGTAGTCGACTAGGACTCTTGTTGTCATAGGAGCCAGTATCTTATATAAGCCGAGGTCCGGGATAGTCGATAGAACACATCTAGAAAAAATAAGAAATATCTTGGTAGGTACTTGTACTTTGTACTTACTCCAACGAAATAAACATAGGCAAGACGTTTAGGTTCCATTAATGTCGGAGAGCCTGAACCTGGGTAAAATCCTCATGTCTATGTTGCCCTCGTTCCAAAACATCTAGCTTAGCACCCCGTACCTCGAGATATGCTATTTTAGGTTCCATCAATGTAGGCCTTGCGTCGGTGGTGGCTGACGATAATGGATCAAGAGGCAGATTCATAGGTGATTCACGCCAGGGGAGGGCGATGGTGGTTCGGTCCGCAAGGCAGAGGGGCTATTCAGGGAAATGGGTTCCGACGACTCGCAAAGTTGGGCCACTGGAAATGGAGGTTGCATGGGGGCTGGTGGAGTTGTGCTACTTCTTGAGATTGCGTTGATTTTTTCTTGAAGAGGAAAGGGTGATGCAGCAAAGTAGAGATAAGTATTTCTCTCACTTAAGAACCAAGGTATCAATCAAGTAGGAGGCACAAGCAAGTCCCCAATATATGCACCTGCACAAACTAACAAATACTTCCACTCAATGTAAAAAATGGGTTGTCAATCCCTTCACGGTCACTAGCAAGATTTAAATCTGATAGAGATAGATTTAAAATATAAATAAAAGGCAAAATAAAGTAAACACAAATAAATTACAACAAGGTATTTTTGGGTTTTTGGTTTTGTAGATCTGAAAATATATGATGGAAAATAGACCCGGGGACCATATGTTTCACTAGAGGTTTCTCTCTCGAAGAAAGCATATGGTGGGTAAACAAATTACTGTTGAGCAATTGATAGAAAAGCGCAAAGTTATGATGACATCCAATGCAATGATCACGAATATAGGCATCACGTCCGTGACAAGCAGACCGAAATGATTCTGCATCTACTACTATTACTCCACACATCGACGGACTCCTGCCTGCATCTAGTGTATTAAGTTCATAAGAATAGAGCAACACTTTAAGCAAGATGACATGATGTAGAGGGATAAACTCAAGCAATGTGACATAAACCCCATCTTGTTATCCTTAATGGAAACAATAAAATACGTGCCTCGCTACCCCTTTTGTCACTGGGTGGGGACACCACAAGATTAAACCCATCACAAAGCACCTCTCCCATTGTAATAAAAACCAATCTAGTTGGCCAAACCAAATCGATAGATCGGAGAGAAATACAAAGCTATCTTAATCATGCATAAAAGAGTTCAGAGAAGAATCAAATAATATTCATAGATAATCCGATCATAAATCCACAATTCATCGGGTCTCAACAAACACACCGCAAAAGAAGAATACATCAAATAGACCTCCAAGAACATCGAGGAGAACATTGTATTGAAGATCAAAGAGAGAGAAGAAGCCATCTAGCGACTAGCTATGGGCTCGTAGGTCTGTGCTAACCTACTCACACATCATCGAAAGGGAAGCAAGGTTGATGTAGAAGCCCTCCATGATCGAATCCCCCTTCGATAGAGTACCGGAAAAGGCCCCAAGATGGGATCTCACGAGAACAGAAACTTGCGGCGGTGGAAAAGTATTTTTGGCGACCCCTCTATCATAGGGGGGATATTTGAAGATTTATAGTGTTGGGATTAGGGTTAGGGGACCCTCGAGGGGCCCACAAGCCTAGGGGTGCGCCCCCCGTGGTGCGGCCCTAGGGTTTGTGGCCTCCTCGTGTGTCTTCTGGCCTCCTCCCGATGCTTCCTAGGTTTCTTTTGGTCCAAGAAAAATCATCGTAAAGTTTTATTTCGTTTGGACTATGCTTGATATTCCTTTTCTGTAAAAGTCAAAAACAAGGAAAAAAACAGGAACTGGCACTAGGCACTAGGTTAATAGGTTAGTCCCAATAATGATACAAAATAGCATATTAATGCATATAAAACTTCCAAAGTAGATAATATAATAGCATGGAATAATAAAAAACTATAGATACGTTGGAGAAGTATCAAGCATCCCCAAGCTTAATTCGTGCTCGTCCTCGAGTAGGTAAATGATAAAAACATACTTTTTGATGTGGAATGCTACCTAACATATTTATCAATGCAATTCTTCTTATTTTGGCATGAATGTTCAGATCCATATGATTCAAAACAAAAGTTTAATATTGACATAAAGACAATAATACTTCAAGCATACTAGAAAGCAAAATCATGAAGCTTCAAAAATAACATGGCTAAAGAAAGTTATCCCTACAAAATCATATAGTCTTGTTATGCTCCCTCTTCTTAACGCAAAGTATAAATCATGTACTACCCCGGTGTCAGCCAAGCAATTGTTTCATACTTTTGATGTTCTTAAAAAAATTAAACTCTTCACGCAATATGTGAGCGTGAGCCATGGATATAGCACTATAGGTGGAATAGAAGGTGGTGGTAGACAAAAAGAAGGCAGAAAGTCTCACATCAACTACGAAAATTAATGGACTATGGATATGTCAATCAATTGATATCAATGTGAGTCAGTAGGGATTGCCATGTAACGGATGCACTAGAGCTATAAGTGTATGAAAGCTCAAAAGAAAACTAAGTGGGTGTGCATCCAACTTGCTCATGGAGACCTAGCGCAATTTGAGGAAGCCCATCATTGGAATATACAAGCCAAGTTCTATAACGAGAAATTCCCACTAGTAATATATGAAAAGGTAAAAATAGGAGACTCTCTATCATGAAGAACATGGTGCTACTTTGAAGCACAAGTGTGGAAAAGGATAGTAACATTGTCCCTTCTCTCTTTTTCTCTTTCTTTTTTATTTTGGGATCTTTGCCCTCTCTTTTTTATTTGGACTTTTTGGACTCTCTTTTTATTTGGGCTCTTTGGTCTCTTTTTTTATAACCTCACATGATACAATGCTCTAATAATGATGATCATCGCATTTTTTTATTCACTTACAACTCAAGGTAAAAACTCATAATGACGGAACGATGGAGTTACATGGCAATATATCTCGGAATGGCTATGAAAATGCCATAATAGGTAAGTATGATGGTTGTTTTGAGGAAATGTATAAGGTGGGTTTAATGCACCGGCGAAAGTTGTGCGGTACTAGAGTGGGTAGCAAAGGTGGAAGGGTGAGTCTGTGTATAATCCATGGATTCAACATTAGTCATAAAGAACTCACACTCGTGCGCATCGGTCCTAAACAAACGGTTTAAAACCCCTTTCCGCGACAACATTTGGAACCGTCGCCAAGTGAGTGCGGGCGATAGGGGGGTCCTTCCCACACGACCCAGAAACCATCGGGGATATGCCCTCCTGGCACACACGTTCGGCCAAATGAGGTTGTGGGTGACAGGCGAGCACTCAAACACAGAAATACGTACAATAGAGCAAAAAAATACAATTATACGGTGAAATTGCTCCCGGTCGCAAGTACATCCCACACAGTCAGTCCTCGCAAAACGTTTCCGTTCGTATGCACATCCCACACAGTCGCTCCAAGGAAAACATTTCCATTCACAGGTACATCACACACAATTTTTCCCGTTAAATCGTTTGCGTTATTGAATGTATCACACACGGTCTGTAGAAGAAACTGTGTGGCAAAGGTTGTCCATCACACAGTTTTTATGTGCTAAACGTTTGCGCAAGGTGGCCTAACGCAAACAGTTTTCAAGAGAAAGCCATGTGTGATTGTTCATTGATCCAACACGGTTTATTCCTAGAAACTGTGTGCGTTGCCATCGCCCACGGTATTTTTTCAACAACCGATTGCAATAGAAAAACACAATTAGCAAGCTAATTCGCCATTAGCAAGCTGATTATTCATAATCCATTTATTAATCCAATTGAAATTTCATATTAAGCATGCAATATATATCATTTCCATAGTAAGGAAGCAGAATTTCATAATTGAAATACATCAGAGTACAACATGATATAGCTTCAACACTCAGCTACCCCATTACACAACTGCACCAACAGCAATTTTCACATGCAACATCTAGAACCTTTCGAAATTAGCATCATAGACGGTACATAGAGAGATGCATCTCATGTAATGCCCAGGATGCGACTATAGCTCCTACGTGTCGAGGCACGAGTTAGAGACATAATCGCATTCTGGAATGATCGCAAGCGTGGTATCTTTGCATAACTCATGTAATGAACAGGGATGAAAGAGTAAAATAGTTGGCTTACACTCGCTACATCACACAATTAATTTAACATTCATACATTCATCCAAATAACACAGGGTCCGACTACGGACGAAAACAAACGAGAAAATATACCACAACCACAAGTCCAGATCTCCCCTAGTAGGAACCACTACTGATCGTCGGGATACGTCACATACAAACGGCCACGCTCTTCATTGAACTCCCAGTGAAGTTCTTGTCCATCTCCTGCGTCATACTCAGTTGTACCTGCATCTGGTGTGTGTTGTAATCTGTGAGTCACGAGGACTCAGCAATCCCATTCCCGGGTATCAAAACTAACAAAGCCTTTAGGTGTGGAGAGGTAATAAAGTGTCTGCAGCAAGCACTAAGCAACTAGCTTACGAATTCAGAGCGAGATGGGAATAAGTGCCAACGATCGCCAAATATGATCAATAAGTGATCCTAGCTACTCACGTTCATGCATAACCCCACCGTGTTTACTTTCCGAAGCCCTTCGGAAAGAGATCGTCACGGTTACTCACACAGGTAGTGTATTCTTAAGGATATGGTGACAAGTTATCTACAACCGGATATTAACAAATTCCCATCTGCCACATAACCGCGGGAACGGCTTTCGAAAGATGATAACCCTGCAGGTTTATCCCAACTTATCCCATCTGAAGCTCACGATCCGCGGAGTCGCAACTCCATGTTGGGAAGACCCGAGTGTTCTCGGAATCCCGTGCTCAAGATATTTCGACAAAGGTAAAACTAATCCAGCAAGACCTCCCGGTGTGCCGACACCCTGATAGTAGCCACGCGTATCTCGTCTCAGGCCACGACCGGATGGGACATCCTACAGGTATATACCAAATACCTCGAGTTTCCCCAAGGCGGCCCTGCAGTCTGCCCAGTTTGGACCAACACTCATGAGGAGCACTGGCCCGGGTTGTTAATTAAGAACTTGGGTTAATTACTCCATATGCAAGTTTTAGTTGTTAGGCAAATGTAGTACCAAAGTTGGGTCTTGCTGGAAAAGCTTTAATCAATGCAAATTATCAAGGGGGCCCATAAACCCCAACCGTGTTAGGAACGCAAAATCAAGGAACATAACACCGGTTTATCGGGTCCTAAGGCGGCATGAGTGGAACAAAACACCAAGCAAAAGGCCAAGCCTTCCACCCATTACCAATATATATGTGCATTAATTAATTAAGATATATATTGTGTTATCCCAATAAGAAGTCCAAACATGGAGCAATCTTCAACTTCACCTGCAACTAACAACGCTATAAGAGTGTAATGCCCAGGATGGGACTATACCTCCTATGTGTCGAGGCACGACTTAAAGGTATAAGCCCATCCTAGAATGATCTCAAGTTTGGTATCTTTGCACGACTCATGTAAAAGAGGGATTAAATTGCAAAAGAGAGATAGTTGGCTTAGACTCGCCACTTCACACAATACAATACATAAGCAATACATCATTCAAAACATCACAACCCGACTACGGGTGAAGATCCAAAAGAAAGATACCAAAACAACATAAAGCCACAGGTCAGGATCGAATCCTAGTAGAAACCACTACTGATCATCGAAAACGTCACAAGCATACGGCCAAACTCTTCATCGAGCTCCAAGTGAAGCACTTGAACCAGCTCCTGCTTCAAACTCGGCTGAACCTGCATCTGGTGTTGTAGTATCTGTGAGCCACGAGGACTCAGCAATCCCATAACCATGGGTATCAAGACTAGCAAAGCTTATGGGAAGGAAGAGGTAAGGTGGGGAGGTTGCAGCAGCGACTAAGCATAATATGGTGGCTAACTTACGAGTACCAGAATAAGATGAGCTTCTACGCAAACGGTCGCAAAAGTAGTGATCACTAAAGATCCTAACTACATACGGTCAAACATAACCCCACCGTGTTCTCTTCTCAAAGTGAAAAGAGATAGTCACGGTTACTCACACAGTTGTGTGTTTTACTTCGGATCATCTGTCAAGTTTTCTACAACCGGACATTAACAAATTCCAATCTGCCACATAACCGCGGGCATGGCTTTCGAAAGATCATAACCCTGCAGGGGTGTTCCTACTTAGCCCATCACAAGCTCTCACGATTAGCTGAAGTGATAAATATAATATCACCACTCCTTATCTTAGGGAAAAATCCGATCAGGCTCGGCATCCCGGTAGCACAAGTCATTTCGACAATGGTAAAACAAGTCCAGCAAGACCTCCCGGCGTGCCGACACCCTGATAGTAGCCGCGCGTATCTCGTCTCAGGCCACAACCGGATGGGTGATCCTACAGGTTATACCAGATACCTCGGGTTTCCCCAAGGCGGCCCCGCAGTCTCCCCGTTTGGGACCAACACCATCAGCACTGGCCCCCCCTGCTATGTAGAATTAAGAATCCTCGGGGACGCGACCCCCTATGCAAATTTAATTAATTAATTAAGTTGTTATTATGAGCAAATTAAAACCAATGTTGGGCCTTGCTGGAGGAGTTTTATTCAAAGTCGAACTGTCAAGGGGTCCCCATTTCACCCATCGTGTAAGGAACGCAAAATCAAGGAACATAATGCCGGTTTATCGGCGCCTAAGGTGGCATGAGTGGAACAAAACACCGAGCAAAAGGCCAAGCCTTCCACCCATGCCCAGTATATAGGTGTGTTAATAATAATTATAGATATTGTGATATGCCAACAACAAGTTCCCTCCTGGAACGAACTTCATCTTCACCTGCAACTAACAACGCTATAAGAGGGACTGAGCAAGCGAGGCTGAGCAAGCGGGTAACATAGCCAAACAGTGGTTTTGCTAGGAAGGTGTCAAGGTTAGAGGTTTCATGGCAATAAGGAGAGGCTGACATAAAAGATGGGTAGCGCGACATGTAATGATAGCTTCGAGACAACTAAGCATGGCAATGGTAGTAAAGGTATCCAAGGGTATGATCATCTTGCCTGGAATCCACAAGGGAGAAGAACGGTTCCATAAAGAAGACGGAGCAACAGTCGAGCGAATCCTCACAACTCCGGAACGAAACCGAAGCTAACAAGAGAAGCAACCGGAAAGAAGCAAACAACACGGTAAACACACAAACATAAACATGGCATACGATGCACATCCAAGTATGATGCATGTCCGGTTTAAATATGCATGGCATGGCAAAGTGCACAAACAACACTACAAGTTAAGTGGAGCTCAATATGCAACGAGTTGCATATTGACGGAACACCACATTTAATTATTTAATTGGCTCTCGTTTATTTACAAGACAAGATTAAATGTTTTTAACATGGCAAGAGGTGAAGCATAATAAAACTACACTATTTAGACATTTAAATGAGGCCGGAGAATAACAACAACATATCCGGAAAATCCTCATGAGCATGTTTAGTAATTATAAAGCAAACACAATTAAACATATAATGTTGTTAACATGATGCAGATGACATGATCAAGTTTATGCAATTTTATTAAAAGGTTAACAAGAAGAAGATAAGAAACATTTGTCACCGTGGTGGAACGAAAGGGTGCCACGGCAAAGAACCGAAAATGATGCAACACAACATATCGGTTCCGGTAACTCGTTGAGAGTTCGGTGCAAAGGAAAGATGGCGTGAGCGAGTCAAACGAGATGAAAGGTGGGGCGATCCCGTCACCGGGTTCCCACGAGTCGGTGACGAGGCAACCGAGGAACATGACAAACGGATGAAACGGCACGGTGCACACAAGGGCAAACATTTCATACAACACAACACAAGCATCCACGGGTCACGTCTCGGGGTTATACCTTCGAAACAATTGTTTCGGGGCGGAATCGAGTCGTCGAGGGACGTAGTGGAAGAAGAGGAAGTAGTCGTTCTCGAGGCGGTAGTTGTACTCGGGCGACGGTAGCGGAAGTAGTGGTTCACGTTCGTTTCGGAGAGGGACTTGATGAACCCAACATCTTCGGGGCGACGGTAGTGGTACTCGCGGTCGTCGAACGTAGTGGTACTCTTCTCTTCCGAAGGTAGTCGTTCTCGTTCGTAGTCGTTCTCGTCCCCGAAGAGGTACTTGGCGCATCGCCGATCGTAGTGTAGGCGTTCCCGTTCGTAGTTGTACTTGTCATCGGAGGGGTACTTGGTCGTGGTACTTGGCGTCGGTCCGGACTTGGCGACGAAGGGGTACTTGATGATTCCTCGTGTAGTCGAACTTGCCGAAACTTGGGGTCCTCGTGCACTTGGCTAAAAAAAAACAGCAGCAACAAAGGGGCGACGAGGCCATGGCAGCGGCAACTTGGCGAGGAGGCGATGGAGTGGCTGCGGGGCTGCTGCCTTGGGCGGAGCAGGCGCTGGACGACCAAGGCGGGGCCCGAGGCGCTGAAGAGGAGGCTCGGGGGGCGCCGCGCTGCTGGGCTCGGGGCGCTGGGCTTCGGCCATCTTGCCTTGGCGAGGAGGCGACCTGGAGGCAGGGCGCTCGGGGCCGGCCTTGGAGCAGAGGCGGGGATGAGCTCGGGGCGAGGAGGCCTGAGGGCCGGGCACAGGGAGCCGCGGTGGTGGCTGGCCTGCTGCGCGGCGGGGCTGGAGACGGGCGTAGAGGCGCTGGAGAGGAAGGGCGCCATGGCGAGGACGGAAGGGGCGGACGGAGGAGATCCCCGCGGCGGCCGGGCGACGGGAGGTGAGGCCGCGGGCCTTGGAGGGGCGCTGGACGCCAGACGGAGGGAGGATGCAGCGGCGCGCGCGGCCTTGGCGCACGGCGCGCGGTGGTGTCGCGTGGAGCCCGGAGGGAGGGGCAGCCGACGCTGCGATGCGGACAAGGGCTCCTGGCCGGCCCAAATCGGGGGCGCTCGGGGCCTGGGAGATGGAAGTGCTGGCCGCTGGGACTTGGCACTCGGGAGAGGAGGAGGCCCGATGGCGAGGGAGAATCGGGGCGCTGCAAGGGAAGAGGAGAGAGATCGAGATGAGGCTCGATGGTTCGGGCGAGCGAGGGGGAAAAGTGCGGGCAAGGGGACGAGGAAAACGGGACGAGGGGTTCGGGCATCCTGGCGGCGGAGGGATCCGGAGGGAGAGGAGCGAGGGGAGAACTCGGGCTAGGGTTAGCGCTAGGGAGGCCTTGGGCCGGCTGGGAAGTGTGGGCCGGTTGGAGGGGGAGGTTGATATGGCCTAGAGGCCTGGGCCAAAAGGAGGAGAGGGGGGCTGAAAAAAATAAAAAGAAAAGGTCTGCTGTTTTCCAAAAACAAACAGAAACCGCAAAGAAGAAAGAAAAGGAAGGAGGAGGCTAGGGAAGAATTAGGACATGAGGTCAAATTTTACTGGACCCGTAATAAAGTCCACGGGTCACGAAAAATAGGAGAGGCAATAATGAAAGTTTAATCTCAAATTCATTTGAATTTAATTCAAATGATTTGAACAAGATTGAGGCTTTGGAGAGTCCAAAAATAATGAGCATTTTGGAGGAGCTCGGGAAAATGAATAAAGAATTGTTGGCAAAGTTTGGGGCAAGGAATGCGAAAGAGAAGGCATGGGGAAATTGTGCAAGTGTGTTACGGTGAATTCCAACAAATGGAATATTTATTAATATAGCTCCCTAAAATATTGAGAGGCTTTATATGTTATAAAGAGAAGTCACCTTCCCTCGATTTAAATGGACCGAAGGTCCACACAATTTATATAGGTTGAGGTGCAAAATAAATATGACATGATGGCATGATGACATGATGCAATGCAAAAATAAATAACACAAGCACAAAGAACACACGGGCAACCCGGAACATCTGGAATCTTCTGGAATCTTCTGGGACGTCGGTCTTCGGGCGTCACAACTCTCCCACACTAACAGAGGATCTCGACCCGAGATCCTAGAGATAGCACCGGGTAAAAACGGAAAAGGAAGAGGTAAAACAAAGTTGCTTCTTTGACAGACGAGTGAAACCAAAGAACCTTGAGAGGTTGAACAATCTTGAAAGAAGAATACAACAGAGATTAATGAAGTTAAGAGCACTTCGGTAAAAGGAGGAACATGGAACATTATCAGAACCTTGAAGGTTGAATGACATGAAACAAGAGCTTACGAACCAAAAGAATATGAAACCTCAATGGTATAGCCAAGGAATAAGAATGACATGATTTGGACAGCACTCCGTCTGAATATGGAAGGAATTAACAAGAACTTGAGGAGATGGGAAGATACTAGATGAAATGAACAACAACACACAGCCTCTGAAACAATTAAAAGAATGGCACAAGGTTAAGGAGGATTCAGACAGCACTCCGGTTAAAAAGATAGGCAAAACTAGATAGATGACAGAACTTGAATGGAGAATACAACATTCCGGTTAAATAGACAAGCAAGGAAGAATAAGATCTCGATAAAAACGAGATGATGGTTTGGAGAGAGCAACATCACAAAGCCTCCGAAACGAAAGAATAGATGCTAGAACGTTGGGAAGAAAGAACGGAGAAGAAAATGACAACTTCTCCCACAAATGAATTAGGAAATCCTCCTTACAAAGAAGGGTTGAATGGGGTTGATGGAAAAAATCAACAACGAAACGAATAAGCTCTTGTTGTGGGCTTATGGAAAACATCTCAAAATTAAGAGGTGACAACCAGCCACTAACTAAAACATTTGCTTGGATTGAGATCAACAAGGAGATGAAAAACTTATTTCATCGGAATGATGAATGAAGAACTTGGGTCATTTATAAGCACAATAATAGCAACAATCCTTAGGGAAGCTTTTAGGTGAAATACAACCCAAGATAACTCCAATGAATAAATTGAAGGGTTGGAAAGATCTCCTGAACAAAGAAAATGATGGTTTTAAATATCTCATTCTTGACAACTTGTGAATCATGAAACATGGAGGAAAATTATTAAGAATGACATAACACCATCTGAAAAGATAGGGTAGAAAGAATTGCACTTCAAAATGCAAGAAGAAGAATATTTGAGTTCCTCCAACAAGACTCTTGATGAAGACTTCGAGGATGAATTAAAACATGATGAAACATGAAGAACTCCGGTAATGAAAGCATGAGAAGTGAAAGATGAAAAGAATAAGATTCAAGGTCCGCGACGAATTAGATGGAGGTTTGAAATGGTATAATTGAAACAACTTGGAGCTCCGGAAAAAACAAGATGAACAACTTAGGACCGAGAATATGATATGATGAACAAGCTCCGGAAAAAGAGATTAAATCACCTTGAAGGAATAAGAATAAGAATTATGTTATGCATATCCTTCACCAATTTAAATTGATGACAACCAAAGGATTTGGCATACTACTTATTCTCGTTGCAAGGAATTAAGAGAGATCTCGCACAAACTTGGGTAATCTTCAACAAAGCACCGGTAGGATTATGAAAGAACAAATGAATTAAAACGATAACAACGGAAGGTAATCTTGAAAGAACCACCGTAAGAATATGGAGACGAACGAAGATGCATCAATGAAGAATATTTGGAGAACGAAGTTGAAAACTGAGAACGAAGAAATATTCCGAAATGATGGCCTTCGGATGATCACAAGAAAAGAATTCATGAAATGCTTCGGATGGGTATGAAAAGAATTCCTCACAATCTGAACAATAATGAGGATGGCATGAAGCTAGAACCACGAGTCTTCACGAGAACGGGCCAAGATTTAAGAGCAACACTTCTCCGGTCTCCAAATGTTGAGAATGAAGACGAGAAATGCCATAAGAATTGTTGAGCACTCCGGAATGAAGAATTAGAAGGTTGAACCAATGATGAAAAGAATTTGAAAGCGATCTTGGAGAAGGCATGTGACTGATGGAGATCATTCTTACGTCACACTTTCAAAAGAATTTGAGTATAACTCCAGAAAATAGAAGAGTCAGGTAAGATCCTGGGAAAAGACCTGTGGGTTAGGGCCCACTGAAAGAAATCACCGTTGGAAAAGATTGCTTAAGAGACATTGCACCGGTTGAATTAAATGGCTCGAATAAGATAACCATCTCAACATAGCTTGAATGGATTAAGAATGGAATTATGAATCTTCAGCACTCCGGATATGAATAGCAATAGGAGAATGATTAATTGGTGCACCGGAATAAGAAAGCATTGTGAAAAGAGGAAAAGGATAAGATCAACACCGAAATCTTGAATTACATCCACCGGCAAAATAGAGAACAAAAGAATGATGAACTTGAAGCTCTTGAGCATCTTCACGATAAATCACCGGATAAGAACATTGAAGGAAAAAGAATGAAGAAATATCACATGAATAAAATGGATACTTCATCTGAGAATTTCTGGCTCCATAAAGAAAAAGGGTGGGAGGGTGGGGAAACAAAGATAGCTTGGAATGAACAAAATGGACACCGGTTGAAAATGAATTTAACATGAAAATCTTGATGATAAAGAAGGACTAGCACTCCCATAGAAATATGAGAACACCGATTAAGAAAGGTATGGAATCAACATTTGACATCGAAGCAACTCGAATACCAGAATCAAAACAAAAACAAAGGATAGATGTGTAGCAGCCTAGTCTTCACAATAACATCCGAACAGAGAATTGAACGAATGAATTCCGTAGGTACATCAACTTGACGAGAAGCCACTTGGAGAACAAAAGGTAAATAAAAAGGAACAAGGAACAGATAGAACAAATACAAGATAGAAGCTTCATTCCACATCTTCGTGCTGAAAGCTCATGGAACGTGTTACAAAAGGGTTTTGCAATCCCCGGATCAGCATAGCCAAGGACCCTTTAAGATGCAATTCCCGATCAGAACAAGTCCATAAAACCACTTCACTCAATGTAGAACCCCAAACTTCATATCATGTACTCGTTGGAAGAATGCCTAGAACTACTTGATGAACCCACCTATAGATTTCCGAAAGTTTCCAGTTATGCAATCAGGTGTTGGGGATACACGGGAAGCACCGCGCAATAAACTCTAAACCTACATCCAGGTGTATTCATCCTTCAACACATAACCAGTCTTTCTCGGAAACTGTTTACCTCGGACCTTCGAAACGCATCCACTATACAAGCTATGGCAATACTCCCGAACTACCTCCCCAGTACTGGGTGATGTCGGGGTTATCTTGCCACTAACCGAATAGGAGAGTTTTCGATGCCGGCCGTCTTAAGTATTCTAGTACTACCGTGATGGATTTGTGACGACAACACCTCGGAGCTCAACTCCCCGGGACACTGCCACAACCCCTAATGTCAGGAGGCATCGAGAACAATGTTCTCGTCACAAAGACATCGGAACAATCCAAACAATACTCGCGAGATCCTAAAAAAAAATTTGGTGCAATTTTTGAAAGTAGAAGAGACAAGAGTAGTCGTCAGGAGTCCTCACCAGAATGAAAAGGGATGAGGAGCAAAAGAAATCCTACTCTCCGATATAAATATAGGACTCAAAACATTTTTTAGTGTGTGCCTAGACTCAACCGTCAACGATTCGATCAATCAGTGGGGGCTTCTAGGTCGGAGAAGGCTCTGAATACCAACTTGTAATGCCCAGGATGGGACTATACCTCCTACGTGTCGAGGCACGACTTAAAGGTATAAGCCCATCCTAGAATGATCTCAAGTTTGGTATCTTTGCACGACTCATGTAAAAGAGGGATTAAATTGCAAAAGAGAGATAGTTGGCTTACACTCGCCACTTCACACAATACAATACATAAGCAATACATCCTTCAAAACATCACAACCCGACTACGGGTGAAGATCCAAAAGAAAGATACCAAAACAACATAAAGCCACAGGTCAGGATCGAATTCTAGTAGAAACCACTACTGATCGTCGAAAACGTCACAAGCATACTGCCAAACTCTTCATCGAGCTCCAAGTGAAGCACTTGAACCAGCTCCTGCTTCAAACTCGGCCGAACCTGCATCTGGTGTTGTAGTATCTGTGAGCCACGAGGACTCAGCAATCCCATAACCATGGGTATCAAGACTAGCAAAGCTTATGGGAAGGAAGAGGTAAGGTGGGGAGGTTGCAGCAGCGACTAAGCATAATATGGTGGCTAACTTACGAGTACCAGAATAAGATGAGCTTCTACGCAAACGGTCACAAAAGTAGTGATCGCTAAAGATCCTAACTACATACGGTCAAACATAACCCCACCGTGTTCTCTTCTCAAAGTGAAAAGAGACAGTCACGGTTACTCACACAGTTGTGTGTTTTACTTCGGATCATCTGTCAAGTTTTCTACAACCGGACATTAACAAATTCCAATCTGCCACATAACCGCGGGCACGGCTTTCGAAAGATCATAACCCTGCAGGGGTGTTCCAACTTAGCCCATCACAAGCTCTCACGATTAGCTGAAGTGATAAATATAATATCACCACTCCTTATCTTAGGGAAAAATCCGATCAGGCTCGGCATCCCGGTAGCACAAGTCATTTCGACAATGGTAAAACAAGTCCAGCAAGACCTCCCGGCGTGCCGACACCCTGATAGTAGCCGCGCGTATTTCGTCTCAGGCCACAACCGGATGGGTGATCCTACAGGTTATACCAGATACCTCGGGTTTCCCCAAGGCGGCCCCGCAGTCTCCCCGTTTGGGACCAACACCATCAGCACTGGCCCCCCCTGCTATGTAGAATTAAGAATCCTCGGGGACGCGACCCCCTATGCAAATTTAATTAATTAATTAAGTTGTTATTATGAGCAAATTAAAACCAATGTTGGGCCTTGCTGGAGGAGTTTTATTCAAAGTCGAACTGTCAAGGGGTCCCCATTTCACCCATCGTGTAAGGAACGCAAGATCAAGGAACATAATGCCGGTTTATCGGCGCCTAAGGTGGCATGAGTGGAACAAAACACCGAGCAAAAGGCCAAGCCTTCCACCCATGCCCAGTATATAGGTGTGTTAATAATAATTATAGATATTGTGATATGCCAACAACAAGTTCCCTCCTGGAACGAACTTCATCTTCACCTGCAACTAACAACGCTATAAGAGGGACTGAGCAAGCGAGGCTGAGCAAGCGGGTAACATAGCCAAACAATGGTTTTGCTAGGAAGGTGTCAAGGTTAGAGGTTTCATGGCAACAAGGAGAGGCTGACATAAAAGATGGGTAGCGCGACATGTAACGATAGCATCGAGACAACTAAGCATGGCAATGGTAGTAAAGGTATCCAAGGGTATGATCATCTTGCCTGGAATCCACAAGGGAGAAGAACGGTTCCATGAAGAAGACAGAGCAACAGTCGAGCGAATCCTCACAACTCCGGAACGAAACCGAAGCTAACAAGAGAAGCAACCGGAAAGAAGCAAACAACACGGTAAACACACAAACATAAACATGGCATACGATGCACATCCAAGTATGATGCATGTCCGGTTTAAATATGCATGGCATGGCAAAGTGCACAAACAACACTACAAGTTAAGTGGAGCTCAATATGCAACGAGTTGCATATTGACGGAACACCACATTTAATTATTTAATTGGCTCTCGTTTATTTACAAGACAAGATTAAATGTTTTTAACATGGCAAGAGGTGAAGCATAATAAAACTACACTATTTAGACATTTAAATGAGGCCGGAGAATAACAACAACATATCCGAAAAATCCTCATGAGCATGTTTAGTAATTATAAAGCAAACACAATTAAACATATAATGTTGTTAACACGATGCAGATGACATGATCAAGTTTATGCAATTTTATTAAAAGGTTAACAAGAAGAAGATAAGAAACATTTGTCACCGTGGTGGAACGAAAGGGTGCCACGGCAACGAACCGAAAATGATGCAACACAACATATCGGTTCCGGTAACTCGTTGAGAGTTCGGTGCGAAGGAAAGATGGCGTGAGCGAGTCAAACGAGATGAAAGGTGGGGCGATCCCGTCACCGGGTTCCCACGAGTCGGTGACGAGGCAACCGAGGAACATGACAAACGGATGAAACGGCACGGTGCACACAAGGGCAAACATTTCATACAACACAACACAAGCATCCACGGGTCACGTCTCGGGGTTATACCTTCGAAACAATTGTTTCGGGGCGGAATCGAGTCGTCGAGGGACGTAGTGGAAGAAGAGGAAGTAGTCGTTCTCGAGGCGGTAGTTGTACTCGGGCGACGGTAGCGGAAGTAGTGGTACACGTTCGTTTTGGAGAGGGACTAGATGAACCCAACATCTTCGGGGCGACGGTAGTGGTACTCGCGGTCGTCGAACGTAGTGGTACTTGTCTCTTCCGAAGGTAGTCGTTCTCGTTCGTAGTCGTTCTCGTCCCCGAAGAGGTACTTGGCGCATCGCCGATCGTAGTGTAGGCGTTCCCGTTCGTAGTTGTACTTGTCATCGGAGGGGTACTTGGTCGTGGTACTTGGCGTCGGTCCGGACTTGGCGACGAAGGGGTACTTGATGATTCCTCGTGTAGTCGAACTTGCCGAAACTTGGGGTCCTCGTGCACTTGGCGAAAACAAAAAAAAACAGCAGCAACAAAGGGGCGACGAGGCCATGGCAGCGGCAACTTGGCGAGGAGGCGATGGAGTGGCCGCGGGGCTGCTGCCTTGGGCGGAGGAGGCGCTGGACGACCAAGGCGGGGCCCGAGGCGCTGAAGAGGAGGCTCGGCGGGCGCCGCGCTGCTGGGCTCGGGGCGCCGGGCTTCGGCCATCTTGCCTTGGCGAGGAGGCGACCTGGAGGCAGGGCGCTCGGGGCCGGCCCTGGAGCAGAGGCGGGGATGAGCTCGGGGCGAGGAGGCCTGAGGGCCGGGCACAGGGAGCCGCGGTGGTGGCTGGCCTGCTGCGCGGCGGGGCTGGAGACGGGCGTAGAGGCGCTGGAGAGGAAGGGCGCCATGGCGAGGACGGAAGGGGCGGACGGAGGAGATCCCCGCGGCGGCCGGCGGTGGCCGGGCGACGGGAGGTGAGGCCGCGGGCCTTGGAGGGGCGCTGGACGCCAGACGGAGGGAGGATGCAGCGGCGCGCGCGGCCTTGGCGCACGGCGCGCGGTGGTGTCGCGTGGAGCCCGGAGGGAGGGGCGGCCGACGCTGCGATGCGGACAAGGGCTCCTGGCCGGCCCAAATCGGGGGCGCTCGGGGCCTGGGCGATGGAAGTGCTGGCCGCTGGGACTTGGCACTCGGGAGAGGAGGAGGCCCGATGGCGAGGGAGAATCGGGGCGCTGCAAGGGAAGAGGAGAGAGATCGAGATGAGGCTCGTTGGTTCGGGCGAGCGAGGGGGAAAAGTGCGGGCAAGGGGACGAGGAAAACGGGATGAGGGGTTCGGGTATCCTGGCGGCGGAGGGATCCGGAGGGAGAGGAGCGAGGGGAGAACTCGGGCTAGGGTTAGCGCTAGGGAGGCCTTGGGCCGGCTGGGAAGTGTGGGCCGGTTGGAGGGGGAGGTTGATATGGCCTAGAGGCCTGGGCCAAAAGGAGGAGAGGGGGGCTGAAAAAAATAAAAGAAAAGGTCTGCTATTTTCCAAAAACAAACAGAAACCGCAAAGAAGAAAGAAAAGGAAGGAGGAGGCTAGGGAAGAATTAGGACATGAGGTCAAATTTTACTGGACCCGTAATAAAGTCCACGGGTCACGAAAAATAGGAGAGGCAATAATGAAAGTTTAATCTCAAATTCATTTGAATTTAATTCAAATGATTTGAACAAGATTGAGGCTTTGGAGAGTCCAAAAATAATGAGCATTTTGGAGGAGCTCGGGAAAATGAATAAAGAATTGTTGGCAAAGTTTGGGGCAAGGAATGCGAAAGAGAAGGCATGGGGAAATTGTGCAAGTGTGTTACGGTGAATTCCAACAAATGGAATATTTATTAATATAGCTCCCTAAAATATTGAGAGGCTTTATATGTTATAAAGAGAAGTCACCTTCCCTCGATTTAAATGGACCGAAGGTCCACACAATTTATATAGGTTGAGGTGCAAAATAAATATGACATGATGGCATGATGACATGATGCAATGCAAAAATAAATAACACAAGCACAAAGAACACACGGGCAACCCGGAACATCTGGAATCTTCTGGGACGTCAGTCTTCGGGCGTCACAAAGAGGGGCTGAGCAAAAGCGTACTTAGCCAATCAACGGTTTGCTAGGAAGGCGGTTAGAGTGTTTCATGGCAACATAGGAGGCTGACAAGACAAGAATAGGCACCGATGCATAACTATAGAGCGAGATAACTAGCAAAGCAAAGACAAAGGTGATATCGGGGAACAATCATCTTGCCTGGGATCCCACTAGGAAGAAGAACGAGTCCATGAAGTAGTCGAACAAAACCTCAGAACTCCGGAACGAAACCGAAGCTAACGAGAGAAGCAACCGGAAAGAAGCAAACAACATGGTAAACACACAAGCATAAACATGGCATATGATGCACAACCAAGTATGATGCATGTCCGGTTTAATTATGTATGGCATGGCAAAGTGCACAAACAACACTACAATTTAAGTGGAGCTCAATATGCAACGAGTTGCATATTGACAAAACACCACATTCTATTTATTTAGTTGACTCTCGGTTATGAACCCAACAAGTTCAAATGTTCGTTTACATGGCAAGAGGTGAAGCATGAGCAAACTACACTATCTAGGCATTTTAAATGAGGCCGGAAATAACAACAACAATTCCAAAAAATCTCCATGTGCATAATTAGCAATTTTTAAGCAAAAAACAATTTAAACATTTTAATGTTGTTATCATGATGCGAATGACACGTTCAAGTTTTTATGCATTTTTTATTAAAAGTTGACATGCGCAAGATATGGAGTATATCGTCACCGTGGTGGAAAGAAAGGGTGCCACGGCGGCGATAACCGAAAATGATGCAACGACAACATATCGGTTCCGATAACTTGTTGAGAGACCGGTGCAAAAGAAAGGGTCGACGTGAGCGTGTCATGCAAAGATGGTGGGGTGCTTCCGGTTACCCGGCTCCCATGTGATGACGACATGGCAACAAGGAGGAATGTGCAAGCGACAACGCGGACACCGTGCAAACACACGATTCATCTCATACAACACATGCATTCGTCCACGAGTCGTCGTCTCGGCAGTATACCTTTGAAGCGTGCGTTTCGGGGCGGTTCGAGATCGTCGAGGGACGTAGTGGTACACGGGTCGTAGAGGAAGTAGTAGTTCACGTCAACGGTAGTTGTTCACTCAATGGCCTTCGGCGTCGGGAGTCGTACACAGTTCGTAGATGTTCATGTCGTCGGTGTCGTGGTACTTGGGGTCTTTGGACTTGTCGGTCTCATTTTGCGACGATAGTCGAACTTGCCGTTTTTGGTTCATGGGTCTTTGGCGACGGTAGTCATTCGACATTGGTCGTCGTGGTACTTGGCGGTCTTGGCGATTCCGGAGATGGCGGTAGAGGTACTTGGCGGTCCTCATCGTCCTGGTACTTGGCATCCTCTCGGCCTTGACAGTGATGAAATGGAATGCAAAAGTTGTGGTACTTGGCATCGAGTGCAGCAACGGCATGGTACACGGGGCAGGGGACGGGTCGATGCAGCAGCTCCTCGAGCAGAGAAGAAGTCAACGGTAGGCTGGGGCGTCGGGGACCTCGAGGCCATGGGGAAGGCCGGCAGCAGAAGGAGGCGCGAGTGAGGCGAAGCAAGAGAGGTCGCCGGCAAGGTGCGGAGCTTGGAGAGGTCAGGACGCCGGATCCAGGGCGGCAGCGCCCATCGCGAGGTCGAGGAGGGACGACGGGGCTCCCGCGTGCTGGTGGTGGACTTGGCGAGCGTCGACTTGGCCACGGTGACGCGTGGAGCACCATGGGAGGCGCGATCATGGCGAGGCGGCGGCGCGAAGGAGATGAGGTCGGGGTGCTGGTGGAGCTAGGCAGTCGAGGCCGAGGCGACGCGGGGACAGGCGCGGGCTCCGGGGCCCTACTCCGGGGAGGCAGAAGGAGGCCGCAGCAGGAGCGGTGCGGCGCTGACGAGGCCGGGGCCATCGGGACCAAGCGGCGGCACGGTGAACGGGCGGCGGGGAGGCACTGTGAGGCGCTTGAGGCATGCGCTGGGGATGGGGATCGAAGCAGAGGACGAAGGGGAGATCGAGAGGAGGGAGAGGATTGGGCAGGTGGTGGTGGCTGGGGGAAGGAAGGGATCGAAGGGGAGATGGGGAACGAGGGGTGTGAGGGAGAGCGCGCTAGGGGATCGGGCTAGGGTTCGATAGCTAAGGCAGGGGCCGGTTGGGCCTTGGCTGGGCTAGTGGCCTGCTGGGCTGTCTCTCTCTCCCTCAACTCTTTCATAACAGAAAAAAATAAGAAGCAAGAAAAGGGAAGAAAAGAAAAGGTTAGGGCAAGAGTTTGGGCATGTGATTATTTTCCCGCACTCGTAAAAATGTGCACGGTCCACGAAAAATAGGAGAGGCATGATTGGAAGATGTAATTCAAACTCATTTGAATTTAATTCAAATGGGTTTGAACTAGGACTTGGTTTTTGAAGTGTCCAAAAATGTTCGGATTTTTGGAGGAACCTCGATAAAATGGATAAGAATTGTTGGCAAGGTTTGAGAGTAGAAACTTGACATAGAAAAGTCATGGGAATTTTGCAGGTGTGTTATGGTGATTCCAAATTAATGGAATATTTATTATAGCTCCCTAATAATATTGAGAAGCTTTTATATGTTATGAAGAGAAGTCACCATAGTGAGTATCCCTCAATTTAAATGGATCGAAGATCCATATAATTTATTTAAAAGAGTTTGATGGCATGATGACATGATGCAATGCAAACATAAATAAAGAAAGCACAAATGAAACACACGGGAAAAACCTGGAATAGCTGGAAGTCTTCTGGAGCATCGGTCTTGGGCGTCACAACTCTCCCACACTAACAGAGGATCTCGACCCGAGATCCTGAAGATGGCACCAGATAGAACAGGAAAAGGAAGAGGTAAAACAAAGTTGGTTCCTCGACAAACGAGTGAAACCATGAACCTGAGAGGTCGACCAAATTGAAAGAAGAATACAACGGAGATGAACGAAGATGAAAACACTCTGTTAGAAAAGAGGAACAAGGTACATTACGAGAACCTTGTAGGTTGAAAGGCATGAAACACGAGCTCACGGATCATGGAAGAATTTAAACCACTTCGGTTGAATAAAGCTAGAGAAGAAATAAGAACGAAAGAATTTGGACAACATTCCGACTGAAAATAGAAGGAATTTAACATGCACCTAAGAAGATTGGATGATACTTGATGAAATCAACAACACACTGTCTCTGAAACTGTTGAACGAATGGCACAAGGGGTAAGAAAGGCTTCAGACAGCACTCCGGTTGAAAAGAGAGGAAAAACTTGATAGGATGAGAGAACTTGAACGGAGGACACAACACTCCATTTGAATGGATAAGCAAAATAAAGAACATGATCTCGATAATATGATATGATGGTTTGGAGAGAGCAACATCACAATGCCTCCAGAATGAAAGAATAGAAGCTAGATCGTTGGAAAGAAAAGAACGGAGAAGAAAATGACAACTTCTCCCACAAATGAATTTGGAAAGCATCCTTACAAAGATGGGTTGAATGGGGTTGATGGAAAATCAACAATGAAAAGAATAAGCTTGTTGTGTCCTTATGGAAAACATCTCAAAAGTTGAGGTGAAATTCTGCCACTAACGGGAACAATTGATTTGATTAAGAGTACCACAGAGATGAAAAATTAATTTCACCGAGAGGATAAATGGAGAACTTGGGTCATTTATAAGCACCATAAATAGCAACAATCCTTAGGGAAAGCTTTTAGGTGATGTAAAACCCAAAATTACTTCAACGAATAATTGGAGGGTTGGAAAAATCTCCTGAACAAAGAAAATGATGGGTTTAAATATCTCATTCCTGACAACTTGTGAATCATGAAACATGAAGGAAAATTGTCAAAAATGACATACCACCATCTCAAACGATAAGGTAGAAAGAATTGCACTTCGTAATGCAAAAAGAAGAATACTTGAGCTCCAACAAGAATCTTGATGAAGACTTCGAGGATGAATTAAATCATGATGAACCACCATGAAGAACTCCGGTAATAAAATGATGAGAAGTGAAAGATGAAAAGAATAAGATTCAAGCCTTGCAATTATTTAGATGGAGCTTCTGACGAGGTAATTGAGAGAGTTTGGAACTCCGGAAAGAAAAGATGAACAACCAATAATTTGATATCATGAACGAACTCCAGACAAAGGAATTAAATCACCTTGAAGGAATAAGAATAAGAATTATGGCATGCTTATCCTTCACCAATTTAAATTGATGACAACCAATGGATTTGGCATACTACCTATTCTCGTTGCAAAGAATTAAGAGATATCTCGCACAAACTTGGGTAAATATTCAACGAACCACCGGTAGGATTATGAAAAGAACAAATGAATTGATACGATAACAACAAAAGAGTAATCTTGAATGAACCACCGTAAGAATATGGAGACGAATGAAGAGGCATCAATTAAGAATAGTTGGAGGACGAAGTTGAAAACTGAGAACGAAGAAATCTTCTGAAATGATGGCCTTCGGAGGATCACAATGGAAAGAATTCATGAAATGCTTCGGATGATATGAAAAGATTCCTCGTGATCGAAACAATTATGAGGATGCATGAAGCTAGAACCATGAATCTTCAAGAGAATGGGCCAAGATTTAAGAGAAACTCTTCTCCGGTCTTCAAATGTTGAGAGAACAACGAGAAATACCATGAAGAGATACTCCGAAAGAATGGAAATATAAAGGTTGAAGCAACAATGAATGAAAGCGATCTTAGAGAAGGCATATGACTGATGGAATCCATACTTACGTCACACTTTGAAAAGAATTTCAGAATAACTCCGGATAATTAGAAGAGTCCGGTAAGATCCTAGGAAAAGACCTGTGGGTTAGGGCCCACTCAAAAGAAACACCGTCGGGAAAAGATTACTTGAAAGAGAGATTGCACTGATTGAATGAAATGGCTTGAATGAGATAACAGCCTCAAGATAGCTTGAACATATTAAGAATGGAAACACAAATCTTCTGAGATATCTTGAACACTCCGGAGAAGAATTAGAGAGAGTTGAATAAACAAGAGAGACTTTGGATAAGAAATTCCAACATGTGAAAACATGTGAAACAAGAGGAAAAGATATGTCAACACCAAATCTTGAATTTAGTCCATCGAAGAAGAAAAGAGAAGGAATTACGATAAACTTGAAACTCGTGAGCCCCTTCAAGAGAATCACCGGATAAAGAAATTGAAAGAAAAGAATGAAGAAACATCACAAGAATATAAGGAGACTTGATTAAGGACTCTGGCTCCATAAAGAAAAGGGTGGGAGGGTGGGAAAAAACAAAGACAACTTGGGATGAATGAAATAGACACCGTTGCGAAAAACCAAGACTTGGTCTTCCACATATTAAAAGGATCAGGTTAACTTGAAGAGAAGCACGCCGGTTGAGAAGAATTTAATATAACAATCTCGATGATCAAGAAGGATTAGCACTCCCATAGAAATATGAGAACACCGATTAGGAAAGGCATGGAATCAGCATTTGACATCAAAGCAACTCGAATACCACAATCAAAACAAAACAAAGGATAGATATGTTGCAACATAATCTTCACAATATCATTCGAACAGAGAATTGAATGAATGAATTCAGTAAGCTTAAATGACACATCAACTTGTCGAGAAGCCACTTGGGAGAACAAAATGATCGAATAAAACAACAAGGTCACAGATGGAACAAATACATAATAGAGGTTTCGTCCCACATCATTACAAAAAAAATACACTTCCGTGATGATACGTGTTTGTCACGGTAGGTTGCGTTTTTTGTCATGCATGTACATCCATGACAATTTTATGACAGAATCAAGATAGTCATACTTGTGCTGCCGTAGAAGTGTTCCATGACATTACCAAAATTATCATCACGGAAGTGTCCACTTCCATGACGATAAATCGTGCGTCACAGAAGTGCTTTCGTCAAGGGTGACCGACACGTGGCATCCATCGTAACGGAACGCCGTTAAGCTATCGGGTCCGGTTTTGGATCCGATAACCCGCTAACAGCCCCGACCAATGGGGATTTTCCACGTGTAAAATCATCATTGGCTGGAGGAAACACGTGTCAGCTCACCGTTGGGACAGATGTAATCCACTCATTGGACCGAAGGCGCCTATGATACGTCGACATGTGGCACGACCGAATAGAGGCCCATTCCTATGAAAAGTCCGGTCCATTTGACTTGGTCAAAAGGTGGCAGGCCGGCCCACGGAAAGCTTGTTAACAGCCTGTTCGCATATAGCCCATTTACAGCCCGCTAACCAAGGGCCCGTTACGACCTATCCGAATTAGGTCCAGTATCATCATCTGGGCCGTCCAATATGATTCCAGTCCATTTTAAGTTCCGGTCCATGTATGGCCCATGACATCTTTTGGCCCATATGAGGCCCTTTGTAACTCTTGGCCCATTGATGGCCCGTGGTGAAACTGGCCCGTAATGAATAGTGTATCACTTTATACCCATTAATGGCCAATTAATCCATTGGGCCGTTTGCAGCCCATGTTATCTTTCGGCCTTCTCAGGGCCCATTTATTCTTGGCCCATTAACGGCCCGTGGTGAAACTGGCCCGTAATGAACAGTGTATCACTTTATACCCACTAACGGCCTATTAATCCATTGGGCCGTTTGCAACCCATGTTATCTTTCGGCCTTCTCAGGGCCCATTTATTCTTGGGCTCATTTCCAGCATTTGGTTACTTATGGCCCATTAGTGCCATTTCCTTCTTCCGGGCCAAATTTAGCGAGTGGTTACAGTCGACCCGTTAGTATGTTGGGCCGTTTTCATAGCGTCATCAAATACGACCTATTAATGCCGACCCGTTATGGTCGGCCCAGGAACGGACGACTCCAACTCTAGCCCGTTTACGACCATAATGCGGTATGTTTTTGGCCCATGTTTGGCCAATCGATCATATGACCCGTCTAAGGCCCATTGATGATATGGCCCATAGAAGGCCCATTGTTTCTACGACCCGTAGAAGGCCCGTTGTTTCTATGGACCATAGAAGGCCCATTGTTTCTATGGCCCGTAGGAAGCCCAGTGTCACTACAGTAAATATGTAGCCCATGGCCTCTTAAAGGCGGGAAACTACTATAGGTTTAGACCTGCTAATGGCCCAAGATGATTATAGGCCCACGTTTTGGCCCATATGAGTAATGGGCCGGCCTGAAGACCGACAACACTGAGATCCACTGAACCTTCCGGCCTAAATTACAGCATACCGACCAAAGAATAAACCTAGACTATACAACAAAGAAATTACGACATATTACATCCATTGGGAATCAAAGTTCGCTATCGGTGATAATAAAGCGCAACATGACCGCGAATTACATACACTGGGCATCAAAGGTCGCCACCAGTGCATATAAACGCGCCGACGAAAGAATATACAAAACTGAGAGCACTTCAGAAGGCACTAGACCTGGCAAGCTCGGGCCCCGCAAGCACCCGAACAAGCTGATGAGACCTCAGCTGTGTCAACGATAGATGCTTCATCCCTAGCTGTATGGCACCATAGTGCGCAAGGCAGTCCCCTGACATCTTCATTACATCTTTGACTTCAAGTCGGAGCTGAGCTGAAGCAAGCCTTTCCGCTTTAAGTTGAGATTGTAGAAGTCGAACTGATTGAGGCAGCGACTGCACATAGGTTGTGTCACACCTGCTGGTGAGTAGCTTCAACTCACTGTCTTCATCAAGACAGGACCTTGGGGTCATCTCGTTGTCCTCAAGATGGTTTGGCTCACTATCTTTCCTAAAGTTCTGCCTAGCATAAGAGATACGACTATGAAAGAGAAACAAGGAGACACGTAACAGGTTTCACAATTATATAAGCAAATAAATGGATCTGTTCTGCATAAGGAACATGTTTTTACAACTACAATTTAAAACTGGTAGTTGTTGCAAACATCCAATTAGATGTAAACAACATTGGAGGAAATGATGCCTATCCAAATCTATACTAGAACAAAGTTTGAAGGCTTGAGAAGGATGAACTTACATTACATGTTAACACGGGCTGGACAAAGCCCTTCTCCATGTTGATGGAAAGATAATTCAAAAAAATTCCCCAAAGAAAATTCTTTATAAGCGTTGCCATTATTCTACATTTTGCAAAGATTAAATATAGATCAAATAATATTGGAAGAAATAGAGGATAATGAAGCTCAGGTGCAAACTGATGATACATAATCAAATAGCAATTAATTAAGTACAACGTTACAAGGCAAAAAGTGCTGACAAGAGGAATGTAGACATCAACTTGTGCAGTGGCATTGGCTTTATTCAACATTTTGGTAAGAGTAAATGTCGATATGATAATTTGGAGAAAGTGGAGGGCAGGGCGGATAAGATGCAGAGTAATGCTAGACAATCAACTATCTAGCGATGCATGTACAGTAATACCACCACCGTCCGTTATTAGTTGTCGCTCAAATGGATGTATCTAGCACTATTAAGTTCTAAATACATCCAATTGATCAACAATTAATTCGATACAGAGGGAGTACATGACAACATGTACTTACATGAGCAATCCAAAACTTCATAACCATTGTGTTAATTCTACATTTATCTAAGAGTAAATATAGATCTTATAATTTCAAGCAAAGGGAGGATAAAGAAGCGAACATTTACAGTGATGCTACATAATCAAACAGCAATGAGTGTAAGTATGCTGACAAAGGGCAGGAGGTACTCACAAGAGCAATGCAGCGCCCAGTATTGTCGTGAGATCCTATGATCCTTTGAGCAAGGAGATTCATCTGAAATTAGTTTTCATACAAGAGAGAAGGTAAGCCACATGCATAAATTTAGGAGTTCAAATTTTGAATTGATATCATAGACAGTACCTAACGCTGGGCTGTCACCAGTTCTAATAGGGGTTTGGCCAGTGGAGTAGGGGTAAAGTCTGTTATAGTTGGGCCTGTGTTTTCTGTGGCTGCTGATCTATCTGATTTAACAGGTATCACTACCTTTTCCAAATACCTAGTTTGTACTCCTTGAGGATCTGCAATCACCCTCTTCCTTTTGGATATCTATTACGAAAGAACAACATTTGACTGGAAAAAACATAGTATGACGACACATGGAATAGGTACAGAAATTGGATAGGTATATCATATACTCATATATGATGCTTAAACTAAGCAGATGGTGTAACAAAGTAGAAGTAATGCAAGAGGTCAGATGCAAAATATGTGCGACCAATACAACCTTGCCAAGTTAGAGCATGCACCTTGATGGGTGAATAAGATATACCATCCTCCACCATGCAAGTTTGTTAGCTAGTGGATTGTTCCGCAATATTCCTCTCGTGTGCCCATTCTCATATTGATTTTGATAATGTTCAATACCTGACATGCATGAAAACATAAAAACAAGTGAGATTATCTTTGTAATGCAGAAGTGATTCTAATCCAATACGTCCTCCCTGTAAACCCCTTTGTGCTATCTCTGCAATTCTTCTAAGAGGTGCCATGCATGCTGTAATTTGGTGTGTGCATTAATATAATGTGTCCCACTACTCAAAATATGAGAGCTCCAGAAGTGATGATACGTCACAGATGATAGCTTCAACATATAGTAAAGAAGAACAAGTCGACCTGACCTGACAGATTCAAAATATACTAAGGGAGAATAACTCGACCTGAGCAGTCGACCGCAAGAGAAGAGGATCATCTTAAAGAAGAGCAGAAGAGCAAGCACATTGAAGATATTACAAGTTTTTCTATACAATGTCGGTTGGCCACCCATGATGAACCAGAGCGCACAGAGAAATACTATTCCTTCCGGTCTCTCCATATGTGGCTCCCATGCACTTCAAAACTAAAGTAGGAACATTTAGCTGACCAATTAAACATCTCTCAGTTTTACTAATATCAGCATAATATCATATTTGAATTTGTACAACTAAGCTTGTTTAGCTCGATGGGTGGAGCAGTGCTATTACGACACGAATCATGTAGGCTGATCGTGGTCATCATAAAATGGGGAAACCGTAAGCATGATGAGTATAGTGTTGACCGTGGCAGTGGGATGGCAGATCTGAAGCTGCAAACCGCGCAAAGGGTAGTTAGCAACCGATATTTGCTTTGAAATAACAACTAAGACTTGGTATGGATAAGAAAGTACAGTCAACAAGTGACAAAGAAATGCAATTCTGCTGTCTCTCTATATGTCGCGACATGCATTTGGAAACTCAAGTGGTACCTTTAGCTAACCAATTAAATGTTTCTATTAACTAATATCAGTATCATATCACAATCATATTTGAACAACTAAGCTTTCGAATTTTGAGTGTTGTGTTGTTTAGCTTGAAAGGTGGAGTAATGCTAGTATGACAGAAAGCACTTACGCAGATCATATTAGAGTAGATAAAAGGGGAAAACCCTAAGCATCAAGAGTAAAATCAGGAAAGTGGAACTAGCTGGACCAGTGGGTGGCGCACATGCTTTTCGAAAAAAATATAGGAACATTAGGTGACAAATTAAACATTCTCTGTTTTAGTAATATGAGCATCATATCAGATTCGTATTTCAACATGTAAGCTTTGGAATTATGAGTGGCATGTCATTTCGCTTGATGGGTTGAGGTCTTGAGGAGCAGTGCTAGCACGACACAAAGCAGTGAAGCACCTAGATGATGGTAGTGAATATAAAGGGGGGAAACCATAAGCTTTACGAGTATAGTGACCGTGACATGGCGGATCTGAAGGTGCAAACCGGACAAAGCTACTTCGCAACCAATGTTTGCATTCAACTAGCCACTACGATTTGGTACGGACAAGAAAAGTACAGTAAACAATTTAAGATCTATTTTCCGGGTGAGATCAATAACTTAAGCACATATGGAAGAGTACCACCTCTCTTGCAGCGCCGTGTAGGCCCCTGCTGATACGTTGAGGGTGCTGCGGGTGCGATGGCTGTCGGCGGCGGGGAAGAAGACTTTAGATGGCAGACGGTCGGGTTGGGGGATAAATCCTGTTGCTGTGGACGAGGCGGTCGTAGGAGCGGCAATAGCAAAGTGTACGTCGGCGCCGATGAAGCGAGACGACACGATGAAAGGATCCTGGTCCGGCGCCGTGGATGAGAGACATCCATCTCTTGTAGTGGACGATGGGGTAGGGGTAGCGGCTCCGGCAAGGTGGAGGATGGGGTGGCGGACGGAGGAGGCTGGCCACAGTGGGGAGGTTGTCGTGCCGCCGATGGTGTATGAATGGGGAAATGGAGGGGGAGGGGGGGATCTCAAACTTTGGGACGCGCTTGTCTGAAATGTGGCAAAGTTACGAACTTATCCCCCATTTTAAATTTCGGACATCACGTCGGTTGGGGATAGGACGGTAATCTCGCATCTCCCAAATATTTGCCGGTAACGATTTTGGGCAAGGAGAGGGTGTTTTGCCGCCCATGGTTGGCGCCCACTGTGTATGAACGGGGCTGACAGGTAGGGCGGTTGTGTCACGTCTGAGGGAAGTTACACATCTGCCCCTATTTAAAATATTAGCCTACATCAATTTTGGATGAGGAGAGTTTGTTTTGCCGCCCACCGTGGATGAATGGGGAAATGGAGGGAGAGACACATGTCTTTCGGACGAGCTTGAATCAAATGTGTTTTGCCGCCCACGTTTGGCGCCCATCGTGTCTAAATGGGCTCATAGGCCGTCGTGTCACATCTGATTGAAGTTACTAGTCTACCCCTATCAACAACAGTGTAAATCCGGTCGATAAGGATGCTAAGTGTCAGGGGTAGAGAGTAATTTCCATCTCGCAAACACTTGCTTTGGGCAGCCCACAAATGATAGTGGGTGTTTAGCCGCTTCGTTCAAAACTTGGGAGAATTAGCATTCACGATTGCCCTAGGCCTTGGCAACAAAATCCAAATCCAATTTTTATTCGATTACAAATATCCACGGATAATTCTACGTTTTGTTATTTATTTCTTGAAAACCACAACAAAGATTTATTCCACCTTTATATATGATTATGATTTAGAAATGCCGTGATCTTCGAATTCAGTAGGTTGGATACACTTTGAGTCAAACAGTTATTTCATCCAATACAATATGCTCGCACGAAAAACAGTTCACCTTATGTCAATCATACAAGTACTAAGGATTACCTCGCCTAAAAAATTTGGATCATTACAACACATGGACAACATAGGGGGTCTTACAATATAATCCATTCAGAGACATGACACAACATGCAAGTACAATAATCTAATGACAATTTCAACTGCTATCTAAAGAAGAACTGGGATTACCCTGGGCTTCGGATAGCAGAAGCAGGAGGACCTCCTCCGTCTTCAAATGCAACATTCTTACTTCCTCCAATTCTTGGGTTGCTTGCATAATGCGTGCAGCTAATTGCATAATTTCCACCTTCAAGATCTAGATTACCTCATTCATGGAAGCCGCACCATCTCTTTCTGCCTCTAGTAGAGCCTCAAGAACTATAATATCTATGCTCAGACTGCTCTCCGGCGGTGTTGCCTCTGAACTGCTACCATCTGGTAACATGGATGGCACACTGCTTTCACAAATAGATTATGGGGTTGTACATTGTGTCCTAGTGTGAACGGCATCCTAAAAGGTTTCCGCTGGACATAAGTAAGAGATAGTTATCGCATGATCCAGGCAGTAAGCTTATATGGTAAACGACATACGAATTATTGCCGAGCATGGCAAGCTATATTTAAATGGTTCGAAGCAGCATCAGCCTAAAAGAAATTAAAATGGTAAGATGAAAACTTGAAAGGGAGTGTACCACCACTATATTTAAGTTGCCAAGGCATCTAAGCAGTTGAAATAATCTGAGAAAGCACCTAACAGTGTGGCCTCATATAAACTACGAAGACAATCTTGTGATGAAGTTCAGAGGAAAAGTTAAGGACTCAAATGAACTAGGCATGCATTTATTTACGATAGTACAGAAGGCACTGCTGACATATTGGCCAACTCAGGTATAGCGTAACAAGTAACAAACAAGCACTCGAATCAAGCAATACAACAAAGCAGACAACTGAACTATTTGTTATTCTGTAGGATTACAGCTTGAGGGCACAAGCCAAGAAAGCAGCCCACCCACATTACATTTCACATGTACTAAAACACACTGGCTTACCATATGTTGCTGTGAAGCCTCGCTGCTGTTGCAATGTTCTTTGAAGATATCGTCAGCATCCGGTGGTTGCAAATCTACTCGTTGTAGTTTATTCTGCACCCTCTATTTAGGTAAAATTAATTTTAATCGCATGCACTGGTTCGAATTGATCATCAATGGTTTATCTAAACTAATGAAAGAAGGGTGTGTGCATACACGACAATATATCTGCTTCCCTCTATTTTTATGCTTGTTCAAGGTGCCAGCCCCAAAAGAACAAATATTTTGCTTGATGGGGTTGGCAGCTCCATAATTAATAGAAGCATCAAATTAGTCATGCAACTTGGGAAGATCAAGAACACACAAAAAAGTAATGAACAGAGGCTCGTAGCAGTGATGTAATAGCTAGCATCAGAAAATGTAGGGTAAAACAAACAAAAACCAGCGGAACCACATGCTAGTTTGCTGATGTGTAATTAAGCATACAGAACATGAAGCAGTCTGATGGAACCAACTGGTGGCATAAGAACAACACCATTATCATAAATATGGCATGCAAGAAGTAAAATAGTAGGCAGTGATATCTAGGAAGTACAGTAATACTTAGGACAAAACTAAAGCATATTCACTATATGTGCACTGGTATGTAATTTAGCACATGTAACATGTTCACTGCCAGAAGTATGGCCCTACAGGTGCAAGCAGAATAATGCGTCTCATGAAAAATTGAATGATGCCCTGAAGAAATTCAATGGTGCGGTGCTTATGCTAAGAAAGTGAACGTAGGCGCCGACCGTTGGATAATAGTACCCGATTCTCGGCGGCATATGGGTATCGTTGGCATACTTGATATCTAAGGATCGTCGATGGTGCTCGTGTTGCGGTTGAGTTTGGGCCGGCTGTCACCATCGCTGAAGCGGCTCCGGTGCTACGATTGTGGCGCCTGTCGACATACAAGAAAGCTCATCTATGGTAAGTGAACAATTGCACAATAAAGAGAAAAACCGAAGGAGTACAGATCGAAATAACCCGATGAGGCTGCGGCGTCGGTAAAGCAGGGCCGGTGGAGTTGAATATGGCATCCGTGGAGCGGGTCCGGTGTAGTGGACGAAGGCTTCGGCTGGTGCGTTGTATAGTGCTTTCGGTGAGACAGATCTATTGCGGTGGACGAGAGCTTGTATGAAGGGCCAGCGAAGGGACGGTCGAGGGAGTCAGTGAAGGGCCTACACTATGGTGGACGAGGGCACCGGTTAAGCAGATCCGATGTGGTGGACCATGATGGCGGTCAAGGAGATCTGGAGTGGTGTACAAGCCAGTCGCTGAAGCGGCTCCGGTGAAGTGGTGAATTGGCAGTTGGGGGTTCCAAGGTGCGGAAGGTAGATCCGTCGGGGTGTGAGGTCCACCGTTGCGGCGGAGGACTAGATTCGGCGGCTTGCCGTGGTTGGAGGGGGGTCTGGGAGGGGAAGGGGAGGGGCTCTGGGGAAGAATGTTGGGAGCAAAGAGGGGAAAACACTGGAGTTACCAAAGCAGCCCTTTTCCATTCATGTGGCAGGGGTAAAACAGGAAGGGCACGAGATATTTCGATGTGAGCGGGAAGTTTGAAAGCTTTTGGCGCCTGAAATTATATTCCGCTCTTGTACGGCCAACTATGATATCATGGCCAAGAATTTGTTTGTTTTGCGCGCAAAAAAAGTGCAAGTTTTGAAAATCAATGTCTCTAACTCGAAACTTAGATTGTCCATTCAATTCAAATATGGATCATTGAGCTACTACAAGAAAATACCATCATATGGTCCAATTCAAATGAAATTCCAAATGTGTTTATCCTAAATATGATGACAAAAGCAAAAATGTGTATGTGTGTGAATAAAGTGGATGATTATAAAGTTTGAACATGCCCGTATGTGTATATCTCTAGGTTTGATATATGAATTTGAAATCACGAAATCCCGGCTTAAAAATGTACCTCCGTTTAAATGAATTACAAAAGCTAATGATGGAGTCGAATTCCAAAATTCCAATCTTAGGTTTATAATTCTGGTACATCAAATTATATCACGCATGTTCAAAAGTATCGTTATCTCATAGTCCAAACTGTGAAACAAATTGATCAACCTTGAGTGCACACACTATTGACCATGTATATCTCAATTACGCTAAAGTCCCTCAAATATAGACACCTCACTCTTTATCTGAAGCCACCCCCCCTCGTCCCCCCCCACACACAGAGAAGTCATTCTCTCCCCCAAACACCAACACACGAGCACATTAACACCCCTCTCTCTTCTAAAGTCCGGACCCCAATATAGGTCTCTATCACTTTGTCTCTTGGGATGCACACATCTCTTCCCCCACTCTCTAGCTAGGTCACCCGGCATCTCTCTTTCCCAAGCACACACACTATGTAGAGTGTATCTTTCCCATACACACAAAACGTCGCCCCAAACGTCTATCTCCCTAGTTATGTGGTTCTCGCACACTCAGCTCACACACCACCCCCACTTCAAAACAAGCACACTTTGTCTCCTTGTGCACCACTCTCCTCTTTCTATCTCTCCCACATGCGGACCCGCCCCAGCTCCTCCCTGTATACATATATGTCGTGACTCTTTCCATAGCTCCCTAATGTATCATTGGTCTCGATCTCGCACATTGTTCTCTACACCATCTATTCTAGATCTCTCATGAAGTCCCTATCACACACATGATGACTCGCTTCCCTTGCGTCTCCGTACATAGGCCAATTTCAAACAACATCAACATTGTCTCCCTATCTATACGCCATTTATGGACACAAATGCCCCCTCTCTCGCCCCTCTCTTTCTCTCTCTCTCTCTCTCTCTCTCTCTCGCTCGCTCTCACACCCTCTCCCACACACAATCGATGTCTCTTCCAAATAGTTTGCTCCCCCCGCCCGCACCCATGCTATTCCGCTACTACACATGTCACACCATTCCCCCTTCCCTTATACTAGGTTTACATCATTAGTGGTCTCTCTACTCCACATACACACACTCCCTCTCACACACAAACGCGCGCACAAACACACACAGACATGCACAAACACCCATTAATCTGGATCCTCATCTCTCCCCATGTCCGTATGTGTATCTCGCACACTCACTCTCTAATTATGTATATGTGTCTCCACGTTACACAACACAAAGCCCCATGTACATGTCTCTCTCTATCATCCACACACATAGACACAAAGAATATGTTATCATTGCCTCAGTCTCTAGACATATCACACACGCACACTGTCTCTCTCTCTCGCAAACACGCTCAACAAGGGTTTCCCCGTGAATAACTTACCGTCTATTCATCAACAATCATGGCAATACGGCTAACATGAGACATCAAAAATAATAAATCTACACGTGCTTAGATCACCGAGTATGACTACTAGGACTAGAGCAAGCCAAAAAGCGCGCCGCCATCACCCCTCCTTATTGACGACGGGAAAACCTTTATTTTACACAGTCGAGAAGTCATTGTGCTAAGGCCTCACATGCTGAGGCGTTGAATAGAATGTAGATGCTAGTTTACGGAAACAAGTATCGATAATACGTTTGTATCTCCATACTTATATTTCTTCTCTTATAAAAAACCAAGTTGGTGATGATGGTACGGGTGCCATCTTGCAATATAGACCGTCCAATCTATATCTGACTGATGGAAATTAAACTAAAAGATACCCGCACCCCTCTCCACATTTGCAGACAAGGCCTTCCCTCGTTCATCCTTATCTCCAACAACCTCATTGTATAGCAATTAATAAAGGAAGCCTCTGGAACAAACTGGCCTGGTGGCCGCTGCCGGCGTCGTCAATCCCCATGCCCTCGCTCAGTCCGACCACCAATCACCACCACGCCCCACTCCTCTTCACCTTATCTCCTATTTCTCGATATATCATTAGTTTCTACACATGGGATTACTCCCGCATGGGTCAATCACAACGAGTGTTCTTATAAAAAAATGCATCTTGATGTTCCGTGCAATGCACGGATCTTGCTAGTACTCCTACAGAAGACTAAGTTGGTGATGATGGTGTGCCTGCCATCCGTCATTTGTGACCATTAGATCTACATCTAACGATTGTGAGGTAAGTTGTTGCCTTTTCTCACAAGCATCCCACTTGTCTACCAATTTGCAGAAAAACCCATAATTAGTATCTTAAAACCAACCACATCGCTCCCTGACCTCACCAAAACAGCCCAAGGAATATATTCTAATTGAAACACAATATCTCTCTAGTGATATATGTATATCAAAATTAGAGTGTTTTGTATCAAGTTTGTGAATAAGTATTATTCTAATTATGATTCGTTGCAACACACATGAACATTGCTAGTATTTCCAACCATGCAATTTTTTCCCCTAGTATTCCATAGTTTCAAGTTTTCCATCAAGATATTAGTCACTCATGGTTGATATTTACTTTCAATCATGTACACATATGCACTATGTAACGAGCCTTGCTTATTGGGTTCCAAAGCTTACCTTTCACTCCTACTTACAATATGTAGCGTATTTAACAAAAAACTACCACTTTCAACCAGCCCTAGGAAGAATCTATTGTACAAAAAATAGCAAAATCACACCCAAAATTTCTTAATCCACGCCAAAAACTACTACCTACCGATTAGGTTAGTTTAAACCCATTTATGACAGGGTTGGCCCACACGTCCGTGCTGATGAGGCAGCTTAAACCAACACATTTTGTTTGACCGTTGACATGAGGGACCCACATCTGACCTTATATCCTGTTATTCCCCCTCAAATCATTATTTTTCCTGAAAATTACATCAAACAGTACTGATGCGTGTTCGTCGGTGGCGCCGGTGATGAGCGAGTTGGCTACCGCTCCGTCGGACGGGCCGGACGCTGCGCTGGCCTCCGCACGGGTTGGCAGGCTGGCCCGAGCATGACTCACGAGGGAGCAAGCCGCCGCGCTGGCCTTCGCTCGAGCCAAATGGCTGGCCTTAGTGCGGCACGCGCGAGCAAGCTGCCGCGCCGCCGTGCCAATCTAGCTAGCAAACCTTGCAGACAAGCAGCTGGACGAAGCCATCTTGGCTAGCTAGCGGCTGCGAGCACCGGACGAAGCTGGCATCCAGGCTGCCGCAAGATGGGCTCCGCACCGCCGGCGGTTTTGACCTCACCTTCTGCCGGCGGCGGTAGCTGTGTCCCATGGCCGAGGATGACTAGGTGGACCGACCGGAGGTAGGAGGTCACTCGGGGATTTTTGTGCAGACTGACATGTAGGTCCCATAAGTCATAACGCCCGGTCGAATAGAAGGCATTGACTTAATGGGCGACATGGGCCCTGTTTGGATACTCTAAATCAGAGGTTAGATTCTAACCCTGAACTAACTCTAACCAAAGTGGTGTTTGGATGGGAGGGTTAGATTGACAACAAATGTATCCAAATAGGGCCATGGGTTGAAACGTACCTATAACGACACTTTGTAGAGTAGTCGTTTCTTGGTAGGGCTGGTTGGTAAGAGCATGTACAATGGTTGATAAGGTAGTCTTTGATACGTCTCCAACATATCTATAATTTTTTATTGTTCCATGCTAGTATTTATGATGTTTTGGATGTTTAATGGGCTTTGTTATACACTTTTATATTATTTTTGGGACTAACCTATTAACCCAAAGGCCCAGTCCAGATTGCTGTTTTTTTTTGCCTATTTCAGGGTTTTACAGAAAAGGAATATCAAACGGAGTCCAAACGGAATGAAACTCGAGAGAGATATTTTTGGAGCAAAATACGCACGGGAGACTTGAGAACCACGGAGTAGGGCACACGTGGCGTCCACGAGTGTGGGGGCGCGCCCCCTACCTCGTGGGCCCCACGTTTGGCCCCCGGTGCCCTCCTTCTTCCTATATATATCTAAGTACCCCGAAACCATCAGAACAACAGAAAAAACCCTAGTTCCACCGCCACAACCTTCTGTTCCCGTGAGATCCCATCTTGGGGCCTGTTCCAGAGTTCCGCCAGAGGGGGAATCTACCACGGAGTGCTTCTACATCATCATCATCGCCTCACCATTAGTTGTGAGTAGTTTACCACAGACCTTCGGGTCCATAGCTAGTATCTAGATGGCTTCTTCTCTCTCTGGATCTCAATACCAAGTGCTCCTCAGTCTTCGAGGAGATCTATTCGATGTAATCTCTTTTTGCGGTGTGTTTGTCGAGATACGATGAATTGTGGGTTATGATCAAGATTATCTTTGAGAAATATTTGGTTCTTTTCTGAACTCTTTATGTATTATTATAATATCCTTGCAAGTCTCTTCAAATTATTGGTTTGGTTTGGCCTACTAGATCTATAGTTCTTGCAATGGGAGAAGTGCTTGGCTTTGTGTTCAATCTTGCGGTGTCCTTTCCCAGTGACAGTAGGGGCAGCAAGGCACGTATTGTATTGTTGCCATCGAGGATAAAAATATGGGGTTTATATCACTATGTTTGAGTTTATCCTCTACATCATGTCATCTTGCTTAAGGCATTACTCTGTTCTCATGAACATAATACTCTAGATGCATGCTGGATAGCGGTCGATGTGTGGAGTAATAGTAGTAGATGCAGAATCGTTTCAGTCTACTTGTCTCGGACGTGATGCCTATATATAATGATCATGCCTAGATAGTCTCATAATTATTCGCTTTTCTATCAATTGCTCGACAATAATTTGTTTACCCGCCGTAGAATATCGCTATCATGAGAGAAGCCACTAGAGAAAACTATGGCCCCCGGGTCTATTCTCAACATATCAATCTACGATCTACTTTACTTTTCTGTTTTTACTTTCTGTTCTTATATCCAAGAATACCAAAAATATCACACTATCATCTCTATCGGATCTCACTTTCGTAAGTGATCGTAAAGGGATTGACAACCCCTTATCGCATTGGCTACAAAGTCGTTATTTGTTTGTGTAGGTGCGAGGGACTCGCGCGTGGTCTCCTACTGGATTTATACCTTGGTTCTCAAAAACTGTGGGAAATACTTACGCTACTGTGCTGCATCACCCTTTCCTCTTCGAGGGAATACAACGCAAGCTCAAGAAGTAGCAGTTTTATCTTAAGTCTGCCACGTATGCAAGTGGTAGTAGTTTCTTGGCATTATTAGTGGTTTCTTGCATTATTAGGGGTTTCTTGTAAGGAACAATGTACTACTAGCGACAAAAGGCGATTCTAGGTTGCGGTGTACTCCAACGAGTACTACTAGTGGTCGCGGGAGTGTATACCTTGTTTTGTGGGTTCGATCCCGGCCGAACGCACGTCGGCCTTTTTTTTTAAATAGTAACATCGCTGCGAGCCAATATTTTACACGGGTAGTTTGAGTTTTGAAGTCAAACGGACGTGCGGCACCACAATCTGGGTGCACTGGATAGCCTAGCCACGTGAACGGGTTATCCTTCCCAGCATCTCGTGGTTTGCATGCTCGCCCTAGCCGCACCTCGCTTGCAGCTTCCTCATCAGATAGTAGCATATTTAAACTAGCGCCTCCCAATTAAGCCCGAGGAGCCGGAAATGCCTGGTGGGGCATTGGGAACTGTGCAATATGGCTCTGTACGTAAGTGCTCTACTACTACTCTATAGCTTGTGGTGTTGCACGCATGGACTTCACTCCATTATCGGCTCTAATGCAAAAGAAATTCCTCTTGACGTGTTTTTTTCTAAAACGGAGGCAAAAGCTTTGCTTCATCTCATTCATAAAGAAGGAACTACTAACAAAGTTTGACGAGATCCATTACACCTCCACAAATGGAAGCGAAAAGCCTAGTCTCGCTGTATCAAATAACTCAAATGTTCTGCCCTCGCAGTAACCGTCGCTGATAAACAGGCTGCTAGTGTGTGCGTGAGAGGAGCGGCTGAGTAGGCCAGCTATGTGAGAGGAGCGACTGAATAGAGCACCGAGAGTACCCACTAGGACACTATGCAGGTGTACTTTCCCTGCATTGATAGTACATCGATGGTTCTAGAGAACGGTAGTACCCTGCACTTCCAACTGTACCTCCTTGGCCCTGAGATTCAAGAGTTCAAAACTGGTGCACTATACTATACAGTACATAGCACTAGTAGTACCCTCACACTACTAGTTGAGAAAGTAGTACTAGTACTGCTATAGTACGAGTACGTACTCCTCTGTCACATAATGTAAGACGTTTTTTGACACTAGTTGGCGTGTACAAAAAATAGCAAAAACATACCAGAAATTTCTTAATCCACGCAAAAAACTACTAGCTAGTGCCAAAAATTTCTTACTAGTGCTATTATTTACAGTATAATGCAATCCCATAACATCCAATAATGCTAGTACTAGTAGTAGATAATAGCCTCACCCCGTCGCTACAGTTAGAAGGAACGATCTATAGTTGGAAGGGACGAGGCCCTGCGGTTACTACGCTCTTATCTCCTCCTCGCCAGTTCCCCTCCCCCCGAAGAGAAGGCAGTTCACCGCTGCTCCCATGGATTCGCCAGGCGGTTCTCCTCCTTGTCGAGGCTGGGAGACCTTGGACGATGATCCTCTCAGAGAAATCGCACGCCGCTCCGACGTCCTCACCGTCGCAAGACTCGGTGCTTCCTGCACCAACTTTTTCAAGACGGTGCTTAAAATGGCTTGGGAAAAGGCCATGCTTGTTGGTCTTCCATGCGTCCTCGAGGACAAGGTTCTTCTATGGGACAATCCTTCGAACAAGCCACCGCTCCCTGGCCATGGTTGCACGTTGACTCCGCTAGAGTTGCCGACGTTGAGAGGTAGTCGGATTTTGTCCGATGAGCAGGTCAGTAATGGAGTTTGATCATGTAGTACTTAGTTATTCCATTTCCATCCCGTAATTTCTCCGCTGCTCACCGTCTTATATATAGGTCTGGGTCGGTGCCAACGAAGATTGGCTTGCATACTTCCGGCCGGATACCACCATCATTTTGCACAACATCCACAACAGTGCGGCCGTTCCGGTAGACCCCTTCTCCACCATTGGGATCGGCCTTCCGGACTGGCTGGGCTTGAATACGTATGATGATGCCTACATGAGATTGAACAAGATAGCAATTGTGAACCCGCTGACAAAGTGACACGGCTATGACGATTACTATCTCGTCGCGGTGTTCGACATAAGGATTGCCATCAATGCAAGAGGTAGCAACGGCAGAGGCTGGCGCATGTTGGCGGCGACAGATTTGTACCCCTACACGTTCGAAGCCGCCGTGCACCATCTAGGCCGCATCTTTGCGGTGACAAGCCAGGGGAATTGTTTCATCTGGTTTCCATCCTACGGTACGGGAGATTACAAACGGAATGCACAAACCATCATTTTCATCCCTAATGGTACTCCATTATTTTGCAGGGACCAGTCATCCCGCGATCAAAATAAGATCGCTGATCCTGGATGTGCATTTGCATCTGCGATTCGGTCTAACCTGGAACCTTGTAGCTGACTTTGGCATATTGGGATCAACTATCTTAGCAGTCATTACCCATGGTACCACTGATGTGCAACATGGTCACACAATCTACCATGATCGGACCATCACCATCTACCCAGGCATTCCATTTTTAACCCTCTCGCCTTATCTTTCATTGTTGTACTAGTACTCTACTTACGTACTAGTAGGAGTACTTTTTACCTCGGAGGACGCGTATAGCTAGCTAGGACCTTGAAGACTTGAACCCACTAGCTGCCACCATTTTTGTTTTTCCATGTCTTACTCTCTCATCCATGTAGCCAAGAGTGGCTATATATAATAAGCCGATTATTTTACTTCCTCTATACCGGAGTAGTAGTACTATTTGCTGCACAGTATTACTGACCGCCATATTTGAGCACAACATTACTATGCATGGACATTGACTATGTACGTCACCATGTGTCCAGATCTGAGATGCCGCGTGTACCAGATGAACTACGCCGAGTTCGACCCCCGTGATGTTATGTGGGTGCCGAGGAACACTCTTGGAGAGTACTCGCTTTTCATTGGGGACAGCTACCCCATTGTGAAGCGGATGCCACCTTCCGTGCACGGCACAGAAGGCATGCCGTTCATGAAGCATGGTTGTGTCTTCAGTGCGCGCTGCCGGATGAACGACATGCTGGGACACGCTATCCTTGATTTATGCCGCTTCAGCTTGGATGAGTCTCCATCGTGTGGAACCAGACTAGAAAGCTGCGACAATGATTCCCATTGCCCACCGCTATGGATCGTGCCATCCATGAAGAACACCTGGGACTGGAACCTGGAGGAGGACATGTAGCCCATCTATAACGTGTAAGTGGAGTACGGTAAATTGTGAACGGTAGCACTATGAATATATGTATACTAGTCGTGCACAAATTTATCACATGAATTGGAGATGAACTTGTGTGCATACTCGCATTTGTCCTTTAGAATTTATTACTAGTAAATGTGTTATGTGTACGTGCAACTTGTGTGGTTGTTGCACGGGCTCCAACACGCTCTTTGAGAAAAAAAGGTGGCACAACTTTGGATATACGTGACATGGCGGCATCATACAGTAGCATCGTTCGCTATAGTTGTAGTACGGTCCTACTAGGATGACAACTCCTATAAAACCTTGCGCTTGGCTCTTTGCCTCTTCGGGAGGTTCAACAATTCGTACTCGTGTGAACCTTGCACTTGGCTCTTCGCCTCTTCAGAAGGTCCAACAATGATGATACTACAGTACACATTATGCTTTTGGCAATCTGACACCGATTGAACTGCTGCACGTCCACCGCGAGGGCGAGGGCGGGGGAGAGGGAGAGGGAGAGGGAGAGGGCACTGTAGTCACCCTCTCCTCATCCTGGGAACCACCGTGCGCGTGGGCGAGGGAGAGGCGTAGTAAGCAAGCTTCTCCTCGTTCGACGAGTTGATGGTACACATCAAAGCAGTACTAGTACTAGTCCATACTGCGTACTTTCCGGTTAATATGGCTTAATTTGAAACGAGAAAAATACACTGGCGGTCAACGTATGTAACAATACTCTCTTTACGGTCACTATATATAGTTTTGCGGTGATTATACGATCACTAGCTCATCGTAGAGCACCGTATTGCACCCTACTGACCGGCCACATAGTCGACGTGGCACTTTGTTGACTGATTAAATTGTCACCTGGTTTCGGTGTCCCACCTGTCAGTTGGCAGAGCAAAGAAATCAGCTAAAAAACAAAGAGTGTTGTACATCTACACTTCCAATGCATTTAGCCTTTAATCTAAATCGATATTGATTAACTAATGCACCAACTTGTGCTCTAGGTATAGGCTACATGTCTATCCTTAATTACAGCATGCAACGACCTTCATTTAATCTTATTCTCTCAATGGTCGCATGCACACATAAGTCTGCTACTTTTGGGTGTTAATTATGCCCTGGTTAATGTGTAAATCTCTAAATGTACAGTCTTTCACGGACGTAGGGAGTAGGTTGAGCACTTGAGCTCGAGCGTGTGTGTTGCATCGTGTGTTGTGTGCCGCATGGGTGCGTGAGTGTTGCTTGCATCCATGTGTACGTGTGAGTGTTGCATGTTGCATGCACGCATGCATGCATGGGGCTTACTCCATCCCATTGACATGTTCATATTTCAAGCTTCCTCTGTTCCCTCCATATGGTGATACTCCCTCTGTTCCCAAATACGAAGTAAAATCGTCCCTTTGTTCCCAAATACGAAGTAAAATCCTCCCTCTGTTCCCAAATACAGAGTATTTTTCTTTCTAGAGATTTCAACAAGTGACTACGTACGGAGCAAAATGAGTGAAGTGAGCGTAGATGCATAAGTATAATGTAGAAAGGAAGGCTTCGCGACATTATTCCCCATCTCGGTCAGAGAGAACTATTCAACTAGTCTTCGCAATGAAGTGACAATACACGCTGCAGCACATGGGACACTTAATTAATAAGCTGAACCAGCGTGTTGGTGTTACTAAATCAGCCTTACCCTGTACTGCCATCATGTTTGCAAGTAGAGCACGCTTCTGTCCTCCATTAACTGACATATGGTCCCTCTAGTGGTAGACACATATGTCATCGGTGTAACTATTTACACTCCGAAGGATGGTATATCCTGGTAGTAGTAGTAGAATTGAGATTTAATGCACTTTCTTCCCCGTCTTCCACTCTTCTTCCTCCTCTCTTCCCCATCATCGGCCGCACACCATTTCCCCAGCTCTCTGCTTGCCCGCCCGCGCTATCTTCCTTGGTTGCTCGCGCGTACCATATCCCTCCGCTCACTGCTCGGCCACACGAGGAGAAGCTTCTTCGCTCGCCCGCCCGAATCCACTTCCCCGCTGGCTCGCAGGCACCGAAAACCCCAATGGCAGAACCGACTGACACGCAGAGCCGCGATTGGAATTCCCTCCCCGATGCTCTCTTGGAGCAGATCTGTAATCGTATGGACCTACTCAGCACCGTTCGTCTGGCTGCATGCTCGGTGTCTTTGTACCATCTACTCGTGTGCAACCGGCCGACTATTTTCAAGAAACCATGCTTGCTGATGCCCGATCCTCGCAGGTGGCCCAGATACCGACTTGACGATCTTATGGAGGTTGCTGTGGTGCCCCTCGACATGCTACCACTACCCGTCCACCTGTCCTTCATGCGCGGCCACTACTGGGCGGGCATGAAGGCCAACTGGATTGTCCTCATCCACCAATTCGTAGTTCGTGGCGTCTCGTGGATATCTACACCCAGCGAGAGATCACCCTTCCATCTTTGGATACTGCCTTCATCGAGCCTCGTGACCCGCCGGACACTCGTGCCTACTACGCACGAGACGCGTCGAGCTTTTGGCTCGACCTCTATTTGCTGAAGATTGTAATCTGCGAAGTGCCCACACCATCAGAAGACTACATGGATTACAAGATCATTGCCGTGTTCAACATGGGATTAGTCTATCTGGAATCCGGTCGCCATACATGGTTATGGCTCATCGTCAATCCTCTTTACCTTACACTTCTGTCTGATGCTATAGTGCACGATGACATCGTTTATGCGAACGACGCACAGATTGGCTGCCTATACCGGTGAAATCTATCGTCGTGTAATTGTTCTATCTCATCTCATCTTTACCTTAAGAATACGACTGCCTGTTCATTGTTACAAATTTAGAATATATAGTATGTCTATAACCACATCATTGCTATATGTTCCTCTCATTTCCTAGATTTTTATGACCACACATGTTATTGTTAGAGTTGATATGAGAACAATTGGTATCTAATGATTGTTAGAATAGATATTGTGAGTATAACCTCATGATTGCTATATGTTACTCTCATTTCCAGGATTTTTATAACAACGCATGTTATTGCTTAGAGTTGATATGATAACTATAGTAAGTGCTATGGTAGAATATGAGTAGGCCCTGTCATATCTGTTTTCCTCTCATTGTTACATGATGTTTGAGCCATGATATATTGCTAGAATATGAAAGCCATTGGCTTATTTTTTTAACTTGGGGTATGATTATGACCACGACATTGCAATTCTCTGTCTATGATATGTGTCACTGTTATAATAATATTAATTCCACACATACTCTGAACATGATTGTTTATTTTTATCCTTTTGGTCTCCAATTTGAATTGTTGCAGGAGACGCAAATGCGCTGGCCTTCATGATTCCAGGATCTGGAATCATACCAACCGATGGGTGGTGGTTTATTGCTCGTTCAGCTGACGATGGTCATTTGATGCTCATTTGCACGTACCAAATTGACCAAACCATTTCATCAAACCGCATGCAGTACAATGCCTGGGGCGTTCGTGACATTGATGGCTATGGTTGCTTCATGTTCGAGAAAGATCCCAGCTCCATTGGGCCAGGCATATTCAACTGGAGGCGGGTTTACAACCTCGGCAACCACTCGATGTTCCTCGGGCTCAATTATCCGATCATCCAACCAATCATCGATCATATCACCAGTGATGATTACCGTGCTATGCAACTTCCATTCGCCAGGGGGGACTGTGTTTACACATCACACCATGGGTTTCATGAATCACCATATCCAGAGATTCGTCGACACAGCTTGTTGCGAGATAATCTTCAGTATGTGAAAGGCATCAAGCTTCCATCCGATGGATGGCTTTTGCAAACCCGACATGTGGCGATGTGGTTCATGCCAACAGCAAATATGCACAATTTGATTCGTACTGATATGTAGACTGAGCCATGTATTCTACGGCTATAGCACGACCCTCTTTTGTGGGATATTATGTACTATTGTTAGTTTGAAGCACTCCTCTGGTTTGAAGGATAAATACCTTTCTGGGATCAAGTGCATCCTAACTCACCTGCGCAGGATGTACTGATAATGATGATGGAGATGCTGTGCAGTATATATATATATATATATATATATATATATATATATATATATATATATATATATATATATATATATATATATCACTCAGGCTTCAAGTGCGTACTTGTTAGTTAAACCTATGTTTAAAATGTGACACTAAATACGACTAGTAAGTAGTATAGTAGCAGTACTAATATATGTCGGTCAAATTATTTATCATGTCCACACATTGAATTGATGTGACAACACGCTGCGCGTGAGCTGACACAAGAATCCCAGCGGCGTGTTCGGGTATTCTGGACTTCAGATTTGGAGTACCACTTATCTGTCGAAATCTTTCATCATTCACTTAAAACAGTTGATTGATCATACATTGAGTACCATATAACTGGAATTAACCCATGCAAGTCGAAGAAGGATTGGCCGGTCCTGCCGGCTGGCGTCAAGTTCGATCCCACGGATCAGGAGCTGATCAAGCACCTTGAGGCCAAAGTGAGTGCTGACAACGCGAGATCTCACCCTCTCATCGATTTGTTCATACCAACCATCGACAACGAGCACGGCATGTGCTACACCCATCCTGAGAAACTTCCAGGTAAGACACTGACCGACCGTCTGCTTGCACAAACATATTCCTTTGTTTATAGCTCTATTTTTCTTTTTAGATGCAGACCTAGTGAAGCAATTACGATTTGACAGTTAATAAAAAGTGAAACAAGTGACTGCAACATGCCAAAGATGTTATGAAAATGCCAACTACGTACACTAAAACCTTTATTCGACAATACTGTAGGTATCACACTGAGTGGTCTAAGCAAGCATTTCTTCCAGCGCAATTCCAGGGCGTTCAAAAGGGGCACGTGGACGCGTCGCAAGATACAGTCGGAGTGCGGCATGCACGCGATGTGGCACAACACCGACAATACCTTGCCGGTGATGGTCAACGGCCGGCAGACGAGCAGCAAAAAGGTTCTGGTGCTGCACAACAACAAGAACTTCGACCAGCAGAGGACCAACTAGGTGATGCACCAGTACCACCTCGGGGACCTGGAGCAAGAGAAGGAGCGGGAGCTGGTCCTCTGCAAGATTTTCTACCAGACGAACACTAGGGCCAAGAGTAAAATGATTATAAGTTAGTTTGGTATTGGTACTTGTACTACCTTGTCGTTTGCAAGTTGGTATTGTTGTTAACGATCTTTTGGTATGAACTTGGCATTTGCTTCCAACCATCATGCCGAGGGTCGACGTGGATATAAAGCTGAATCATTTGTTTCGAAATGAATTTTCAGGCACCTGATTTTTATTTGATGGGTAGCATAAGCACATGCCGTTCGAATTCCCAGTTCTCCAAATTTTTCGAAACAAGTGCATGCTCTTATTATCACGATGAAAAAACAATATCCCTGTTGCATCCCAGTTATGAGTCTGTACTTGCAGAATTCTCTCCTTTATTGAGCATGTATATTGTTTTTTCAGGTCGAACAAGTTTCAACTGGGCTGTAGACTGCCTACGCTTGGTTTTGTTTTAAAAAGGCCCATCCCATGACGACAACAGGGCACAAAGATCCAGCAGGTATCTACTGGCCTCTGTCCCGCCAGCGTTAGTTATATTTTGTCTTACAACATCCGCAGGCACTTTTTTTACTGAATCAAACACACATCCCAATTCTATTTTCCTCTTGAAACGCATATCCTACATCTGTTTTCTAATCTCTACCTATAGTTTTACTAGTTCATATACACGTATCATTATATTGAAAATACATAAAATTCACTTTTCATATTTACATCCTTATTTTTGTTGTTGTTTTCCCTCCCAGCGTTGATTTTTTTTACCATTGGTTTTCCCTTAAACCAACTCAATTGTCCCACGTCTTATTTGCTTACAAAAACAAAACGATTTTTTTTGCAAATCAATAAGTTCTTAAAAAATGCTTATCATTTCGGGATTACAAAAGTTCGGACTCCACCGAAATATGCAAAATAAGGTTGAACTTTTTGACCGTGGTCCTGGGCAGAAAATGGGTTGTAATAAATTACTTAAGAATTAGCAAATGGGCTGCAAATTATTAAAAAAATAGCAAATGGGCTCTATGTTATCTGCCATAGATTTGGAGGCTGACTTGTGGGCCTACTAAGTTCATGCATACACAAGGTTTATCAAAAAAGAAACTTAGCCAACAATCGATTCTACCAGCGTCAAACCATTAGATGTCAATCTAACTACAATCGTGCTTCTTCAGTCTCTGATCTTCCTGCCCCAGCCGCTCAAATCAGCGCCATCAGAACTGCTTGCTCCCGCCTCCCGTGGCCGGATGTGCTGCCGGTCAGGCCTCACGGCCCCGTCATATACTCGCATCCCTGGCCTGTCTATCCCTCTACTCACCCACACCTCATGTTATTTTCCGGCGACGGCAGCCGAACCAGTCAACCCTCATACTCTCCACCACGTGGGCAGCCACTGCAATGTCTTCCCCGACTCCGTGTCGTTCCCTTCGTAGGCCTCGCCATCGTCCACCGCCCTGGTGCTCTCGACGCGGCGTGGTCAATGAACGACATCCATCGGAAGTGGACTATACGTGGAGAGGCTGACAGCTGGGTCCACGGCCGCACACAAGGAAATGCATCCTTATTACGCGCAAAATAATGATTCGTCCACCTGACATCTGGGACCCGCCGAAAGGGCCTCTGTATTTTGCGGAAAAACGTTCCCTCCGCTGACAGGTCGGACCCACCAACTATATCTTCGCACGCAAGGAAGTGCCTCCTTATTGCGCACAAAAAGTGAATACCCCTTGCCAGCTGGGACCCACCATAGTGGGAGGCTGACTTGTGGGCCTACTAAGTTGACGGGGATGGAGGGCTTTGTCAACTTAGTCAATATGAACGATTCTAGCTCCAGTGACCGTATGATGTCCATCCAATGGCCTTCGTGCTTCTTCAACCTCTAGTCTTCTTGCTCCAGCCGCCCAAAGCAGCGCCGGTCGTGCCGGCTGCTCCAGCCTCCCGTGGCCGGCTGTGCTACCGCGGAGGCCTCACCGCCCCCATACTACTCCCATCGCTGGCCAGGTCATCCCTTCACTCACCCACACCCCCTGTTATTATGCGGCGACGGCAGCCTCACACCATAGCCGAACCAGTGAACCCTCGTACTCCTCTCCGCGTGGGCATCCACTGCCACGTCTTCCCCGGCTCCGTGTTGTCCCCTTCCTAGGCCTCGCCATCGCCCACCGCCTTGGTGCTCTCGGCGCGGCGTGGTCAATGTGGTCAATGACCGACTTCCATCGGAAGAGTACTGTACATGGAGAGGCTGACAGCTGGGTCCACGGCCACAGCCTAGTTTTTTTGTGATTTGCCAAGTAAGTCGCTTTGTCAGGCCTGTTGGGCTGCAAATCTTTCAAGACGAGGAGAGCTTCATTCGGCTGGCCGAGAAAATGGCCTATCAGTAATGAGAAATGAGCTGTACATTTTTAAAACACATCAAACCGGCAATTAGTTTCAAATTTCTTTTTTCGTTTCGAGATTTTAAATTGCATTGATTTTTATGCGTGGACAATTTGTTGGATTTTATATTGATATACATTTATTTTTTAAATCAGTTTGAATGTGACTCGAAATTTCGGGATTTAAAACAGTTTGGACCGCACCGAAATATGCAAAATTTCGTATAATTTTTTAACCGTGGCCACAATATGGGCTGTAATGCTAACAAAAAGAGTATGGGCTCCAAAAAAACCTTAAGAATTAGCAAATGGGCTGTAAATTATTAGAAATAATGGCAGATGGGCTGTATGATGTTTTCCACAGATTTGAGGCTTTCCTAAAAAAAGGTTGACGCACAAGCAGTGACTGTTGGATGTCCATCCAACGGCCGTCGTGCTTCTTCAATCTCTGCTCTTCCTGCTCCAGCCGCTCAAACAAACGCCAGTGGGACTGCTTGCTACCTCCTCCCCACGGCCGTCTGTGCTGCCGCGCAGGCCTCACCGCCCCATCGTACTCCCATCGCTGACCTAGCCATCCCTCTACTCACCCACACCTGCTGTTATTCTCCGGCGATGGCAGACGAACCAGTAAACCCTCGTACAGACGTACTCCCCTTCGCATGGGAAACAACTACCGAGTCTTCCCGACCTCCGTGTCGTTCCCTTCCTAGGCCTCGCCGTCGTCCACCGCCCTGGTTCTCTCGGCGCGGCCTAGTCAACATGGTCAACGACCAACATGCATCTGAAGTGGACTTTACGTGGAGAGGCTGACAGCTGGGTCCATGGCTGGACGCAAGGAAATGCCTCCTTATTACGCGCAAAATAATGATTCCTCCACCTGACATCTGGGACCCACCGAAATGGCCTCTGTATTTCACGAAAAAAATGTTACTGCCGCTGACAGCTTGTACCCACCAGCTATATCTTCGCACGCAAGGAAGTGCCTCCTTATTACGCACAAAAAAATGAATACTCTCCCTGCTAGCTGGGACCTAGTATAGTGGTAGGCTGACTTGTGGGACTACTAAGTTGACGGGGACGAAGGGCTTTGTCAACTTAGTCAATATGCACGATTATAGCTCTAGTGACCGTACGATGTCCATCCAATGGCCGTAGTTCTTCTTCAACCTTTGGTCTTCTTGCTCCAGCCGCCCAAACCAGCGCCGGTCGTGCCTCGTGCTCCTGCCTCCCGTGGCTGGCTACGATGCGGTGGAGGCCTCACCGCCCCCTACTACTCCCACCGCTGGCCAGGCCATCCCTCTACTCACCCACACCCCCTGTTATTCTGCGGCGACGACAACCTCACACCGCTGCGAACCAGTGAACCCTCATACGCCTCTACGCGTGGGCATCCACTGTCGCGTCTTCCCCGGCTCCGCGTCGTCCCCTTCCTAGGCTTCACCGTCGTCCACCGCCCTGGTGCTCTCGGCGCAGCGTGGTCAAGGAATAGCTTCCATAGGACGTGCATTGTACGTGGAGAGGCTGACAGCTGGGTCCATGGCCGTAGCAAGGAAGTGCCTCCTTATTACGCGCAAAATAATTATTCCTCCACCTGACAGCGGGGACCCACCGGACGGGCCACCATATTTCGCGAAAAAGTCGTTTCCCCCTGACTGCTGGGACCCACCAGCTACATCTTCGCACGCAAGGAAGTGCGTTCGGGCAAAAAAATGATTCACCCCCCTGACTGCTGGGACCCACCAGCTAGATCTTCGCAGGAAAGGAGGTGCCTCACAATCGGGACCCACCTGGTCGAAGCGTACGTAGCGTTGTCATTCTGGTCGCGAACGTGTACGTACATACTGCTTGATGTAGAGGCACGCACGTGTCGTAGTGGAGACGCACACGTAGCATGTACACGTACGTACAACGACAAGTGTGCAAGAAAGAAAATACGGCCACGTACGTACATACGGGCAGGGTCTCGAACGCCTACTCACGCATACGTATGGCCAGGGCTCGTGTACATGGCTGGGTCGGAATGGAGAAACAACATCATCGTCGTGTTGATGGGGAGCCAACCGGCTGGGTCGGAACGGAATGCGTCATCGTGTTCATCGGGAGGGATTGAACGGAACATCCGATGGAAACGAGGCCTCGCGTACCGCAGAATGGAGGAAACGGCCTTGTGTTCGATCGACCATGGTCGAAATGGGATCCTGTTCATCGGGAGGGGTCTGCCGTACCGCAAAACGGAGGAAACAGACCTCCTACGGTCGAAACGTGGGTCCTGTTGATCGGGAGGGGTGTGGCGTACCGCAAAACAGAGGAAACAGACTTGTGTTGGAGCGCTACGGTCGAAACGGGGGTCCTGTTGATCGGGAGGGGTGTGGCGTACCGCAAAACGGGACTCCACGGGATACTCTTCATCTCCGCCGTCGACCCCCTCCAGCCTCCACGGGCTACTGTTCATCCACCATCGACCTCCTCCTACCTCCACCCGCGACTATTCGTCCACGGGCTCCTGTTCATCCAGCCTCCACCGCGCGCTACTCCACCGGCTACTGTTCAACCAGGCCTCTCCACGGGCTCCTGTTCAACCACCCCTCCATGGGCTACTGTTCATCCATCCCTCCACCGTCTACTGTTCATCCAGCCCTCCACGAGGTGGTCATGTTCATCCAGCCCTCCACGGGGTGGTCCTGTTCATCCAGCCCTCAACGGGGTCCTGTTCATCCAGCCCCAACTGGCTCGATCGATCGGGGTCCTGTTCATCCAGAGGCAACACCACGGGGTCTTGTTCATCCACCCCGCCCGAGAACTGTTCATCCAAACCCCCTAGCAACGCTCACTGTTTATCCAGAGGCAGCATCGATTGGCTTCGGTTAGCAGCAGTAGCGGTGGAATCGCTCGATCGTGTTCAGTTAACAGCCATCGATCGATCGCTCGGGTTCAGTAACGCGTAGCCTGCAGTGCAATCGCTCAGATTCAGTTAGAGCCCAATGCCTCGCACCCACGCGCGTGCGTGTACGAGAGAAACATGCATCGCTCCGCCTCGACCACCCACCGTAACTGGGAACACCCTGATATTTTCCTCACCCTCGCTTCTACCATGGTTTTTTCCGTCATGGACGACCCAAAGAATGTCATGCAGCTGCGTCTCCGGCCAGCACAGGACGAAAATCCCATTTTCTGTCATAGAAGTAGGACCCCACCACATCTATGATGATACCGTGTTTTGTCACAATTATTGTCATAGAAGTGTCATAAGTATGACATTTTTTTTTGTTCGGCCCAAAATGTCACGGATGTGTCTTTTGTTTTGTAGTGCATGTTCGTGCTGATGCCCCATGGCACGTGTTACAAAGGGCCTTGCAATCCCTGGATCAGCATAGCCAAGGATCCTTTAAGATGCAACCCCCTAGTGTAACAACGCCCATGATAACCTCTCCACTAGATGTTGAACCCCAACTTCATGTCATGCACCCGTTGGAAGATTACCTAAGAGCTACTTGAATTCCCACCTATTAATTCCCAAAGATTTCCGGTTATGCAATATGGTGTTGGGAATACAGGGGAAGAACAATATCTCACCCAACTAGCAATACTTACATCCAGCTGTATCCATCCGTCAACACATAACCAGGCACCTTCGGAAACCGTTTACCTCGGACCTTCAAAACGCATCCGCTATACTAGCTGTGGCAATACTCCCGAACTATCCCACTAGTACTGGGCGACGTCGGGGTTATCTCACCACCAGACACGCATAGAAGAGTTTTCGATGTCGGCCGCCTCTGGTATTCTAGAACCGCAACGATACAATTGTGATGACAACACCTCAGAGCTCAACTCCCCGGGACACTGCCACAACCCCTAAATGATAGGAGGCACCAAGAACAATGTTCTCATCACAAAGATATCGGAACAATCCAAACAATACCCGCGTGATCCTAATTTTTGTTTGGTGAAAATTGAGGATAGTGATGTTAAAACAACGCCAGGAATCGTCACCAGAGCGACGAAGGGGATGAGGAGTAAAAAGAAATTCTACTCTCCGATATATATATGACTCAAAACATTTTTGTGTGTGTGCCTAGACTCAACCGACAACGGTTCGATCAATCAGGGGGCTCCTAGGTTGGAGAAGGCTCTGATACCAACTTGTAATGCCCAGGATGCGACTATAGTTCCTACGTGTCGAGGCATGAGCTAGAGACATAATCGCATTCTAGAATGATCGCAAGCATGGTATCTTTGCATAACTCATGTAATGAACAGGGATGAAAGAGTAAAATAGTTGGCTTACACTCGCCACGTCACACAATTAATTTAACATTCATACATTCATCCAAATAACACAGGGTCCGACTACGGATGAAAACAAACGAGAAAAGATACCACAACCACAAGTCTTGATCACCCCTAGTAGGAACCACTACTGATCGTCGGGATACGTCACATATAATTGGCAACGCTCTTCATCGAACTCCTGGTGAAGTTCTTGTCCATCTCCTGTGTCGTACTCAGTTGTACCTCCATCTGGTGTGTGTTGTAATCTATGAGTCACGAGGACTCAGTAATCCCATTCCCGGGTATCAAAACTAACAAAGCCTTTAGGTGTGGATAGGTAATAAAGTGTGTGCAGCAAGGACTAAGCAACTAGCTTACGAATTCAGAGCGAGATGAGAATAAGTGCCAACGGTCGCCAAAGATGATCAATAAGTGATCGTAGCTACTCACGTTCATGCATAACCCCACCGTGTTCACTTTCCGAAGCCCTTCGGAAAGAGACCATCACGGTTACTCACACATGTAGTGTATTCTTAAGGATATGGTGACAAGTTATCTACAACCGGATATTAACAAATTCCCATCTGCCACATAACCGTGGGCATGACTTTCGAAAGATCATAACCCTGCAGGGGTGTCTCAACTTAGCCCATCACAAGCTCACGATCCGCGGAGTCGCAACTCCATGTTGGGAAGACCCAAGTGTTCTCGGAATCCCGTGCTCAAGATATTTCGACAAAGGTAAAACTAATCCAGCAAGATCTCCCGGTGTGCCGACACCCTGATAGTAGCCGCGCGTATCTCGTCTCAGGCCACGACCGGATGGGACATCCTACAAGTATATACCAAATACCTCGGGTTTCCCCAAGGCGGCCCCACAGTCTGCCCAGGTTGGACCAACACTCATGAGGAGCACTGGCCCGAGTTGTTAATTAAGAACTCGGGTTAATTACTCCCTATGCAAGTTTTAGTTAGGCAAATGTAGTACCAAAGTTGGGTCTTGCTGGAAAAGCTTTAAGCAATGCGAATTATCAAGGGGGCCCATAAACCCCAACCGTGTTAGGAATGCAAAATGAAGGAACATAACACCGGTTTATCGGGTCCTAAGGCGGCATGAGTGGAACAAAACACCAAGAAAAAGGCCAAGCCTTCCACCCATTACCAATATATATGTGCATTATTAATTAAGATATATATCGTGTTATCCCAATAAGAAGTCCAAACATGGAGCAATCTTCAACTTCACTTGCAACTAACAACACTATAAGAGGGGCTGAGCAAAAGCGTACTTAGCCAATCAACGGTTTGCTAGGAAGGCGGTTAGAGTGTTTCATGGCAACATAGGAGGCTGACAAGACAAGAATAGGCATCAAGGCATAACTACAGAGTGAGAAAACTAGCAAAGCAAAGATAGAGGTGATATCGGGGAACGATCATCTTGCCTGGGATCCCGCTAGGAAGAAGAACGAGTCCATGAACTAGTTGACCAAAACCTCACAACTCCGGAACGAAACCGAAGCTAACGAGAGAAGCAACCGGGAAGAAGCAAACAACATGGTAAACACACAAGCATAAACATGGCATATGATGCACAACCAAGTATGATGCATGTCCGGTTTAATTATGCATGGCATGGCAAAGTGCACAAACAACACTACAATTTAAGTGGAGCTCAATATGCAACGAGTTGCATATTGACAAAACACCACAATCTATTTATTTAGTTGACTCTCCGTTATGAACCCAACAAGTTGAAATGTTCTTTAACATGGCAAGAGGTGAAGCATGAGCAAACTACACTATCTAGGCATTTTAAATGAGTCCGGAAATAACAACAACAATTCCAGAAAATCCCCATGTGCATAATTAGCAATTTTTAAGCAAACAACAATTTAAACATTTTAATGTTGTTATCATGATGCAAATGACACGTTCAAGTTTTTATGCAATTTTTTATTAAAAGTTGACATGCGCAAGATATGGAGTATATCGTCACCGTGGTGGAAAGAAAGGGTGCCACTGCAGCGATAACCGAAAATGATGCCACGACAACATATCGGTTCCGGCAACTTGTTGAGAGACCGGTGCAAAAGAAAGGGTCGACGTGAGCGTGTCATGCAAAGATGGGGGGGGTGCTCCCGATTACCCGGTTCCCACATGATGACGACATGGCAACAAGGAGGAATGTGCAAGCGACAACTCGGGCACGGTGCAAACACGCGATTCATCTCATACAACACATGCATTCGTCCACAAGTCATTGTCTCGGCGGTATACCTTTGAAGCGTGCGTTTCGGGGCGGTTCGAGATCGTCGAGGGAAGTAGTGGTACACGGGTCGTAGAGGAAGTAGTGGTTCACATCAATGGTAGTTGTTCACTCAACGGCCTTCGGCGATGAGAGTCGTACACGGTTCGTAGATGTTCATGTTGTCGGTGTCGTGGTACTTGGGGTCTTCGGACTTGTCGGTCGCGTTTTGTGATGGTAGTCGAACTTGCCGTTTTTGGTTCATGGGTCTTCGGCGATGGTAGTCGTTTGGCATCGGTCGTCGACGTACTTGGTGGTCTTGGCGATTCCGGAGATGAAGGTAGAGGTACTTGGCAGTCCTCATCGTCCTGGTACTTGGCGTCCTCTCGGCCTTGGCAGTGATGAAACAGAACACGGAAGCTGTGGTACTTGGAGTCCAGTGCAGCAACAACATGGTACATGGGGCAGGGGACGGGTCGATGCGGCAGCTCCTCGAGCAGAGAGGAAGTCAACGGTGGGCTGGGGCATCAGGGACCTCGAGGCCATGGGGATGGCCGGTAGTAGAAGGAGGCGCGAGTGAGGCAAAGCAGGAGAGGTTGCCCGCGAGGTGCGAAGCTCGGAGAGTTCAGGACGCCGGATCCAGGGCGGCAGCGCCCATCGCGAGGTCAAGGAGGTACGACGGGGCTCCGGCGTGTTGGTGGTGGACTTGGCGAGCGTCGACTTGGCCGCGGTGATGCGTGGAGCACCATGGGAGGCATTCCCATGGCGAGGCGGCGGCGTGAAGGATATGAGGAGGAGGTGAGGTCGGGGTGCTGGTGGAGCTAGGCGGTCGAGGCCAAGGCGACGCGGGGACAGGCGCGGGCTTCGGGGCCCTACTCCGGCGAGGCAGAAGGAAGCCGCGGGAGGAGCGGTGCGGCGTTGACGAGGCCGCGGCCATCGGGACCAAGTGGCGGCGCGGTGAACGGGCGGCGGGGAGGCAACGCGAGGCGCTTGAGGCGTGCGCTGGAGATGGGGATCGAAGCAGAGGATGAAGGGGAGATCAAGAGGAGGGAGAGGATCGGGCAGGTGGCGGCGGCTGGGGGAAGGAAGGGTTCGAAGGGGAGATGGGGAATGAGGGGTGTGAGGGAGAGAGCGCTAGGGGGTCAGGCTAGGGTTCGATAGCTAAGGCAGGGGCCAGTTGGGCCTTAGCTCGACCAGTGGCCTGCTGGGCTGTCTCTCTCTCCCTCAACTCTTTCATAACAAAAAAAATAAGAAGAAAGAAAAGGGAAGAAAACAAAAGGTTAGGGAAAGAGTTTGGGCATGGGATTATTTTCCCAGACTTGTAAAAATGTGCACGGTCCACGAAAAATAGGAGAGGCATGATTGAAAGATGTAATTCAAACTCATTTGAATTTAATTCAAATGGGTTTGAACTAGGACTTGGTTTTTGAAGTGTCCAAACATGTTCGGATTTTTGGAGGAACCTTGATAAAATGGATAAGAATTGTTGGCAAGGTTTGAGAGTAGAAACTTGACGTAGAAAAGTCATGGGGATTTTGCAGGTGTGTTCTGGTGATTCCAAATTAATGGAATATTTATTATAGCTCCCTAATAATATTGAGAGGCTTTTATATGTTGTAAAGAGAAGTCACCATAGTGAGTATCCCTCAATTTAAATGGATCAAAGATCCATACAATTTATTTAAAAGAGTTTGATTTCATGATCACATGATGCAATGCAAACAGAAATAAAGCAAGCACAAATGAAACACACGGGAAAAACCTGGAATAGCTGGAAGTCTTCTGGAGCGTCGGTCTTGGGGCGTCACATCTCATCTGGAAAACTGCTGAAGCAGAAGGCAAATATTGAGCATTCATTCATGTTGAAGGTCTTTGCAACTTTAGGCTAGTGCCTGTGGATGATTGATCGTCCATCCTTCGACCTCTTGAGGAACACTTCAATATTGAACCATGGGTGTTGTATGAAAACTTTCTTCGCCTCTTGACCATAGAGGTGGTTTGAGAGGTAATCATCAGTGAAGCCTAAAAACAAAGATGTGCACAAATATCTTCTATATATTGGAAATGGGGCAAAGGAATACAAAAAGTCAAGGTATAATAGTTAGTACCATCTTGTAAACCTAAGTGCTTCCCATTGTTTCCCTTCAACACATATAAGGTAGTTAGTCATCAGGTTAAGTAAGGGTTCGCATACTATCAGTAAAATATGTTGACGATAAATAAGCACATTGTAGATTCATTAGATTAATTAAAGCCACATGGAAAACCTATTTATCCAAACCAAGCATAATTAAGAACTAGGAAATATAGCACTTGTATATGTTTCTCATGTATTAAGTGCAGCCAAATTCGATTTATTCCTCACATGGTATACAATAACAGAATGCAGTCACATCAATTGCACATCAGATTGAATAATTGAACCAAGCAGTTAACTAAACACCACAACAAATGAACCAAACGTTAATTGAGCAGCACATTGCACAATATAACACACTCCTAATAGAAGATCAGACAGTTAACCAAACCAAGCATGCTTAACAACTTGGAAATATAGCAATTGTATTTGTTTCTCATGTATTTAGTACAGCCAAATTCGATTTATTCCTCACATGGTATACAATAACAGAATGCAGCCACAACAATTGAACGCATTGCAGAATTGAACCAAGCAGTTAACTAAACACCACAATAAGTGAACCAAGCCACAACAAATGAACCAAGCAGTTAAGTAAACACCAATTGAATAATATAACATACTCCTAATAGAAGATCAGATAGTTAACCAAACCAAGCATGCTTAACAACTTGGAAATATAGCAATTGTATTTGTTTCTCATGTATTTACTACAGCCAAATTCGATTTATTCCTCACATGGTTTACAATAAGAGAATGCAGCCACAACAATTGAACATCGCATTACAGAATTGAACCAAATAGTTAACTAAACACCACAACAAATGAACCAAACGTTAACTGAACACCACATTGCACAATATAACATACTCCTAATCGAAGATCAGATAGTTAACCAAACCAAGCATGCTTAACAACTTGGAAATATAGCAATTGTATTTGTCTCTCATGTATTTAGTACAGGCAAATTTGATTTATTCCTCACATGGTATACAATAACAGAATGCAGCCACAACAATCCAACATTGCATTGCAGAATTGAACCAAGCAGTTAACTAAACACCACAATAAGTGAGCCAAGCCACAACAAATGAACCAAGTAGTTAAGTAAACACCAATTGAACAATATAACATACTCCTAATAGAAGATCAGACAGTTAACCAAACCAAGCATGCTTAACAACTTGGAAATATTGCACCCTGAAGAATTGAACATCACATTCGTAGAATTGAACCAAGCAGTTAATTGAACACCACATTGCACGACATATAGAACATATACACTATAGTAGAAGATTGCATGGTGAAAGTAGATAGCACAATTCACTATAATTGGTTACGGAAAGGCAGTAGCTAGCAAACTAAACATGGGTCCTTATAGTGAGTTAATAAGACAAGCTACTCCTTATTGTCGGAGATATCGATGACGATTGGCTCCTTGGACATGGAAGAGGGCGAGGCCTCTGCATCGTGGGTGCCCTCGTTGTAGTGGTGAGTTGCCTGAGCCGCTCCGGGCACCAACCTTGTGGATCTCGAGATGAGGTAAGCAAGTGCACGCTGAGAAAACACCTAGCAGTCTTCGTCGAAGGCACCGACGGTGGCTTCGAGAAAACGCCACGAACTGTCGCTTAAAGCAGCCAATCACGTCGTGGCGTCGGTGCGCGAGGCGTCAACAGTGGCCTCGACAGGGAGGTGCTCCTCCAAGATCTGGGGGTGGGCACGAATGGTAGCTATCGCGACCTCATCCGTGTGTGCGGCCCGATTTGCTCCTCTGCTGCCAAATGCTCCTTGAGGTCCTATCTATACTGCGTGCACCATGGCTCAGGCCGACGCTTATTTGGTGGAGGGGTCGATTATTTGGGTGGAAGGTGTCGTGCTCGCGCTGGGGTATGTGGGATGTGGAAGGAAGAGGAGGATGGGGTCCGGGTGTGGATTACATGCCTAGATAGGCAAGGTCGAGCAGCGTGAAGGAGGGTCACTGGCGAGGAGGCGGCGGTGCTGCAAGAAAGTAGTGAAGGTTTCAACTTGAAAAGGAAGGCGGAAAGAGGGGAAATGTGGATTTTGGTAAGGGGGAGGGGACGGGGAGGTAGATATTTCCGTGGAAGTCGAAAATTTGGAATCACTTCAGCCAAAATACTTGCGCGCAAAGTGTCAACAGACACGGTCCTTATTCAGACACGGCCCAAAGATATTTTGTGCTGCATCTCACACGGTTGGTTATAATAAACTGTGTGCAATCTACTTGATTTATCATCTTGATCATTTGAATTACGTAATGGGGTCATAGCTACAAAGGATGGCGTTTGAATTGTTAGAACTTTTATCTACAGTGAACATGCAACTATAGGTGTGTCGTCAAAAAAATTGGAATCATTCAGGGTTCGTTTGTACATTTTTATACATTAACAGGGTTTTCCAGGCATTTTATGCGCATAATTCAAATTTGAACTACATGCACATGCTCCAGTGCATATAAACTTATTGAAAAATCAGATATGTGTCCTTGGTTGCATGATTAGGTCCCATGCAAGAAATGGGAATGAATTTCAAACACCATGGCATTGTTGATTGCCGGCAAAACATTGAGATGCTTGGTTTTTACATTCTAGTAAATCCAAAACTCGTCTGAAATTCGTGAAACTTGGCATGCAATCATGGAGCAACATCAACATGTTGTGGTACAAATTTGGTCCCATTTGGGGCAGGTTTGGGTATATGCTTCTCACAAACCGGAGCTTCTCACAACAAGCATGATGGTTTTAGGTAGGGAACGTCCCACCTTTGGGGATGAAACGATATCCATTGCCTCTTATTGCTTCCAAGTTTTTTTCTCATGTCAACATAGAACAACAGGAGTGTAGTGTGTTTTTTTGTGATTTTTCGGGGTTCGTTTGGACATTTTTATGCATTAAGTGAGTTTTCAATGCATTTATGTGCATAATTCAAATTTGAACTACATGCGCATGCTCCAGTGCATATAAATTCGTTGAAAAATCAAATCTTTGTCCTTGGGTGCATGCTTAGGTCCCATGCAAGAAATATGAATGAATTTCAAACACCATGGCACCGTTGATTGCCGGCAAAACATTGAGATGCGCGGTTTTTAAATTCTAGTAAATCCAAAACTCGTTTGAAATTCATGAAACTTGGCATGCTATCATGGACCGGCATCAACATGCCGTGGTACAAATTTCGTCCCATTTGGGGCAGGTTTGGGTATATGCTTCTCACAAACCGGAGCTTCTCACAACAAGCATGATGGTTTTTGGTAGGGAACGTCCCACCTTTGGGGACGAAACGATATCCATTGCCTCTTATTGCTTTCAATTTTTTTTGAATATTTACTGTGAGGCAAAGCCCCACAGCCCTTTATTAAAATAAATGAGAACTGTACAAACAATAACAGAAACTATACAAGAAAAAGGGAAAAAAAAAGACTACCTAAGGCTAAGTATCCCTACCTCCTTTACAACAAAGAATTAACCCATGCCAAAAGTTTTGGTTTTATACAGTCCTTCACCCTATGAGCAAGTAGTGATATATCATGGATGAATTTGCACTTCCAAGCACTGAAAGTGGCTCTCTCAGCTCTGAAGGTTCTGCCATTTCTCAAAATCCAAATATTCCAAGCAGCAGTTAGCATGACCTCAAAGAAGAAAGGGTGTCTGAAGCTGTACCTTGCATGCATGATACATTGCCGAATATCAGAGCCTCCCAACCAGTCAATACCCAGATAATTCCAGACTCTAAAGCTGAAGGTGTAGTTAAAAAACAGGTGCATTCTATCTTCATACACTAGTAAATGAGACAAAGATTTTCATCTTGATTAGAGCGCCAGTGCCTTCTAACCAACATGTCCTTGGTGTTTAATCTATCAAAGAAAAGCAGCCACCCAAAAACCTTGATCTTCATGGTGCACCTGAAGGAAATATGCCCTAGAGGCAATAATAAAGATGTTATTTGTATTTCCTTATATCATGATAAATGTCTTTTATTCATGCTAGAATTGTATTAACCGGAAACTTAGTACATGTGTGGATACATAGACAAAACAGTATGTCCCTAGTATGCCTCTACTAGACTAGCTCATTGATCAAAGATGGTTATGTTTCCTAGCCATAGACCTGAGTTGTCATTTGATCAACGGGATCACATCATTAGGAGAATGATGTGATGGACAAGACCCATCCGTTAGCATAGCACTATGATCGTTTAGTTTAACTGCTATTGCTTTCTTCATGACTTATACATGTTCCTATGACTATGAGATTATGCAACTCCCGAATACCGTAGGAACACCTTGTGTGCTATCAAACGTCACAACGTAACTGGGTGATCATAAAGATGCTCTACAGGTGTCTCCGAAATATTCGTGGTGTTGGCATAGATCAAGATTAGGATTTGTCACTCCGAGTGTCGGAGAGGTATCTCTGGGCCCTCTCGGTAACACACATCACAATAAGCCTTGCAAGCAAAAGACTAATGAGTTAGTCACGAGATGATGTGTTACGGAACGAGTAAAGAGACTTGCCGGCAACGAGATTGAACTAGGTATAAAGATACCGACGATCGAATCTCGGGCAAGTAACATACCGTATGACAAAAGGAACAACGTATGTTGTTATGCGGTTCTGACCGATAAAAGATCTTCGTAGAATATGTAGGAGCCAATATGAACATCCAGGTTCCGCTATTGGTTATTGACCAGAGATGAGTCTCGGTCATGTCTACATAGTTCTCGAACCCGTAGGGTCCGCACGCTTAACGTTTGATGACGATCGGTATTATGAGTTTTTTGAGTATTGATGTACCGAAGGTAGTTCGGAGTCCCGGATGAGATCACGGACATGACGAGGAGTCTCGGAATGTCCGAGACATAAAGATTGATATATTGGACGGCTATATTCGGACACCGGAAGTATACCGGAAAAGTTTCGGATTTATCGGGAATGCCGGAGGGGGTTACCGGAACCCCCTACGAGAGGGGATGGTTCATAGTGGGCCTAAAGGGTGAGAGAGAGGCAGCCCATAGGGCTGGCCGGCGCCCCCACCTAGGAATCCTAGTTGGACTAGGATTGGGGGGGCGCCACCTCTCCTAATCCTTTCCCCCTTCTTCCTTCCGGTGAATCCTACTAGGAATAGGATTGCAATCCTATTCCTAGTAGGAGTCCCCTCCCTAGCCGCACCATAGGAGGTGGCCGGCCCCTCCTCCCTTGCTCCTTTATATACGGGGGCAGGGGGGCACCCAAAGACACACAAGTTGAATTGTTTTAGCCGTGTGCGGTGCCCCCTCCACAGAATCACACCTCGGTCGTACCGTCGCGGAGCTTAGGCGAAGCCCTGCGCCGGTGAACACATCATATCCGTCACCACGCCGTCGTGCTGACGAAACACTCCCGTGAAGCTCAACTGGATCAAGAGCTCGTGGGACGTCATCAAGATGAACGTGTGCTGAACGCGGAGGTGCCGTACGTTCGGTGCTTGATCGGTTGGATCGTGAAGAAGTTCGACAACATCAACCGCGTCACTTGACGCTTCCGCTCCCGGTCTACGAGGGTACGTAGACACACTCTCCCCTCTCGTTGCTATGCATCTGGTAGATAGATCTTGCGTGATCGTAGGAAAATTTTAAAATACTACGTTCCCCAACAGTGGCATCATGAGCCAGGTCTATGCGTAGATGATATGCACGAGTAGAACACAATGAGATTGTGGACGATACTAGTCATACTGCTTACCAGCATGTCATACTTTGCTTCGGCGGTATTGTGAGATGAAGCGGCCCGGACCGACATTACGCGTACGCTTACGCGAGACTGGTTTCACCGTTATGAGCACTCGTTGCTTAAAGGTGACTGGCGGGTGTCTGTCTCTCTCACTTTAGCTGAATCAAGTGTGGCTACGCCCGGTCCTTGTGAAGGTTAAAACAACACATACTTGACGAAACATCGTTGTGGTTTTGTATGCGTAGGTAAGAACGGTTCTTGCTAAGCCCGTAGAAGCCACGTAAAACTTGCAACAAACAAAGTAGAGGACGTCTAACTTGTTTTTGCAGGGCATGTTGTGATGTGATATGGTCAAGACATGATGAGTTATACGGCTTTGTATGAGATGATCATGTTTTGTAAAGTTATCGGCAACTGGCAGGAGCCATATGGTTGTCGCTTTATTGTATGAAATGCAATCGCCATGTAATTGCTTTACTTTATCACTAAGCGGTAGCGATAGTCGTGGAAGCAATAGTTGGCGAGACGACAACGATGCTACGATGAAGATCAAGGTGTCAAGCCGGTGACGAAGGTGATCATGACGGTGCTTTGAAGATGGAGATCAAAAGCACAAGATGATGATGGCCATATCATGTCACATATTTTGATTGCATGTGATGTTTATCTTATTATGCTTAGAACGACGGTAGCATTATAAGATGATCCCTTACTAAATTTCAAGGTATAAGTGTTCTCCCTGAGTATGCACCGTTGCGAAAGTTCGTCGTGCCGAGACACCACGTGATGATCGGGTGTGATAAGCTCTACGTTCAAATACAACGGGTGTAAGCCAGTTTTGCACACGCAGAATACTCGGGTTAAACTTGACGAGCCTAGCATATACAGATATGGCCTCGGAACACTGGAGACCGAAAGGTCGAGCGTGAATCATATAGTAGATATGATCAACATAAGATGTTCACCATTGAAAACTACTCCATCTCACGTGATGATCGGACATGGTTTAGTTGATTTGGATCACGTGATCATTTGGATGACCAGAGGGATGTCTATCTAAGTGGGAGTTCTTTAAATTAATATGATTAAATTGAACTTTAATTTATCATGAACTTAGTCCTGATAGTTTTGCATATCTATGTCGTTGTAGATCAATGGCCCGTGCTACCGTTCCTTTGAATTTTAATGCATTCCTAGAGAAAGCTAAGTTGAAAGATGATGGTAGCAATTACACGGACTGGGTCCGTAACCTGAGGATTATCCTCATTGCTGCACAGAAGAATTATGTCCTTGAAGCACCGCTAGGTGACAAGCCCCCTTCCGCTAATGCAGACGCTTTGAACGTCTGGCAGTCGCGGTCTGATGACTACACGATAGTTCAGTGTGCCATGCTTTACGGCTTAGAACCGGGACTTCAACGACGTTTTGAACGTCATGGAGCATATGAAATGTTCCAGGAGTTGAAGTTAATATTTCAAGCAAATGCCCGAATTGAGAAATATGAGATTTCCAATAAGTTCTACAGCTGCAAAATGGAGGAGAATAGTTCTATCAGTGAACACTTGCTCAGAATGTCTGGGTACTACAATCATATGACTCAACTTGGTTGCAATGTTGACGAGGAAAGTGTTATTGATAGAGTTCTTCAATCACTGCCACCAAGCTATAAAGGCTTCGTGATGAACTATAACATGCAAGGGATGCAAAAGACAATTCCCGAGCTCTTCGCTATGCTCAAAGCTGCGGAGGTAGAAATCAAAAAGGAGCATCAAGTGTTGATGGTTAACAAGACCACTAGTTTCAAGAAAAAGGGCAAGGGAAAGAAAGGGAACTTCAAAAAGAATAGCAAATCAGTTGCTACTTCAACGAAGAAACCCAAATCTGGAGCCAAGCCTGAAACTGAGTGCTTCTACTGCAAGGGAACTGGACACTGGAAGCGGAACTGCCCCAAGTATTTGGCGGATAAGAAGGATGGCAAGATGAACAAAGGTATATGTGATATACATGTTATTGATGTGTACCTTACTAATACTCGTAGTAGTACCTGGGTATTTGATACCGGTTCGATTGCTAATATTTGTAACTCGAAACAGGGACTACGGATTAAACGAAGATTAGCTAAGGACGAGGTGACGATGCGCGTGGGAAATGGTTCCAAAGTCGATGTGATCGCCGTCGGCACGCTACCTCTACATCTACCTTCGGGATTAGTTTTAGACCTAAATAATTGTTATTTGGTGCCAGCGTTGAGCATGAACATTATATCTGGATCTTGTTTATTGCGAGACGGTTATTCATTTAAATCAGAGAATAATGGTTGTTCCATTTTTATGAATAATATCTTTTATGGTCATGCACCCTTAAAGAGTGGTCTATTCTTACTGGATCTTGATTGTAGTGATACACATATTCATAATATTGAAACGAAAAGATGCAAGGTTAATAATGATAGTGCAACTTATTTGTGGCACTGTCGTTTGGGTCATATTGGTGTAAAACGCATGAAGAAAGTCCATAAAGATGGACTTTTGGAATCACTTAGTGCTTGCGAACCGTGCCTCATGGGCAAGATGACTAAAACTCCGTTCTCCGGAACTATGGAGCGAGCAACAGATTTGTTGGAAATCATACATACTGATGTATGTGGACCAATGAGCGTTGATGCTCGCGGCGGGTATCGTTATTTTCTGACCTTCACTGATGATTTGAGCAGATATGGGTATATCTACTTAATGAAACACAAGTCTGAAACATTTGAAAAGTTCAAAGAATTTCAGAGTGAAGTAGAGAATCATCGTAACAAGAAAATAAAGTTCCTACGATCTGATCGTGGAGGAGAATATTTGAGTTACGAGTTTGGTCTTCATTTGAAACAATGTGGAATAGTTTCACAACTCACGCCACCTGGAACACCACAACGTAATGGTGTGTCCGAACGTCGTAACCGTACTTTATTAGATATGGTGCGATCTATGATGTCTCTTACCGATTTACCACTATCGTTTTGGGGTTATGCTTTAGAGAAAGCTGCATTCACGTTAAATAGGGCACCATCTAAATCCGTTGATACGACGCCTTATGAACTATGGTTTGGCAAGAAACCAAAGTTGTCGTTTCTTAAAATTTGGGGCTGCGATGCTTATGTGAAAACACTTCAACCTGATAAGCTCGATCCCAAGTCGGAAAAATGTGTCTTCATAGGATACCCAAAAGAGACTGTTGGGTACACCTTCTATCACAGATCCGAAGGCAAAATATTCGTTGCTAAGAACGGATCCTTTCTAGAAAAAGAGTTTCTCTCGAAAGAAGTGAGTGGGAGGAAAGTAGAACTTGATGAGGTAATTGTACCTTCTCCCATATTGGAAAGTAGTACATCACAGGAAATTGTTCCAGTGATTCCTACACCAATTAGTGAGGAAGTTGATGATAATGATCATGAAACTTCGGATCAAGTTTCTACTGAACGTCGTAGATCAACCAGAGTACGTTCCGCACCAGAGTGGTACGGCAACCCAGTTCTGGAAATCATGTTACTAGACCATGATGAACCTGCGAACTATGAGGAAGCGATGATGAGCCCAGATTCCGCAAAATGGCTTGAAGCCATGAAATCTGAGATGGGATCCATGTATGATAACAAAGTATGGACTTTGGTTGACTTGCCCGATGATCGGCAGGCCATCGAAAATAAATGGATCTTCAAGAGGAAGACCGATGCAGACGGTAATATTACTGTTTACAAAGCTCGACTTGTTACGAAAGGTTTTCGACAAGTTCAAGGAGTTGACTACGATGAGACTTTCTCACCTGTAGCGATGCTTAAGTCTGTCCGAATCATGTTAGCAATTGCCGCATTTTATGATTATGAAATCTGGCAAATGGATGTCAAAACTGCATTCCTAAATGGATATCTCAAAGAAGAGTTGTATATGATGCAACCAGAAGGTTTTGTCGATCCAAAAGATGCTAACAAAGTATGCAAACTCCAGCGATCCATCTATGGACTGGTGCAAGCATCTCGGAGTTGGAATATACGCTTTGATGAGGTGACCAAAGCATATGGTTTTATACAGACTTTTGGAGAAGCATGTATTTACAAGAAAGTGAGTGGGAGCTCTGTAGCATTTCTAATATTATATGTAGATGACATATTGTTAATTGGAAATGATATAGAATTTCTGAATAGCATAAAAGGATACTTGAATAAAAGTTTTTCTATGAAAGACCTCGGAGAAGCTGCTTACATATTAGGCATCAAGATCTATAGAGATAGATCAAGACGCTTAATTGGACTTTCACAAAGCACATACCTTGATAAGATTTTGAAAAGGTTCAAAATGGATCAGTCAAAGAAAGGATTCTTGCCTGTTTTACAAGGTATGAAGTTGAGTAAGACTCAATGCCCGACCACTGCAGAAGATAGAGAGAAAATGAAAGTCATTCCCTATGCCTCAGCCATAGGATCTATCATGTATGCAATGCTGTGTACCAGACCTGATGTGTGCCTTGCTATAAGTCTAGCAGGGAGGTACCAAAGTAATCCAGGAGTGGATCACTGGACAGCGGTCAAAAACATCCTAAAGTATCTGAAAAGAACAAAGGATATGTTTCTCGTATATGGAGGTGACAAAGAGCTCGTCGTAAATGGTTACGTCGATTCTAGCTTTGACACTGATCCGGATGACTCTAAGTCACAAACCGGATATGTATTTTTATTGAACGGTGGAGCTGTCAGCTGGTGCAGTTCCAAGCAGAGCGTCGTGGTGGGATCTACGTGTGAAGCGGAATACATAGCTGCTTCGGAAGCAGCAAATGAAGGAGTCTGGATGAAGGAGTTCATATCCGATCTAGGTGTAGTACCTAGTGCATCGGGTCCAATGAAAATCTTTTGAGACAACACTGGAGCCATAGCCTTGGCGAAGGAATCCAGGTTTCACAAGAGAACAAAGCACATCAAAAGACGCTTCAATTCCATCCGCGATCTAGTCAAGGAGGGAGACATAGAGATTTGCAAAATACATATGGATCTGAATGTTGCAGACCCGTTGACTAAGCCTCTTCCACGGGCAAAACATGATCAGCACCAAGACTCCATGGGTGTGAGAATCATCACTTTGTAATCTAGATTATTGACTCTAGTTCAAGTGGGAGACTGAAGGAAATATGCCCTAGAGGCAATAATAAAGATGTTATTTGTATTTCCTTATATCATGATAAATGTCTTTTATTCATGCTAGAATTATATTAACCGGAAACTTAGTACATGTGTGGATACATAGACAAAACAGTATGTCCCTAGTATGCCTCTACTAGACTAGCTCATTGATCAAAGATGGTTATGTTTCCTAGCCATAGACCTGAGTTGTCATTTGATCAACGGGATCACATCATTAGGAGAATGATGTGATGGACAAGACCCATCCGTTAGCATAGCACTATGATCGTTTAGTTTAACTGCTATTGCTTTCTTCATGACTTATACATGTTCCTATGACTATGAGATTATGCAACTCCCGAATACCGTAGGAACACCTTGTGTGCTATCAAACGTCACAACGTAACTGGGTGATCATAAAGATGCTCTACAGGTGTCTCCGAAAGTATTCGTGGTGTTGGCATAGATCAAGATTAGGATTTGTCACTCCGAGTGTCGGAGAGGTATCTCTGGGCCCTCTCGGTAACACACATCACAATAAGCCTTGCAAGCAAAAGACTAATGAGTTAGTCACGATATGATGTGTTACGGAACGAGTAAAGAGACTTGCCGGTAACGAGATTGAACTAGGTATAGAGATACCGACGATCGAATCTCGGGCAAGTAACATACCGTTTGACAAAAGGAACAACGTATGTTGTTATGCGGTTTTGACCGATAAAAGATCTTCGTAGAATATGTAGGAGCCAATATGAACATCCAGGTTCCGCTATTGGTTATTGACCGGAGATGAGTCTCGGTCATGTCTACATAGTTCTCGAACCCGTAGGGTCCGCACGCTTAACGTTTGATGACGATCGGTATTATGAGTTTATGAGTATTGATGTACCGAAGGTAGTTCGGAGTCCCGGATGAGATCACGGACATGACGAGGAGTCTCGGAATGTCCGAGACATAAAGATTGATATATTGGACGACTATATTCGGACACCGGAAGTGTTCCGGAAAAGTTTCGGATTTATCGGGAATGCCGGAGGGGGTTACCGGAACCCCCTACGAGAGGGGATGGTCCATAGTGGGCCTAAAGGGAAAGAGAGAGGCAGCCCATAGGGCTGGCCGGCGCCCCCACCTAGGGTTCCTAGTTGGACTAGGATTGGGGGGGGGGGGCGCCACCTCTCCTATTCCTTTCCCTCTTCTTGAAGGAAATATGCCCTAGAGGCAATAATAAAGTTATTATTTATTTCCTTATATCATGATAAATGTTTATTATTCATGCTAGAATTGTATTAAACGGAAACTTAATACATGTGTGAATACATAGACAAAACAGTATGTCCCTAGTATGCCTCTACTAGACTAGCTCATTGATCAAAGATGGTTATGTTTCCTAGCCATAGACATGAGTTGTCATTTGATCAACGGGATCACATCATTAGGAGAATGATGTGATGGACAAGACCCATCCGTTAGCATAGCACTATGATCGTTTAGTTTAACTGCTATTGCTTTCTTCATGACTTATACATGTTCCTATGACTATGAGATTATGCAACTCCCGAATACCGTGGGAACACCTTGTGTGCTATCAAACGTCACAACGTAACTGGGTGATCATAAAGATGCTCTACAGGTGTCTCCGAAAGTATTCGTGGTGTTGGCATAGATCAAGATTAGGATTTGTCACTCCGAGTGTCGGAGAGGTATCTCTGGGCCCTCTCGGTAACACACATCATAATAAGCCTTGCAAGCAAAAGACTAATGAGTTAGTCACGAGATGATGTGTTACGGAACGAGTAAAGAGACTTGCCGGCAACGAGATTGAACTAGGTATAAAGATACCGACGATCGAATCTCGGGCAAGTAACATACCGTTTGACAAAAGGAACAACGTATGTTGTTATGCGGTTCTGACCGATAAAAGATCTTCGTAGAATATGTAGGAGCCAATATGAACATCCAGGTTCCGCTATTGGTTATTGACCAGAGATGAGTCTCGGTCATGTCTACATAGTTCTCGAACCCGTAGGGTCCGCACGCTTAACGTTTGATGACGATCGGTATTATGAGTTTTTTGAGTATTGATGTACCGAAGGTAGTTTGGAGTCCCGGATGAGATCACGGACATGACGAGGAGTCTCGGAATGTCCGAGACATAAAGATTGATATATTGGACGGCTATATTCGGACACCGGAAGTATACCGGAAAAGTTTCGGATTTATCGGGAATGCCGGAGGGGGTTACCGGAACCCCCTACGAGAGGGGATGGTCCATAGTGGGCCTAAAGGGTGAGAGAGAGGCAGCCCATAGGGCTGGCCGGCGCCCCCACCTAGGAATCCTAGTTGGACTAGGATTGGGGGGGCGCCACCTCTCCTAATCCTTTCCCCCTTCTTCCTTCCGGTGAATCCTACTAGGAATAGGATTGCAATCCTATTCCTAGTAGGAGTCCCCTCCCTAGCCGCACCATAGGAGGTGGCCGGCCCCTCCTCCCTTGCTCCTTTATATACGGGGGCAGGGGGCACCCAAAGACACACAAGTTGAATTGTTTTAGCCGTGTGCGGTGCCCCCCTCCACAGAATCACACCTCGGTCGTACCGTCGCGGAGCTTAGGCGAAGCCCTGCGCCGGTGAACACATCATATCCGTCACCACCCCGTCGTGCTGACGAAACTCTCCCGTGAAGATCAACTGGATCAAGAGCTCGTGGGACGTCATCAAGCTGAACGTGTGCTGAACGCGGAGGTGCCGTACGTTCGGTGCTTGATCGGTTGGATCGTGAAGAAGTTCGACAACATCAACCGCGTCACTTGACGCTTCCGCTCCTGGTCTACGAGGGTACGTAGACACACTCTCCCCTCTCGTTGCTATGCATCTGGTAGATAGATCTTGCGTGATCGTAGGAAAATTTTAAAATACTACGTTCCCCAACAGCACCTACTCTGCCACAACCATTTGCAAGGATGTATTGTCGGTAGATGTGAGTGCATGACCGTGTAAAAGCTCTTGGCAGTGTATTCCTTTGATTTACCCGGCCATATCCAAACATCAGGTATAAGAGGGTCTTTTTCTAACTGCATGATCCAACCTTCCAAAATGTGCAGCTCATCAGCAGCTTCATGAGAAATTGGCAAATAAAACATGGAGAATAGATCCTGGGATTGAAGGAATTCCTGCACAAAGATCTTATCATTATTGACAAAGGAATATAACCTTGTCAATCTCCAACATAGTGGTCGAGCAGAGCCCCCAATGTGCCAAGAGTCAGTCCAGAACAAAGCAGAGTCACCCATGTTGATGTGCACCGAGGCAATAGGTATGTAAGCCTCGTGTAGTTTCAAAATATCCTTCCACCAGAATGATCGAGCTTCAGCTGTTGCATGTGGAACACCATGATCATAATAACTGCTCCAAATTAAGGTCACCCAGGGAATGTCAACCTTGTTATAGAATTTGTGAAGATTTTTGATAAGTAACCCTTTGTTCTGGATGTTCAGGTTTAAAACTCCTAAGCCCCCTTTGTCTTTTGGCTTGCAAACTAGCTCCCATGCAGCTAGTGACTGTTTGGGAGCATCACTGTTACCCCTCCAAAGACATTGCCTGAAGATTCTATCAAGCTGCTTGATGATCCCTGGTGGAATGCTGAGGCTGCACGGAAAATATATTGGCATAGAAGTGAGAACAGAGGTAAGTAATTGCAGACGAGAGCCCTGATTCAGCATGGATGAACTTGCGGTTAGTCGCCGCTCAAGGCTGTCAACCAAGGGCATTAGATCAATGATTCTTGGCCTTGTAGTTCCCAAAGGCAAAACAAGATAAGTAAATGGTAGCTTGCCAATTTTGCAACCAAGAATAGCAGCAAGCCTTGAAGCTTCCTCATCACTCATATTCAAAGGGATCATTGAGGATTTGGCAAAGTTGACCTTCAACCCTGTGGATTGTTGAAAGGTCATCAGCATGTTCTTAAGTGCAACAAGCTCATTATCCTTAGCCGCAAGAAACAGAATCGTATCATCTGCATACTGGATGATGGGAAAATCTCTATCATGGGTTTGAATAGGCAAAGAGAGAGTGCCATGCTCCAGCATTTGGTTAACCACAGACTGTAACAAGTCTGTTGCAAGGACAAACAATAGAGGCGATAGGGGGTCACCCTGTCTGACGCCACACTTGCACTTAAATTGCTTTCCAGGGATGCCGTTCAACAACACAGACGAAGAACCCGTGGACAGCAGTTGTTTCGCCCAAGAAATCCATTTGGCATCAAACCCCTTATGTTGTAGCATTTGAATAATAACCTCATGCTCAACTGTGTCAAAGGCCTTAGCAAAATCCAACTTAAGGATTATGACAGGACGCTTGGATTGTTTACATTGATGAATATATTCAAAGCTCCGAGCCAGACAATCTTGAATTGACCTACCCTTAAGGAATCCATACTGATTTTTGTGGATACGCTTGAGAATAACCTTCTGCAACCTATTGGCCAACAACTTAGTTAAAAATTTAAGACAAGTGTTGGTGAGAGATATTGGCCGAAAGTCGTCAGGCCCAACAGGAGAAGCAATCTTGGGTATGAGTGTAATGAGAGAGCCATTAATATCCATCGAAAGCTTCCCCTCATAAAAATCCCGAATCAGCCGCAGAAAGTCCTTTTCAATTATAGGCGAGCAACGCTTAACAAACATCCCATTAAATCCATCCGGGCCAGGTGCCCGATCCATCGGCAATTCTTTCAAAACTACTTTAATTTCATCATCAAAAAATGGTATAGACAGCTCTTCCAGACCTGAAATGGGTTGAATTAAACGGCTGAGATCAAAGCCCATATTAATCCCTTGTGACTATATCATTCTAGATTTGAACGAAGCCCAGAGAATTCCCGCCATCTGATCGTGACCCGTCACAGGAGCAGCCATGGAGTTGGTCTTTAGACTTGAGATGGAATTCCTTCTCAGGCGCTCCGATGCCATTGCATGAAAGAATTTCGAACTCTCCTCGCCAACTTTTATGTACCGAATGGTGCACCTTTGTTTCCAGTAGATATAGTGGATTTTCAACAACTTCTCATAGTGGAGTTTCACAATTTGCCTGAAGTTGAGTTCCGGCCTGGTTAAGGGTCTCACTTCCTCTAGCTGGTCGAAGTGCAGAATGACCTTTGAGCAATTCACAGTAAGCTTTTTGATGTATGATAACTTTTGCTCCAAGATCTCAAATCATATTTCAGCCGTTTAAACTTCTTTGTGAGGACTGCAGAAGCCGATAGATCAGAAAAAACCGGAGCATTCCAAGACTTGGCTACACAATCCATGAACCTTGGCATTTCAATCCAGAAGTTTTCAAACCGGAAAGTCTTTGTCGCAGTAATGGTAGTGTGAATGGACACCACACACGGCACATGATCTGAGGAAGTTTTGGCTAGAGGGTTAACCACGGTGTTCGGATAATGCGAGATCCAATCTGCCGTAGTGAAGAACCAATCAAGCTGCTCAAGTAAGGGTTGCTGCTGCATATTGGACCAGGTGTAGCTACGACCCTTCAAAGGTAGCTCTAAAAGACCAAGGTGACCAATTATTTCATTGAAAAGGAAAATATCATTGGGGTCACCCCCCGGGAGGTTTCTGTTGTCCAAAGACCTGATGAAATTGAAGTTCCCCAACAACAGCCAATTTTCATTTGGAGGGATAACTAAATGGTATAGCCAGTTAACGAAATCGTCCCTAGGCTGACCCTCACATGGCCCATATACTGAGACTAAGGTCCATTTTTCAGAATTGTGCAAGGATTGGAAGGAGACCACGACACTATATCTTTGGATATCAATGAGATGGCCATGAAAAATCGATGAGTTCCAGATGACCAGGATCCCACCCGAGGCTCCAACAGAAGGTGAGAACGCGAATTGATCGAACCTCCTAGGACAAAAGGATCTAATCCTTCGGATATCAAAACTCTCGCATTTAGTTTTCTGAAGGCAAATAATAGAGGAGTGGCTCTCTTCAATTTTAGCACGTAAATCACGCTGCCTAGCCTCAGAATTAAGTCCTCGCACGTTCCAGCAAAGCACATTCCAATTACGATAATTGCGATTATCCATATAAGAATAGGGCTGCGAAGTAGTAGCAAATCCAGCTGCTTAACAGCATGGACAAGATAACAAAAAAAGTGCCAACAAAGGTAACCAAGGAGTTCAGACAGGCGCATAGACAGATAGTACTAGTGTAAAACGGACACACAAATAAAAGTGCCCGACTCTCTATCAAACTTCGCTGGACGTCAATCATCATGTGGGCCATTTTCGTCTTCAGCAGCACATGGAGAAGCCATAAGCTTCTCAATCGATAGATCCTCCGGGGCAATACCCAGCGCCACTCCAATTGCCTGCAATGTAGGTATAGGCGTCGGGGCTGGTAGAGGGAGCTGGCTGTGATCATCCTCCAGGCGAAGCTTCTTTGCCTTCGGGCGACGGAGAGGTGTAGGCTTCAACTAGATAGCCGAAACCGGCTTCATGCCCGACCTTTTTGTGGAACTGCGCATCATTCTCCTGTTACTGAAGTCCAGAACTGGCTCGACAAGCGTGACAGAGCGCCTGGAGCGAACAGACTGACGCAGCCGCTTGCCTAGCGGGGTTGGAGTGGCAGACATGAACTAAAAGTCCTGCTGAGAGTCTTGCGAAGGAGCAAAAGGAGCCTGGGAACTGAAGCATGACTGATCATTTGAGGGTAGCTCTTCAATAACCACCGAAGAGTTATTTTCAGGTTCGGTAGGGCATTGTTTGGTATTCCAAAGCAAGAATTTGTTTTGCAGATCCTCAGAGCCAAAGGAAACTTGCCTCATTGACGCAGCAAACCCAGGTAGGCAAGGTTGAATATCTCTGGTGGCAAAGACATGCAGCAAGGACTTGAAAGATCACTCCCAGATCATAGTTGGCGGAAGAACTGGCCCGTAAAAAACCTTGGCCATACCAAGCTGAATTGGGTCCAACTGCACTATCGGAAGAGGCTGCTGGACTTCAATCATATTCTCATCATCAGAGGAATCCATGGAGGGATTCAGGATCATGGAATTCGATCCTGGGCTGGTGGAACTTCGTCCGCCTGTTGCATAGGCTGCGCCTGTTCTTCCCATGGGCCCCATCCCTCATCTTGTTGCCCATTATCTGCCCACCCAGCCATGACATTCTGACCTTGATTTTGGCCCGGAGGGACTGCATTCCAGCCAAGAGCAGGGTATGGCGGCATTGCCCAGAACGGCTGCGGCACCTCAGCTCCAGGCAATGGGTGTGGATTCCCATTCAAAGGCATAGGATCTTCATCCGCTGGGATCATGGCACCAGCAAATTCACCTGATAAAATATAGCATCCAGCAGACCATGACACCATGACCTCACCCCAATTGGCAAACTCCCTAAAGGTCACCGATCGAGGGACTAAAGCATTATCAGGGAAAGATGCATGGACCAAAGATCGAACCTTACGCCTGTCAGTGCTATTCCAGTAATGGAACTGTCCAAAAGTACCAACCATCTCACCAATGCATTGAGTGTTCCTATAGTCCAGCGGGATCCCAATAAACATCAACCATCCCGTCCATTGGCCATGAATGGCACAGAAGCCCTCTCCCTGGTTGTGTGGAATAAAACGGACAAAAAACTCATTGCCTTCCTCATCAACCCCTAACGGAAATGGTGGGTGCAGAGTAAACGAGCCCCGAACGACTGGATCTTCCATCTCAAACAGACCCACACCTTGAAACCAAGTCTGAGCTGAGATAACCGAAACATGCATCACTTGAACTAAGAAATCCAGAACCCGTTGACGACGAACTCCCACCAACTCTTGAGGTGGGACAGGCTCCACAATGGCCACCATATACTGCTCATGCGCTCGGGGTGGTGGGACGGTCGACGTGTAGAAGGTGCGGGGCAGGTGATCCGCTCCACCATCTTCAATGTCAAAACCCGCAGGGATGAAGCGATGCGGGTCGATCGCATACATCGCCATTGGAGGCTGCGAGGGAGTAGCTGGACCAGAGCTAGAGGATGGGGTTTTCTCCGAAGTAGTTTGGTCTCGGGAAACAGGAGAGACGGGGGAGGAAAGGTCCTCTTTTCGGTCCCTCTTCCCAAAACCCGGTGATGGGATTTTAGGCACCCAGACGGACAAGTCAGGCGGCAGGCCTGTGCAATTTTTTTTAACGTGTCCCGAACGAAAACAATTACGGCAACGGACCGGATTCGTGCATGTCTCTGACGTGTGACGCATAGCCAAACAGTTCTGACAATCCCAATACTTTGCAGCCATATATTCAATCATCTCGTCAAAACTTTGTAGATCATTGATAATATCCCGAGGAGATGGAGTTTTGGAAGGCAGGGGCGAAGGGCTGCTACTCTCATCATCAGTAAATTCAATGGGCTGGCCACATAGAACAACATGAGTGTTGTGTGATTTTTTTGTGATTTTTCGCGGCCGTTTGGACATTTCTATGCATTAAGTGAGTTTTCAATGCATTTATGTGCATAATTCAAATTTGAACTACATGCGCATGCTCGAGTGCATATAAATTCATTGAAAAATCAAATATTTGTCCTTGGGTGCATGCTTAGGTCCCATGCAAGAAATGGGAATGAATTTCAAACACCATGGCAACGTTGATTGCCGGCAAAACATTGAGATGTCTGGTTTTTTAAACTATTAAATCCAAAACTCTTCTGGAATTCATGAAACTTGGCATGCTATGATGGAGCGGCATCAACATGCCGTGGTACCAATTTTGTCCCATTTGGGGAAGGTTTGGGTATATGCTTCTCACAAACCGGAGCTTCTCACAACAAGCATGCTGGTTTTCGGTAGGGAACGTCCCACCTTTGAGGACGAAACGATATCCATTGCCTCTTATTGCTTTCAAGTTTTTTTTCTCATGGTAACATAGAACAACAAGAGTGTTGTGTGATTTTTTTGTGATTTTTCGGGGTTCGTTTAGACATTTCTATGCATTAAGTTAGTTTTCAATGCATTAATGTGCATAATTCAAATTTGAACTACATGCGCATGCTCCAGTGCATATAAATTCGTTGAAAAATCAAATCTTTGTCCTTGGGTGCATGCTTAGGTCCCATGCAAGAAAAGGGAATGAATTTAAAACACCATGGCACCGTTGATTGCCGGCAAAACATTGAGATACCTGGTTTTTACATTCTAGCAAATCCAAAACTCGTCTGAAATTCATGAAACTTGGCATGCTATCATAGAGCGGCATCAACATGCCTTGGTACAAATTTTGGCCCATTTGGGGCAGGTTTGGGTATATGATTCTCACATATCGGAGCTTCTCACAACAAGCATGATGGTTTTCGGTAGGGAACATCCCACCTTTTGGGACGAAACGATATCCATTGCCTCTTATTGCTTTCAAGTTTTTTCTCGTGTCAACATAGAACAACATGAGTGTTGTGTGATTTTTTGTGATTTTCGGGGTTCGTTTGGACATTTTTATGCATTAAGTGAGTTTTCAATGCATTTATGTGCATAATTCAAATTTGAACTACATGTGCATGCTCCAGTGCATATAAAGTCGTTAAAAAAAATCAAATCTTTGTCCTTGGGTGCATGCTTAGGTCCCATGCAAGAAATGGGAATGAATTTCAAACACCATGGCACCGTTGATTGCCGGCAAAACATTGAGATGCCTGGTTTTTAAATTCTAAAAAATCCAAAACTCATATGAAATTCATGAAACTTGGTATGCTATCATGGAGCGGCATCAACATGTCGTGGTACAAATTATGTCCCATTTGGGGCAGGTTTGGGTATATGCTTCTCACAAACCGGAGTTTCTCACAACAAGCATGATGGTTTTTGATAGGGAACATCCCACCTTTGGGGACGAAATGATATCCATTGCCTCTAATTGCTTTCAAGTTTTTTTCTCATGTCAACATAGAACAACAGGAGTGTTGTGTGATTTTTTGTGATTTTTCGAGGTTCGTTTGGACATTTTTATGCATTAAGTGAGTTTTCAATGCATTTATGTGCATAATTCAAATTTCAACTACATGTGCATGCTCTAGTGCATATAAATTCGTTGAAAAATCAAATCTTTGTCCTTGGGTGCATGCTTAGGTCCCATGCAAGAAATGGGAATGAATTTCAAACACCATGGCACCGTTGATTGCCGACAAAACATTGAGATGCCTGGTTTTTAAATTCTAGTAAATCCAAAACTCGTCAGAAATTCATGAAACTTGGCATGCTATCATAGAGTGGCATCAACATACCATGGTACAAATTTTGTCCCATTTGGGGCAGGTTTGGGTATGTGCTTCTCACAAACCGGAGCTTCTCACGACAAGCATGATGGTTTTCGGTAGGGAACGTGCCACCTTTGGGGACGAAATGATATCCATTGCCTCTTATTGCTTTCAAGTGTTTTTCTCATGTCAACATAGAACAACAGGAGTGTTGTGTGATTTTTTGTGATTTTTCGAGGTTTGTTTGGACATTTCTATGCATCAAGTGAGTTTTCAATGCATTTATGTGCATAATTCAAATTTGAACTACATGCGCATGCTCCAGTGCATATAAATTCGTTGAAAAAACAAATCTTTGTCCTTGGGTGCATGCTTAGGTCCCATGCAAGAAATGGAAATGAATTTCAAACACCATCGCACTGTTGATTGCCGGCAAAACATTGGGATACCTGGTTTTTAAATTCTAGTATATCCAAAACTCGTGTGAAATTCATGAAACTTGACATGCTATCATGGAGCGGCATCAACATGCTGTGGTGCAAATTTTGTCCCATTTGGGGCAGGTTTGGGTATATGCTTCTCACTAACCGGAGCTTCTCACAACAAGCATGATGGGTTTCGGTAGGGAACGTCCCACCTTTGGGGACGAAACGATATCCATTGCCTCTTATTGCTTTCAAGTTTTTTTCTCGTGTCAACATAGAACAACAGGAGTGTTGTGTGATTTTTTGTGATATTTAGGGGTTCGTTTGGACATTTTTATGCATTAAGTGAGTTTTCAATGCATTTATGTGCATAATTAAAATTTGAACTACATGCGCATGCTCCAGTGCATATAAATTCGTTGAAAAATCAAATTCTAGTAAATCCAAAACTCATCTGAAATTCATGAAACTTGGCATGCTATCATGGAGCGGCATCAACATGCCGTGGTACAAATTTTGTCCCACTTGGGGCAGGTTAACCATTCACGTGACGCCACGTGTCTTGGTTTTAATGGCTATAGGAGGTGCCGTGTGGACAGCTGCTTGACCGAACGGGAGGTGTGCGAGCGCAGTCCGGTGCGCCGGCTCACCGGGAAGCGTACAAGATGTTCAACGCAGGATCTGTGCATCTCTTCAACGCAAACGGTACAGATTACTGTATGCAAATTAAAGCCAGACTTCGGCGCTAAGCCAAGAGACACTGCGATTTGTTAAAATACTACCTCCGTCCTGGTTTATTGGTCCCCTTTGTAGTTTGTGTCAAATTTTGACCAAACATTTAACTAATAAAATATTAATGCACGTCAACAAAAATTACATCGTTGGATTCATATTTGAACCTAGTTTTCAATGATATAATTTTTTGTGACATGCATGAACAATTTGTTAGTTAAATTTACGGTCAAAATTTGGCACAAAATACAATGGGGACCAATAAACCAGGACGGAGGTAGTATGCACCTAAAAATAAATATCACTATCTATTTTTTGCAAATAAAATTTAGTAAATAAGCATAGATTTCATTTATAGTAGAGATTAAGCAGTCGTTCTCATCGAGAAGCGAGACAGCCTTGGACCGCTGCCCGTCTCGCTCCCACTGGTCCATATTAATGGCGTCGCCAAGCGGCCGCACCCCCCATCCTCACCACACACACAATTCCTCTCTCTCCGCCCACATCCTCGACGCCGTTGGGTCCTCAAAGCCGTCAGTGTACGAGGATGCCGCCGAAGCGCCCCATCGAAGGGAGTGGCGACGCCGAGGCTGCTGAAGCATCAGAGCACGCCGTGAATATGGAGATAGAGGTTCCCGTCCCCGTCGACGAGGTGGAGAACGAGGCTGCCAACAAGTGGAGGCGGGTCAAGAAAGAACCGCAAGAAACTCTAGTAGACCTAGACTTCATCAACAACCTCCCCGATGATATGTTGATAGTCATCATATCCCTCCTCCCAATCAGAAATCCGGCGAGGACAGCCGCCGTTTTCCGGCGGTGGTGCACCCTATGGCTCCGCACCCCCGTCGACCTCCTCCAATGTTGGAAATATGCCCTAGAGGCAATAATAAAATGGTTATTATTATATTTCCTTGTTCATGATAATCGTTTATTATCCATGCTATAATTGTATTGATTGGAAACTCAAATGCATGTGTGGATACATAGACAAACAACATGTCCCTAGTGAGCCTCTACTAGACTAGCTTGTTGATCAAAGATGGCCATGGTTTCCAGGTCATAGACATGAGTTGTCATTTGATAACAGGATCGCATCATTAGGAGAATGATGTGATGGGCAAGACCAAAACTATGAACGTAGCATATGATCGTGTCAGTTTATTGCTATTGTTTTCTGCATGTCAAGTATATGTTCCTATGACCATGACGTCATGCGACCCACTGACGCCGGAAGAGTACCTTGTGTGTACCAAACATCACAATGTAACTAGGTGACTATAAAGATGCTCTACAGGTATCTGTTGAGTTGGCATGGATCAAGACTGGGATTTGTCACTCTGTATGACAGAGAGGTATCTTTGGGCCCTCTCGGTAATACAACATCACAAGAAGCTTGCAAGCAATGTGACTAAGGAGTTAGTTGCGGGATCTTGTATTACGGAATGAGTAAAGAGACTTGCCTGTAACGAGATTGAACTAGGTATGGAGGTACCGACGATCGAATCTCGGGCAAGTAACATACCGATGGACAAAGGGAACTGCATACGGGATTGTCTGAATCCTTGACATCGTGGTTCATCCAGTGAGATCATCATGGAACATGTGGGAACCAATATGGGTATCCCGATCCTGCTATTGTTTATTGGCCGGAGAGGTGTCTCGGTCATGTCTGCATGGTTCCCGAACCCGAAGGGTCTACACACTTAAGGTCCGGGTGACGCTAGAGTTGAAATGGGAATTGTATGTGGTTAACCGAAAGTTGTTCGGAGTCCCAGATGAGATACCGGACGTCACGAGGAGTTCCGAGTCCGGAGGTAAAGATTTATATATGGTAAGTCCTGTTTTGGTCATCGGAAAAGTTTCCCGTATTATCGGTATTGTACCGGGAGTGCCAAAAGGGGTCTGGGGGTCCACCGGGGGGTGGGGGGGTCTACATGCCCCAGGGGGCCACATGGACTGTAGGGGTGTGCGCCTTGGCCTATATGGGCCAAGGGCACTAGCCCCAAGAGGCCCATGCGCCGAGAGAGAAAGGGGAGGAAGAGTCCTAAAAGAGGAAGGCACATCTTAGGTGCCTTGGGGAGGGTGGACTTCTCCCTGGCCGCACCCTTCCTTGGAGGAAGGGCCAAGACTGCACCCCCACCGCTCACCCTTGCCTCCTATATATAGTGGGGGAGAGGGAGGGCCTGAACGCACCATTTCCTTGCCCCTGGAGCAGCCCTCTCTCCCTCCTTCACCTCCTCCTCCTTCAAAGTGCTTGGCGAAGCCCTGCCGGAGAACCACAAGCTCCACCACCTCGTCGTTGTGTTGCCGGAGTTCTCCCTAAACTTATCCTTTACCCTTGCTGGATCAAGAAGGAGGAGACATCCCCGGGCTGTACGTGTGTTGAACACGGAGGCGCCGGCCGTTCGGCGCTAGATCAGACCTTCCGCGATTTGTATCGCCGCAAGTACGACTCCATCAACTGCGTTCTAGTAACGCTTCCACTTTGCGATCTACAAGGGTATGTGGATCCAACTCTCCTCTCGTAGATGTGCATCTCTTAGATTGATCTTGGGTGTTCGTAGGAAATTTTTTGTTTCCCATGCAATGTTCCCCAATAGTGGCATCATGAGCTAGGTCTATGCATAGATGACATCACGAGTAGAACACAAAAGAGTTTGTGGGCGTTGATATTCAGATTTCTTCCTCCCCTAGTCTTATTTTGATTCAGCGGTATTGTGGGATGAAGTGGCTCGGACCAACCTTACATGTCCACGTACATGAGACTGGTTCCATAGACAGACATGCAAATTGTTGCATAAAGATGGATGGCGGGTGTCTGTCTCTCCCACGTTAGTTGGATCGGATTCGATGAAGGCGGTCCTTGTAGAAGGTTGAATAGCAATTTGCATATCACCATTGTGGCTTTGCGTAGGTAAGAATCGTTCTTGCTAGATACCCATAGCAGCCACGTAAAACATGCAATAACAAATTAGAGGACGTCTAACTTGTTTTTGAAGGGTATGTTGTGATATGATATGGCCAAAGACATGATGAGATATATTTGATGTATGAGATAATCATGTTTTTAATAGTTTTTCACGACTTGCATGTCGATGAATACGGCAACCGGCAGGAGCCATAGGGTTGTCTTTAATTATTGTATGACATGCGTGTCAATCATTAAACGTTTGTAATGCTTTACTTCATCGCTAAGCGGTAGAAATAGTAGTAGAAGCATGGTTGGCGTGACAACCCCGATGGCAGCACGATGATGGAGATCATGGTGTCATGCCGGTGACGATGGAGATCATGCCGGTGCTTTGGAGATGGAGATCAAAAGCACAAGATGATGGCCATATCATGTCACTTATGATTTGCATGTGATGTTAATCCTTTTATGCATCTTATTTTTCTTAGGACTATGGTAGCATTATAAGGTGATCCCTCACTAAAATTTCAAGGTATAATTGTGTTCTCCCCAAGTGTGCACCATTGCGAAAGTTCGTCGTTTTGAGACACCACGTGATGATCGGGTGTGATAGACTCTACGTTCACATACAATGGGTACAAGCTAGTTTTGCACATGCGGAACACTTGGGTTAAACTTGACGAGCCTAGCATGTACAGACATGGCCTCGGAACACAAGAGACCGAAAGGTCAAGCATGGGTCATATAGTAGATGTGATCAACATGGAGATGTTCACCATTCAAACCACCTCATATCACATGATGATCGGACTTGGGTTGGTGAATTTGGATCATGCTACACTCGGATGACCAGAGGGATGTCCATTTGAGTGGGAGTTCTTAAGTAATATGATTAATTGAACTCATTTATCATGAACAATAGTCTAAGTTGTCTTTGCAAATTTATGTTGTGGATCAATGGCTCGCGCAGTAGCTCCCCTGAATTTTAACGCATTCCTAGAGAAAGCTAAGCTGAAAGATGATGGAAGTAACTTTGTGGACTAGGCCCGTAATATGAGGATTATCCTCATGGCTGCCCAAAATGTTTATGTCCTTGATGCACCGCTTGGTACGCCACCCGCTCCCTCGTCTGTGGATGTTATGAACGCCTGCAGTCGCATGTTGATGAATACTCAATAGTTCAGTGCGCCATGTTGTATGGCTTAGAACCGGTACTTCAAAGGCATTTTGAACGCCATGGAGCATATGAGATGTTCCAAGAGTTGAAGTTTATTTTTGTGAAAAATGCCCGGATCGAGAGGTATGAGACCTCCGATAAGTTCTACACCTGCAAAATGGAGGAGAACACTTCTGTCAGTGAGCACATACTCAGAATGTCTGGGTACTACAACCGTCTGGCTGAGTTGGGAATTGAGCTCCCGCCTAAGGCGATCACTGACAGCGTTCTTCAATCGCTGCCACCTAGCTACAAGAGCTTTGTGTTGAACTATAACATGCAAGGGATGAATAGGTCAGTCTCCGAGCTGTTCGCGATGCTGAAAGTCGCTGAGTCAGATATCCAGAAGGAGCATCAAGTGTTGATGGTCAATAAAACCACTAGTTTCAAGAAGAGCAAGGGAAAGAAGGGAAACTTCAAGAAAGGTGGCAAAGCAGTTGCTCCTCCCATGAAGAAACCCAAGGCTGGACCTAAGCCAGAAACTGAGTGCTTCTATTACAAGTGAACTGGCCACTAGAAGCGGAATTGCCCCAAGTATCTGGCTGACAAGAAGGGGGCTAAAAAAAGGTATATGTGATATACATGTTATTGATGCGTACCTAACCAGCTCTCGTTGTAGTGCATGGGTATTTGATACCGGTGCGGTTGCTCACATTTGCAACTCTAAACAGGAACTTCGGAATAGACGGAGGCTGGCGAAGGACGAAGTGACGATGAGCGTGGGAAATGGTTCCAAGGTTGATGTGATCGCCGTCGGCACGCTCGCTCTTTGATTACCATTGGGATTAGTTATAGACTTGAATAATTGTTATTTAGTGCCTGCATTGAGCATGAACATTATAACCGGATCTTGTTAATGCGAGAGGGTTACTCATTTAAATCAGAGAATAATGGTTGTTCTATTTATATGGGTAATATCTTTTATGGTCATGCACCCATTGTGAGGGGTTTATTCCTATTGAATCTCGGTAGTGATGATACACATGTTCATAACATTGATGCCAAAAGATGTAGAGTTGATAATGATAGTACCACTTTCTTGTGGCACTACCGCCTAGGTCATATTGGTGTAAAGTGCATGAAGAAACTCCATGCCGATGGACTTTTGGAGTCTCTTGATTTTGAATCACTTAACACACGTGAACCATGCCTCATGGGCAAGATGACCAAAACCCCATTTTTCGGAACAATGGAACGGGCAAGTGATTTGTTGGAAATCATACATACTGATGTGTGTGGTCCAATGAGTGTTGACGCGCGCGGTGCATATCGTTATTTCCTCACCTTCACCGATGATTTGAGTAGATATGGGTATATTTACTTAATGAAGCATCAGTCTGAAACATTTGAAAAGTTCAAGCAATTTCAGAGTGAAGTCGAGAATCATTATAACAAGAAGATGAAATTCCTACGATCCGATCGAGGGGGAGCATATCTGAGTTATGAGTTTGGCAATCACTTAAGACAATGTGGAATTGTTTCACAGTTGACGCCACCTGGAACACCACAACGTAATGGTGTGTCCGAACATCGTAATCATACCTTATTGGATATGGTGCATTCTATGATGTCTCTTGCCGATCTACCACTATCGTTTTGGGGTTATGCGTTAGAGACACCTGCATTCACTTTAAATAGGGCACCATCTAAGTCCGTAGACACAACACCATATGAACTATGGTTTGGCAAGAAACCTAAGATGTCGTTTCTTAAAGTTTGGGGCTGCGATGGTTATGTCAAAAGGCTTCAGCCAGGAAAGCTCAAACCCAAAGCGGACAAATGCGTCTTCATAGGATACCCAAAGGAGATGGTTGGGTATACCTTCTATCTCACATCCGAGGGCAAAGTGTTTGTCGCTAAGAACGGTTCCTTTCTCGAGAAAGAGTTTCTCTCGAAAGAATTGAGTGGGAGGAAGATAGAACTTGATGAGGTTGTTGAACCTTCACTTCCACCAGATAGTAGTACGGTGCAGAAAGAAGTTTCTTTGGCACCTACTGAAAGAGCTGTATTTCGACTAGAGGGGGGGGTGAATAGGCGATTTTTATGAAAGTCTTCAAAACATGGAAGTTTCGAAGACAAACGATAGAACCGATCCTATTTATATGCAGCGGAAGGTAGACTACACTAGACAAGCCATAGTCAAGTATTCAATGAAGTGAAAGCACAAAGACTAATGGCAGCTAGACAGTATGGATCAGGATGGAAGATTGTATGAAGCCAATCATAACAAGTAGTCACGCAGTGAAGTCAAATAGATAAGGCAAGCAGGCAATGACTTCACAAGGACAGACAATGAGTAAAAAGAGGGAAGGGATAGAACGAGTAGCTTGGGGAAGACAATAATTTGTTAGACCAGTTCCAGTTGCTGTGACAACTGTACGTCTAGTTAGGGAGGCTGAGATTTAACTCAGAAGACCGCGTCTTCACCTTATTCCACTTGAGCTAAGGACACCTAGTCCTCGCCCAATCACTCTGGTAAGTCTTCAAGGTAGACTTCCAAACCTTCACAGACTTCGTTCACCGGCAATCCACAATGACTCTTGGATGCTCAGAACGCGACGCCTAACCGGCTGGAGGAATCACAGTCCTCAAGTGTAACAAGTCTTCAGGTTACGCAGACAGAAAGACTTCAATGATGCCTAAAACTCTTTGGCTCTGGGTGTTTGGGCTTTGTCCTCGCAAGGATCTCTCTCTCAAATGCTTCAGAGGTGGGTTGCTCTCAAACGACAAAAGCCGTGTAATAACTCTGAGCAGCCACCAATTTATGGTGTAGGGGGTGGGTTATTTATAGCCACTAGGCAACCCGACCTGATTTGTCCAAAGTGACCCTGGGTCACTAAGGAACTGACACGTGTTCCAACAGTCAGATTTCAAACACACGCGGCAACTTTACTTGGGCTACAAGTAAAGCTGACTCATCCAGCTCTGGATAAGATTTGCTCTCATTGTCTTCGCTCGAAGACATAGGATTTGGTTGAGCATCACTTTAGTCACTCTGACTTTGTTCACTTGGACCCCACTTAACAGTACGGTGGTTCCTATGACTCAACAAAGAAGAAAAGGAAACAACAAAACATCTAAGTCTTCGCGCTCCATAGTCTTCACACAATGTCTTCTCTTGTCATAGTCTTCAATATGATTATCTTCATATACCACCATTGTCGTCAATGTCTTCATACATTTTTAGGGGTCATCTCCGGTAGGTAAACCGAATCAATGAGGGACTACTACCTGTGTTATCCTGCAATTCTCACAAACACATTAGTCCCTCAACCAGGTTTGTCGTCAATACTCCAAAACCAACTAGGGGTGGCACTAGATGCACTTACAATCTCCCCCGTTTTTGGTGATTGATGACAAACTGGTTGAAGTTTTCAACGGGGATAAATGTATGTGAAATTGTAAGGATAAAGGATTGTCTTCATAAGTAGCAAAAGGCTCCCCCTAAAGATGTGCATATAATTAATTTGCTTTTGAATGCAAATGCACATGGCAGGTTGTACTTGTGGAGATCCTCTTCAACTTATGAAGACAATTTATCATGCACAATTGATATTTCAAATATAATGATATGCATAATGAGAAAGGACATCTGCAGAATGAATAAGTGCGGAATTTATCGTCGCACATGCAGAATTTATCATCGCATTACAGAGTATCAGAAAACGTAGCAGACAACCATCAAGTTTAAGTGTTACAAGTCAAAGAACCAAATGTAGCAAAAACGATAGTTGTAAACACTAGACAAAATATAAAGCACCCGCCCATATGGACCCGCTTGAAGACTATCAACTCATATGCTTCTCCCCCTTTTGTCAGTAAGGACCAAAAAGTTCTGAAGACATAGAGCCTCTACTCGTTCCTAGTTGGAGTAGGAGAAGATGCAGGGTCGGCGTTGGTGTTTGGCGGTGCAGAAGAAGTTGGAGCAGTGTCGACACGCGCTGAAGGAGGAGGTGGTGAGGTAGCATCATCTTGATCATCGATCACTCTGGCATCCACCGTTGCAGCGGAGGATGAATAGTCAGAGTCTTCAAGAGACGGAGTTCGACGCAAAACAACATTCCTTGAGGGAGTGTGGTCAAACTTGAATCTTTCACTGAACCCATCATCTTGAAGATCTGCTTCAGCACTCAGCAATGTCAAACTCTTCCATGACCTCCGACATGTTTCATGAGCAACAAAGGCATTCTTGGTGGCAAGGTTGCGAATATGATTGACGTCCACCCAGAGACTTTGCATCTGACGCTTCAGCCAGTAGTGATGCTTATCCTCTTTCTGATGTAAGGCAACGAGAAGTTCTCGGTCACTGAGAACACGAGATCGCTTCCAAGGCCTTTGGGCAATGGTGCTCTCAGTGGCTTCAGTCTCTGCATGGCGAGGTAAGCGAGTATGTCCAGCCAGAGGATAAACACGAGTGACTGCTGGAACTCCATCAATGGGCTGAGTGAAGCTTTGGTGATCATCATTGTGAAGACAAACATGCTCTTTGGCAGGCTCTTGGTATATGGCTTCAACTGACATATCAACCTCTGGCAAGAATATGAGATGGTTGCGAGCAGAAGGCTGATAGTTGATGGCAGAATGAAGCTTGATGAGGCGCATGATCCATGGAGTGTAGAACTTAAGTCCAAAGAGATCAGAGCCTGATACAGCCAACTACCCGATAAAGAAGTATTGAGCGTTGAAGCTGATGCCAATGAAGATATAGAAGACCAATGTCTTCATTGTGCCTTCAAGTTTGGCTGATGAAGAATGTCCTTTGATAGGCCATAGAGTTCGCCTGATGATATGATATATAGTGCATGGCAGATACTCAAGGTCTTCAACAAAGAACTCCTTTGGGTATTCAGCATCGAGTGGCAAAGGCTTCATCATGCTTAGCATTTGGCTCATGTTGGGCTTTGGCTTCTGAAAGATGCTCTCCAAAGCTTTGAAGTGGCGTTGACAACCAGGTTCATATAGTTCTCCTGGAGTGGGCAGGCCAGTTAGCTCAATGAGGTCAAAGGCTTTGGCTTCATGATGGACATTTCCTGTCATCCACTCAAGGACCCATGTCTTCGGATCCCTGTTGTAGCCGCGAATGTGGAGGGTTGCATAGAATTGCAGAAGCAGCTCTTCATTCGAGTGCTCTTTATTAGTCACAAAGTTCAGCAAGCCAGCATCATGGAAGCAATCAAGGGCTTCTTCAAGACAGGGCAATCCAGTAATGGCTTCAGTGTCAAGACGCATATGTGGGAAGATGCGCCCTTGATCATAGAGAACTGGTGAATAATAGCTACGTTGTTGATGGCTCCAGAACCTATCTGATGAAATCCTTGGTTTGGAGTAGGGGTTCTTGGCGCTATCAAAGAAAGTGTTGTGCGCAATGAATCCATTAGCATTGAAGGACCATGGCGAAGTGGCAGTACCTGGGAACCTGGGCAGTCTTGGCTTTGGCTTCTGAACCTGAGGCATGTGCTCGACGTGGTAATCATATTGAGGACCGGTAGCAGGTGGATCAGCAGCAGGCAGAGGAACCAGAAGAGGCCATTTGACAGAGATGAGCTAGTCATCTTTGTCGTATGCTTGCTCGATATTATGGGGCCTTGGAGGTGGAACACGAGCAGTGACATTGACTTCGGGCTATTGAGTGGCGTCAGGTGCAACACTGGCTTCAGGTGCCATCACTTCAGGCACCACATTGAGTTCAGGCGCCACATTAGCTTTAGCCATGAAAACGTCATTGGCTTCAGTGTTGGTGTTGGTGGCAGCCTCAAAATGAGTAACCTCCACTTCAGGAGCTGGAGGGTAGGACACGTTCTCCTCGAGAACAACTTCGTTGGTGGGGGGGGTGTGGCAACACGTGCTTCTTCTTCTCTTGTTTGTTCTTCATCGGCTGATGCAGCCGGAATATCTTCAGCCGCTTTGGCTTCAGACTCAGGGACGTTCACAGTAGGAGAGGCTTCAGGAACAGATTGGTGCTCATCTCCTTCTGGAACACTGGAAGGATCGACTTGAGGCCTTGGTCCTTTGCGAAGCCCGCAGAATGCTGGCGACACTTCTGGAGATGGAGTTGGTTGGGCCTCAAAGTCTTCGTCTTCAAGCACCGAACTGGTGACTTGAGTTGGGGGAGTTACTAGTGATTCTTGTGGGTGATCATCCCATGAGTCATCCTGAGCAATTGGCGTCAATGGACGACCAATGCTGATGCGTTCGCTGTTCGTGAGAACAGGCGATGATACCACATTGTATTCGATCTGAGGAAGGACTTCATCATGTTCAACATTGTCGTGATGACCAATGTCTTCAGCTGCGGTGGGGTCAACAGCTGGAATGTCTTCAGTAGCCTATGTGGGAGCAGGCTCATGAACAGTCAGGCGACGTTCTTGGTGTGCAGAGGCAGGACGAGCAACAGAAATTGGCTCGACGACAAGGGGCTCTGTGGGAGCAGCCCGGACCTTCTTGATCTTGCGCTTCTTGGAGGATGGAGCATCACCAGTGGTGTTCTTGTGCTTGCGGGCTTCAGCTTCAGCGACCTTTGTCTTCTTGAGCTCTGAAGCAACTGTGGGGGCCTTAGGCTTCAGGCCTGTCATGCTGGCAGGGAAGACAATGTGAGGTTTTTCCTGCCTTGATTCTTCAACTGGGGCCACAGTTGGCTTCTTCTTCTTTGCAGCCATCATGGGGTCGATGCCTGGACGCCCAAGGGCCTTGCGCTTCTCAGCTTCATTGTAAGCTTGAACACACTTGGCAGCCAAAGCCTTTATGCGCTCACGAGAGCCTTTAGCTTCTTCACGCTTCTTGTGAAAGGCTTCCTTGAGCTCATGCATCATGACTTTGAAATTCTGGATATCTTGGACGCTGAGCTTGGCCATATGCTTCTTGAATTGAGCCTTTTCAAAATCAATCTTTTGCTTTAGCTCAACAATTCTCTAAGCAAGAGCTAGCTCAGAAGCAATGGTGTCGTTGAATGAGACGCTTAGGCCAATCAGAAGTTGCAGATCATCGAAGCTGAGGTTGGGGGTGTCAAACCACTCATCAATGAAGTTATTGATGACTGCCACGTCAAAGAGAGGAAAGTCATTGAAGATTTCTGCATCTTGCTTGCTCTTTATCAGTTGTTCAAGAGCGTCATCAGCAAGATCTTCATCACTTGATAGATCGATGGCTTCATTTTCGTTCCTCAGAACAGCAGCAGGAGTCAGAGCTGGACCAGTGGAGTGCATAGGCTTCTTCTGTAGCTTCTTCGGCTTGGAGATGCTAGAGTGTTCTTCAGACTGCACACTTGGTGCAGGTGGAGCAGTGGCCAGAGGCTTCACTCTTGAAGCTATTGGTGGAGTGGAAGGCTTCGAAGCCTTGGATTTCTTCTTCTTCTTTGGCTTCGGAGGTGCAGGCGCTTCATCAGAGTCAGCGTCATCTGCAGGTTGATCCACATCTGCCCCTTGAACCCTTATATGACTGATGAGACCTTCTAAGTTGTAGAAGGGCCCAACCAGATTTGGTTCAGCTTCGCGTGTGCCATCGGCACGAGGCGCAGAGGGGCCAGGATTGAAGTCTAATCCCCAAGTTTTCTTGTTCTCCTTGGCAGAGTTCTTGGCATACTGGAGGTTGCGCTTGAACAGATTATCGTCACGACACCATAGCAATGATGATGGGTCAGCATCTGCTGGTTGTGGCCCTCGGACCATGCAAGGATAGAAGCCTTGAGCAATGGTTTCAGCTTGTGTCCTAGGTGGAAGACTTTTGTACAGAATGTCTCCCCATGGTCGCTTGATGGCATTCTTCTCAGCATACTCCTGGGTCACAAACCTGTACTTGAACCACTGTTCTGCCCAATATCTTTGAATCCATTGGATTCGAGTTTTTCTCTGATTGTAGTCCTCCTCTGGATCAGTCTTGTACATTTCATGGAGGCCAGGATACAAATATCTGGAGGTGTTTCCATGGCACTGTCTGCCACCCTTCCTAACAGACTTCTCAGTTGACATTGGGTTCAAACTGAAAGGCTTCAACACTGTCAAAGGCTTCCGTTTGCTGGTCAGATAGGAACTGGCTTCGGGAGAGTTGATGTGATGCTGTAAGAATTCTGCAAATGAATGCAGACTATGAGAACCAAGGGATTCTCCCACGGACATGTACCTATGACAGCATTAGAGATGCGAGGGAAGGGGAAGAGGTCATATGCATTCTCAGAAGATTTTGAAGATAAATCAGTTTAGAAGACATTGACCTCATAGCGCGAAGACATTCACTTATATGTTGTGAGTTGGTTCCAGATTTGTACGAATCCAAGAATAGGTACAAGTGAGGAATCTAACTATGTGTGAAGCATAAGTGAATATACTAGGCAAAGTATGAGATGCAGACAGGATAGATCCAAATATGTGGAGCCAGAAACTTCTTTTGGTAGAAAGGATGAATCTATATCGGATCAAGAAGACGGTAAAAAGAGAGTTTTAATTTACCACACGATGAACTGCTAGACGGAGAAGAAGTGGATGCCGAGCAGTTCGATCTTCCATGCCCTAACTTGGCGACGGAGGACACCTACGGCGGCGGCGGCAGAGAAGAAGATGTCCGTGGCCGGCGTGAAGACGGCATCAACGAGGTCGCGGTAGCTAAGCGCTTCGTCGCTGGCGTCGTCGAGAGCTAGCGGAGGCGCTAGGGTTGGTCGAGGTGGAGAGGTGGTAGAAGAGTTTTTGACCGTGATAGGACGAGCATTTATAAGTAGGAGAGACGGCACGGTGCAATTACGCAGGTGCCCCTGGCGGTTCACATCTGAGGGACACGTGGCAGACGTGCAATACATGGGGAGTTGTTCCATGTGCCCACGCACGCCTGGACTGTCGGGGTGGTCGTTTCGGCTTCTCCGGATTTCAAGCAATAAGGATTGAGCATTAAAACAGATTTAATGTTTGTCTCTGTATCTTCTACTGACAAGGACGCATAGAAGACATTCAACGGTTCCAATAGAATGCATATGATTTGGATAGATAGAGTTTGAGGTGAGAAAGCATAGAGAGGTTAGGGTCCGATCACATTCACTTAGTTCAAAAGATTCAAATAAGAAGACATAGCTATAAGTGAATGATGTAGAGGACATAACACAAGTCTATATATGTCATATATGAAGATAAACCAAATGCGAAGATTTTGCAAATGTAACGCCAAGAGAAACACTTCAAACAAATATTTGGTGGTGGCGTTACCCACCTTATAGGAAGTATTAGACCCGCACACGGCGCACAATTATGGTGGCGCTCCGATGTCAAATTCCGCGTTAATATATTCACACCCAGAATGTAAGTCTTCATTGATTGAAGATATACTTTACTTCGTGTGTTGCACATCTAAGTCATCAACATGCAAAGTGTTAGGATGTGTGCCTGATTACATGACATTTGAGGATTCTAAGATATTTAGCTCACATCACAACTTGCAAAACCTTTTCTCATCCAAGGGCTTTGTGAAGATATCTGCCAGCTGCTCTTCAGTGTTGACGTGTATGATATCAATATCTTCCTTCATGACATGATCTCTGAGAAAGTGATGATGAATTTCAATGTGCTTTTTCTTCAAGTGCTGAATTGGGTTGTTGGCAATCTTGATGGTGCTTTAATTGTCGCAATAGAGTGGCACATGCTTCAGATGGACACCATAGTCCTTGAGAGTTTGCTTCATCCAGAGAAGCTGAGCGCAGCAATGTATTCAGATTCAGCTGTGGAGAGTGATACACAGTTCTGCTTCTTTGAAGACCAATAGATAAGTGATCATCCCAGAAAGTGACATGTGCCTGATGTAGACTTGCGATCAACTTTGTCACCATCATAATCAGCATCTGAGAATCCAACTAGATCAAACTCTATGCCCTTTGGATACCATAATCCTAGTGTTGGGGTGTAAGCCAAATATCGAAGAATTCGCTTCACGGCTACGTGATGCGATTCCTTTGGTGCCGCTTGGAATCGAGCACACATGCAAACACTAAGCATAATATCTGGCCTAGATGCACATAAATAAAAGAACCAATCATGGAGCGGTATACCTTTTGATCGAAATCTTTACCATTGGCATCGGGACTCAGATGACTTTTAGTTGGCATAGGCGTCGTGTATCATTTGCAGTCTTGCATTCCAAACTTCTTCAGGCAATCTTTGAGGTATTTCTCTTGAGATATGAAGATGCCGTTGCTTTGCTGACGAATTTGAAGACCAAGGCAGAACTTGAGCTCACCCATCAGGGACATCTGATATTGCTCTTGCATTATGTGAGCGAACTCATCACTGTATCTTTTATCAGTGCAGCCAAAGATAATGTCATCCACATAGATTTGGCACACAAACAGTTCACCATCATATGTCTTCGTGAAGAGTGTGGGATCTAGGGAACCAGGTTTGAAGCCTTTGCTCTTCAGGAAGTCTTTGAGTGTGTCATACCAAGCACGAGGGGCTTGTTTGAGGCCATACAGTGCCTTGTTGAGCTTGTATACCATATCGGGACATTTTGGATCTTCAAAGCCAGGTGGTTGTGCAACATACACTTCTTCTTCAATCTTGCCATTGAGAAAAGCACACTTCACATCCATTTGATACAGAAGGATGTTGTGATGGTTTGCATAGGCTAGCAGTATGCGAATAGCTTCAAGCCTAGCCACAGGAGCAAACGTTTCATCAAAGTCAATCCCTTCAATTTGAGTGTATCCTTGAGCAATGAGACAAGCTTTGTTTTTGACAACTTGACCATGCTCATCTTGCTTGTTGCGATATATCCATTTTGTGCCTATTATGTTGTGCTTGCGGGGGTCAGGGCGCTTGACAAGTTCCCATACGTTGTTTGGCTCAAACTGTTGAAGCTCTTCTTGCATAGCTTGAATCCATTCATGTTCCATAAAGGCTTCAACAACTTTCTTGGGTTCAGATATTGAGACAAATGCAAGGTGCCCACAGAAATTTGCTAGCTGTGTTGCTCTTGAACGAGTGAGTGGACCAGGTGCATTGATGCTGTCAATTATCTTCTCAACTTGTACTTCATTTGCAACACGAGGATGAGCTGGACGAAGATTTTGCTCTTGCTGGTCATTGTCATCATGAGGAGGATTGTCTTTAGGCTGAGCATTGTCTTTAGGTTGATTTGGAGCAGAAATGATGAGTTCCTCGTCAGGCTGTGCTTCAGAAGGCATGATTTCACCTGTTCCCATTAGCTTGATAGATTCACTAGGTGGAGCTTCATCCAACACATTTGGCAGGAACTCTCTTTGTGAGCCATTCGTTTCATCAAACCTCACATCCACAGTTTCAACCACTTTATAAAGAAAGAGGTTGAAGACTCTGTAGGAATGCGAGTCCTTTCCGTAGCCGAGCATGAAACCTTCATGTGCTTTTGGTGCAAATTTTGACTTGTGATGTGGATCCTTGATCCAGCACTTAGCTCCAAATACCCTGAAGCAACTGACATTTGGCTTCTTGCCAGTAAGGAGTTCATAGGAAGTTTTCTTCAGAAGCTTGTGAAGATAAATACGGTTGATGACATGGCATGCTGTATTAATAGCTTCGGGCCAGAACCTTCTTGGTGTCTTGTATTCATCGAGCATCGTTCGATCCATCTCAATTAGGGTTCTGTTCTTGCGCTCCACGACGCCATTCTGTTGAGGTGTGTACAGAGCTGAGAACTCATGAGTGATTCCCATTGTATCCAGATAAAGATCAAGGCTGGTATTCTTGAACTCAGTGCCATTGTCACTTCTGATATGTTTGATCTTGACGCCATAGTTGTTCATGGCACGGTTGGCGAAGTGTTTGAAGACATCCCGCACTTCAGTCTTGTAGAGATTATGTGCACCCATGTGTATCTTGAATAATCATCAACAATGACGAAGCCATAGATACAAGCTGTGGTAGTGAACGTGGAGTAGTGAGTAGGGCTAAATAAGTCCATGTGAAGTAGCTCGAAGGGTTGGGATGTCGTCATTATTGTCTTCGAGGGATGCTTGGCCCTAGTCATCTTCCCAGCTTCACAGGCACCACACAGATGATCTTTCTTGAACTTGATGCCCTCGAAGCCTACGACGTGCTTCTTCTTCGCGAGAGTGTGCAAGTTCCTCATGCCGGCATGTCTTAGCCTCCGATGCCAGAGACAGCACTCTGAAGCTCTTGCTAGAAGACATATGGCCATCTGTGGTCCTGCTGAGATATCTACCATATACAGATCATCTTTCCAATATCCTTCAAAGACTAGAGACTTGTCAGATTCCATTAGTACAAGGCAACAATATTTTCCAAATATCACAATCATGTTTAAGTCACAAAGCATTGTGACATACATTAAGTTGAAACCAAGGGATTCAACAAGCATGACTTTATCCATGTGCTGATCCTTTGAGATTGCAACTCTACCTAGACCCAATACTTTGCTTTTATCAGTATCAGCAAATGTGATGTGACTCTTGTCAGATGGCCGTAAGGTTGAGTCCATAAGAAGACTTCGATCTCCAGTCATATGATTAGTGCATCCGCTATCCATAATCCATTCTGAAGTCTTTGGTGTCATGCCCTACAGTGCAGTTAGGGGGATAGGCTTCACGAATAGTCAATGTGAAGCATAAACATTTGATGTACAAGCAGATTATGAAAGCTTAGATCCAAGTTGGGACTGATAGGATGATTGGCAAGTGATTCAGGAACGAAATACATAGTAAGACCATTTGGGCATTTGATCTTGCGCCCTACAAGTTGTTTTAGGTCCCCAGCAATAGCATCAGACGCCTTTGATTTTTGGCTGGAGACCTTTCCCTGCAAGAGAAAGTTAATTCTTCTTAAGCACCCACATCTTCAGGGGTGGCTTAGAAGCAATGAGTCTAAGAGCAGCATCTGAGAATTTTGGCTTTGGAGCCCTAGCAAATAGTCTTGCAGTAGGAGAATAATACTCATAAGAATAAGCAGAAAAGTTCTTTATTTTGTGAATATAGTGGTTTGAGGAAACACGCTCATATTCATGGGTCTGAGTATAATTTCCCTGCAAAACATTGGCATTGGGGTGACTCAGGTGAGTCCTCTATCTGTATGAAGCCTTAGGACCGTATGAAGCCTTTGGTATAGGGTTTGTCTTCTTCCCAGGTGGTGTCATGATGACATTTACTGGAAGCTTCTCAAGACAAACTTTGGGAACCCAGATCTTCTTCATAGGTGGCCCGTTCCTGCAATTAGTACCAATATACCTGGCAAACACTTCACCATTCTGATTCTTAAACAATTTATAGTTTGCATCAAAGGATTCATCAATGATAATAGGATTAGCACAAGTGAAGCCAAATAAGGTAGACGGATCCGCTGAAGGTTCCTTAGCAGCAACCCATGTGGTTTTGAGGTACTGCTCAGGCTTCCAGTATGAACCATCAACATTCATTTTCCTCTCGAACCCTACACCCTCTTTCCTAGGGTTTCGGTTCAGAATCTGCTTTTTGAGGACATCACATAACGTCTGATGCCCTTTGAGGCTTTTGTACATCCATGTTTCAAGCAAAGTCTTCAACCTAGCATTTCATCAGCAATGGTAGTGGTATCCTCAGCAGAGGGGTTAGTTACCACATCAGCAGTTGAAGATATTGTAACAGTAGCAGCAGTAGAACATTCAACAACAGATGTAGCGTTATCACGCTCAATGCATTTTAGACATGGTGGTTCAAATCCTTCCTGAGCGGAGCTGATCTGTTGAGCGTGGAGTGACTCATTTTCTTTTTGAAGATCTTCATGAGCCGCTTTCAATTTCTCAAGATCTCGCTTCCTTTGAAGATAATCGTGAGAAAGCTTTTCATGAGTTTTTGAGAGCGATTCATGAAGACTTTCAAGTTCCTCGTATTTAACATGAACATTTTTTATGTCTTCAATTAAGGACTGAGAACGGGTCATTTCCACGTCCAACAGGTCATCGCTTTTGTCTAACAGTTTTTGCAATTTTAGCAAGTGTTTTGTAGCTAGGTTTGGATTCACAAGCTGAGTCATCTTCACTGGATGTTTGCAAGTAAGCATCGCGTGATTTTACCTTGGCATCGCATGCCATGAAGCAGTAGGTGGGAGCAGAGTCGTCGTTCTCATTATCATCAGTGTTGGTGACGGGGCCATTGTCTTCAGTGTTGAAGATGGACTTGGCAACGTAGGCTGTGGCTAGAGCCAGACTTGCAACACCAGAATCGGACTCCTCCTCAGACTCCACCTCCGCTTCTTCTGAAGCAGACTCCTCCTCTGAATCCATCTCCTTGCCAACAAACGCACGAGCCTTGCCAGATGAATTCTTCTTGTGTGATGAAGACTTGGAAGAAAACTTTGAGGATTTCTTCTTTTTCTTGTCATCAGAATCATATTCCCTGCTCTTCTTCTTCTTCTTCTCATTGTCCCATTGAGGACACTCAGAGGTGTAATGACCAGGTTTCTTGCACTTATGACATGTTCTCTTCTTGTAGTCATGGGTAGAAGCTTCATCATTTCTTGAGCTGGATCGTGAAGACTTTCTGAAGCCTGTCTTCCTAGTGAATTTCTGGAACTTCTTCACAAGCATGGCAAGCTCCTTTCCAATGTCTTCAGGATCATCAGAACTGCAGTCAGATTCTTCTTCAGATGAGGAAGCAGCCTTTGCCTTCAAAGCGCGAGTTCGGCCATAGTTGGGACCGTAGATGTCACGTTTCTCAGATAGCTAGAACTCATGTGTGTTGAGCCTCTCAAGTATGTCAGGCGGATCGAGAGTCTTGAAGTCAGGGCGTTCTTGAATCATCAGGGCAAGGATGTCAAAGGAGCTGTCAAGTGATCTCAGGAGTGTCTTGACGATTTCATGCTTGGTGATCTCAGTGGTGCCAAGTGCCTGAAGCTCATTTGTGATATTAGTGAGGCGATCAAATGTGTGCTGGACATTCTCATTGTCGTTTCTCTTGAAGCGATTGAAGAGGTTGCGAAGGACACTGATCCTTTGATCTCTCTGAGTTGAGACGCCTTCGTTGACCTTAGAGAGCCAGTCCCAGACTTGCTTCGACGTTTCCAGAGCACTCACATGACCATACTGTCCTTTGGTCAGATGGCCATAGATGATATTCTTGGCAGTGGAATCCAGTTGAACGAGCTTCTTGACATCAGCAGGGGTGAGACCTTCACCAGTCTTGGGAACGCCGTTCTTGACGACATACCAGAGGTCCACATCAATGGCTTCAAGATGCATGCACATCTTGTTCTTCCAGTAGGGATATTCAGTGCCATCGAAGACGGGGCACGCAGCGGAGACTTTGATTATCCCTGCAGTTGACATAGCTAAAACTCTAGGTGGTTAAACCGAATCACACAGAACAAGGGAGTACCTTGCTCTAATACCAATTGAAAGAGCTGTATTTCGACTAGAGGGGGGTGAATAGGTGATTTTTATGAAAGTCTTCAAAATATGGAAGTTTCGAAGACAAACGATAGAATCGATCCTATTTATATGCAGCGGAAGGTAGACTACAGTAGAAAGCCATAGTCAAGTATTCAATGAAGTGAAAGCACAAAGACTAATGGCAGCTAGGCAGTATGGATCAGGATGGAAGATTGTATGAAGCCAATCATAACAAGTAGTCACGCAGTGAAGTCAAACAGATAAGGCAAGCAGGCAATGACTTCACAAGGACAGACAATGAGTAAAAAGAGGGAAGGGATAGAACCAGTAGCTTGGGGAAGACAATGATTTGTTAGACCAGTTCCAGTTGCTGTGACAACTGTACGTCTAGTTAGGGAGGCTGAGATTTAACTCAGAAGACCGCGTCTTCACCTTATTGCACTTGAGCTAAGGACACCTAGTCCTTGCCCAATCACTCTGGTAAGTCTTCAAGGTAGACTTCCAAACCTTCACAGACTTCGTTCACCGGCAATCCACAATGACTCTTGGATGCTCAGAACGCGACGCCTAACCGGCTGGGGGAATCACAATCCTCAAGTGTAACAAGTCTTCAGGTCACGCAGACAGAAAGACTTCAATGATGCCTAACACTCTTTGGATCTGGGTGTTTGGGCTTTGTCCTCGCAAGGATCTCTCTCTCAAATGCTTCAGAGGTGGGTTGCTCTCAAACGACAAAAGCCGTGTAATAACTCTGGGCAGCCACCAATTTATGGTGTAGGGGGTCGGTTATTTATAGCCACTAGGCAACCCGACCCGATTTGTCCAAAGTGACCCTGGGTCACTAAGCAACTGACACGTGTTCCAACAGTCAGATTTCAAACACACGCGACAACTTTACTTGGGCTACAAGTAAAGCTGACTCATCCAGCTCTGGATAAGATTTGCTCTCATTGTCTTTGCTCGAAGACATAGGATTTGGTTGAGCATCACTTTAGTCACTCTGACTTTGTTCACTTGACCCTACTTAAAAGTACAGTGGTTCCTATGACTCAACAAAGAAGAAAAGGAAACAACGAAACATCTAAGTCTTCGCGCTCCATAGTCTTCACACAATGTCTTCTCTTGTCATAGTCTTCAATATGATTATCTTCATATACCACCATTGTCGCCAATGTCTTCATACATTTTTAGGGGTCATCTCCGGTAGGTAAACCGAATCAATGAGGGACTACTACCTGTGTCATCCTGCAATTCTCACAAACACATTAGTCCCTCAACCAGGTTTGTCGTCAATACTCCAAAACCAACTAGGGATGGCACTAGATGCACTTACACCTACATCAGTTGAAGACAAAATTAATGATGGTGATCATGAACTTTCAGATCAAGTTAGTATCGAACCTCGTAGGTCGACAAGGATATGTTCTGCTCCTGAGTGGTATGGTAACCCTGTCTTAGAGGTCATGTTGTTGGACAACGATGAACCTACGAGCTATGGAGAAGCAATGGTGGGCCCGGATTCCGACAAATGGTTAGAGGCCATGAAATCCGAGATGGGATCCATGTATGAAAACAAAGTATGGACTTTGGAAGTATTACCTGAAGGGCGAAAGGCCATTGAGAATAAATGGATCTTCAAGAAGAAGACGGACGTGGACGGTAATGTCACCGTCCATAAAGCTCGACTTGTGGCAAAGGGGTTTTCACAAGTTCAAGGAGTTGACTATGATGAGATTTTCTCACCCGTAGCGATGCTTAAGTACGTCAGAATCATGTTGGCAATAGCTGCATTTTTCGATTATGAAATCTGACAGATGGATGTCAAAACATCATTTACTATAGGATTCCTTAAGGAAGAGTTGTATATGATGCAACCGGAAGGTTTTGTCGATCCAGAGAATGCTAACAAAGTGTGCAAACTCCAGCGATCCAGTTATGGACTGGTGCAAGCATCTCGGAGTTGGAATCTTCGATTTGATGAGGTGATCAAAGCGTTTGGGTTTGTACAAGTTTTTGGGGAAGCTTGTATTTACAGGAAAGTGAGTGGGAGCTCTATAGCGTTTCTAATATTATATGTGGATGACATATTGCTGATTGGAAACAATGTAGAAATTTTGGGAAACGTGAAGAGATATTTGAACAAGAGTTTTTCAATGAAGGACCTAGGAGAAGTTGCTTTCATATTAGGTATCAAAATATATAGAGATTGATCGAGACGGCTAATAGGACTTTCACAAAGCACGTACCTTGACAAGATTTTGAAGAAGTTCAAAATGGATCAGTCCAAGAAGGGGTTCTTGCCTGTTTTGCAAGGTGTGAAGTTGAGTAAGGCTCAATGCCCAACGACTATAGAGGATAGAGAAAAGATGAGTGTCATCCCCTATGCTTCAGCCATAGGCTCTATCATGTATGCAATGTTGTGCACAAGACCAGATGTCAACCTTCCCATAAGTATGGCGGGAAGGATTCAAAGTAATCCTGGAATGGAGCACTGGACAATGGTCAAGAATATCCTTAAGTACCTGAAAAGGACTAAGGAAATGTTTCTCATTTATGGAGGTGATCAAGAGCTCGTCGTAAAGGGTTACGTCGATGCAAGCTTTAACACTGATCCGGATGACTCTAAGTCTCAAACCGGATACGTATATATTCTTAATGGGGGAGTGGTAAGCTGGTGCAGTTCCAAGCAAAGCGTGGTAGCTGATTCTACATGCGAAGCGGAATACATAGCTGCCTCAGAAGCAGCAAAGGAAGCTGTCTGGATGAAGCAGTTCATGACAGATCTTGGAGTTGTGCCCAGCGCCTTGGACCCAATGACTATGTTCTGTGACAACACTGGTGCCATTGCTCGAGCCATGGAACCAAGGTTTCACAAGAGGACCAGACACATAAAGTGACGCTTCAATTCCATCCGCGATTCGATCAAGGAGGAGGACATAAACATTTGCAAAGTACACACGAATCTGAATGTTGCAGATCCGTTGACTAAACCTCTTCCACGGGCAAAACATGATCAACACCAGAACTCTATGGGTGTTAGATTCATTACCATGTAATGCTAGATTACTGACTCTAGTGCAAGTGGGAGACTATTGAAAATATGCCCTAGAGGCAATAATAAAATGGTTATTATTATATTTCCTTGTTCATGATAATCGTTTATTATCCATGCTATAATTGTATTGATTGGAAACTCAAATGCATGTGTGGATACATAGACAAACAACATGTCCCTAGTGAGCCTCTACTAGACTAGCTTGTTGATCAAAGATGGCCATGGTTTCCAGGTCATATACATGAGTTTTCATTTGATAACAGGATCACATCATTAGGAGAATGATGTGATGGACAAGACCCAAACTGTGAACGTAGCATATAATCGTGTCAATTTATTGCTATTGTCTCCTGCATGTCAAGTATATGTAGCTATGACCATAAGGTCATGCGACTCACTGACACCGGAAGAGTACCTTGTGTGTACCAAACATCACAACGTAACTGGGTGACTATAAAGGTGCTCTATGGGTATCTGTTGAGTTAGCATGGATCAAGACTGGGATTTGTCACTCCGTATGATGGAGAGGTATCTCTGGGCCCTCTCGGTAATACAACATCACAAGAAGCTTGCAAGCAATGTGACTAAGGTGTTAGTTGCGGGATCTTGTATTACGGAACGAGTAAAGAGACTTGCCGGTAACGAGATTGAACTAGGTATGGAGGTACCGACGATCGAATCTCGGGCAAGTAACATACCAATGGACAAAGGGAACTGCATACGAGATTGTCTGAATCCTTGACATCGTGGTTCATCCTGTGAGATCATCGTGGAACATGTGGGAAACAATATGGGTATCCAGATCCTGCTATTGGTCATTGGCCAGAGAGGTGTCTCGGTCATGTCTACATGGTTCCCGAACCCGTAGGGTCTAGACACTTAAGGTTCAGGTGACGCTAGAGTTGTAATGGGAATTGTATGTGATTAATCGAAAGTTGTTAGAAGTCCCGGATGAGATCCCGGACGTCACGAGGAGTTCCAGAATGGTCCCAAGGTAAAGATTTATATATGGGAAGTCCTGTTCTGGTCGCCGGAAAAGTTTCGCGTAGTATCGGTATTGTACCGAGAGTCCGAAAGGGGTCCGGGGGGTCCACCTGCCCCTGGGGGCCACATGGCCTGTAGGGATGTGCGCCTTGGCCTATATGGGCCAAGGGCACCAGCCCCAAGAGGCCCATGCGCCAAGAGAGAAAGGGGAGGAAGAGTCCTAAAAGGGGAAGGCACCTCCTAGGTGCCTTGGGGAGAGTGGACTCCTCCTTGGCCGCACCCTTCCTTGGAGGAAGGGCCTAGGCTGCACCCCCACCCATCCCCCTTGCCTCCTATATATAGTGGGAGGGCCTAAACGCACCAATCCCTTGCCCCTGGAGTGATACGTCTCCAATGTATCTATAATATTTGATTGTCCCATGCTATTATATTATCCATCTAGGATGTTTTATATGCATTTATATGCTATTTTATATGATTTTTGGGACTAACCTATTAACCTAGAGCCCAGTGCCAGTTTCTGTTTTTTCCTTGTTTTTGAGTATCGCAGAAAATGAATACCAAATGGAGCCCAATTGACGTGAAACTCAGTGGAGGATGTTTTTGGACCAGAAGAAGCCCAAGGAGTACCACAGATGGACCAGGGGAGTCCCGGGCTGCCCACGAGGGTGGGGTGCGCGCCCACCCCCTGGGCGCGCCCACTATCTCGTGGCCACCTCGGGGACCCCCTTACTTGTTCCCGACTCCAACACCTCTTATATATATAGAAACCTCCAAAAAATAACCTAGATCAGGAGTTCCGCCGCCGAAAGCCTCTGTTGCCACCGAAAACCAATCTAGACCCGTTCTGGCACCCTTCCGGAGGGGGGAATCCCTCTCCGGTGGCCATCTTCATCATCCCGGCCCTCTCCATGATGAGGGGGAGTAGTTCACCCTCGGGGCTGAGGGTATGTATCAGTAGCTATGTGTTTGATCTCTCTCTCTCTCTCTCTCTCTCTCTCTCTCTCTCTCTCTCTCTCTCTCTCTCTCTCGTGTTCTTGAGATGGCACGATCTTGATGTATCGCGAGCTTTGCTATTATAGTTGGATCTTATGATGCTTCTCCCCCTCTACCTTCTTGTAATGGATTGAGTTTTCCCTTTGAAGTTATCTTATCGGATTGAGTCTTTAATAATTTGAGAACACTGGATGTATGTCTTGCGTGGGATACCTGTGGTGACAATGGGGTATTCTATTTGATTCACTTGATGTATGTTTTGGTGATCAACTTGCGGGTTCCGTGACCTTGGGAATCTATGCATAGGGGTTGGCACACGTTTTCGTCTTGACTCTCCGATAGAAACTTTGGGGAACTCTTTGAAGTACTTTGTGTTGGTTGAATAGATGAATCTGAGATTGTGTGATGCATATCGTATAATCATGCCCACGGATACTTGAGGTGACAATGGAGTATCTAGGTGACATTAGGGTTTTGGTTGATTTGTGTCTTAAGGTGTTATTCTAGTACGAACTCTATGATAGATCGGATGGAAAGAATAGCTTCGTGTTATTTTACTACGGACTCTTGAATAGATCGATCAGAAAGAATAACTTTGAGGTGGTTTCGTACCCTACAATAATCTCTTCGTTTGTTCTCCGCTATTAGTGACTTTGGAGTGACTCTTTGTTGCATGTTGAGGGATAGTTATATGATCCAGTTATGTCATTGTTGTTGAGAGAACTTGCACTAGTGAAAGTATGAACCCTAGGCCTTGTTTCAAAGCATTGCAACACCATTTATGCTCACTTTTATCATTAGTTACCTTGCTGCTTTTATATTTTCTTATTACAAAAACCTATATCTACTATCCATATTGCACTTGTATCACCATCTCTTCGCCGAACTAGTGCACCTATACAATTTACCATTGTATTGGGCGTGTTGGGGACACAAGATACTCTTTGTTATTTGGATGCAAGGTTGTTTGAGAGAGACCGTCTTCATCCTACACCTCCCATGGATTGATAAACCTTAGGTCATCCACTTGAGGGAAATTTGCTACTGTCCAACAAACCTCTGCACTTGGAGCCCCAACAACGTCTACAAGAAGAAGGTTGTGCAATAGACATCATGGAGCAGCCCTCTCTCCCTCCTCCACCTCCTCCTCATCCGTAGTGCTTGGCCAAGCCCTGCCGGAGAACGACAAGCTCCACCACCACGTCGTTGTGTTGCCGGAGTTCTCCCTCAACTTATCATTTCCCCTTGTTAGATCAAGAAGGAGGAGACGTCCCTGGGTTGTACGAGTGTTGAACGCGGAGGCGCCGTTCGTTCGGCTCTAGATCAGATCTTCCGCGATTTGAATCGCCGACGACTCCATCAACCGCGTTCTAGTAACGCTTCCGCTTTGCAATCTAGAAGGGTATGCGGATCCAACTCTTCTCTCGTAGATGTGCATCTCTTAGATTGATCTCGGGTGTTCGTAGGAATTTTTTTGTTTCCCATGCAACGTTCCCCAACATCCACGCCAACAAGCTCTGCCATGGTTATTGCCAAAGCTTGGATGCGTTCTCCCAGATCCTCGGCAGTCACCATGGCCCAATCAAAGGCCTTATCGCGGGCAAGTTCCGTTCCAATGGCAAGGAGCGAGCCAAGATTGACAAGTGGTTCCGATCCCGCGCCATAGATCAGATCGAGAAGCTAAGTTATGATGATGGGCATATGAGCATGCTGCCAATGTTCGCGCTCCGCTTCGCGTCCACGCTGCGCCTCGGCAAGTTCATGAACTGCCATTCTGTAACGCCCAAGATGCGATTATATCTCCTACATGTCGAGGCACGACTTAGAGGCATAATCGCATTTTGGTATGATCGCAAGAAGGTTATCTTCACACATTCCCATGTGCAAGAACAAAGGAAAAAATACATAGTTGGCTTACAATCGCCACTTCACACAATGCATAAATAAGTCATACATTCATCCAAGTACAATCATGGTCCGACTACAGACTAATCCAAATGAAAAGAAGATAACCACCCACTATGCCCGATCGGCCCTAGTAGGAACCACCACTAATCGTCGGGAAACGCCACGTACATACGCCCATGTTCCTCATCGAACTCCCACTTGAACTGAATCGTACTCGGTTGTACCTGCACCTGTGTTGGTAGTAAACTGTGAGTCATGAGGACTCAGCAATCCCATTCCCGGGTATCAAAACTACAAAGCCTTTGGGTAAGGAGAAAATATATAAATGGGCTGCTGCAAGCGCTAAGCGTAGATGCGGGGGCTAGCTTACGTATCATCAGAGCGAGAAGAGAAGTGAAAGCCATCGGTCGTGAACTAAATCATGATCACTAGATGATCCTGTCTACCTACGAGTCATCCATAACCCAGCCGTGTTCTCTTCCCGAACTCCCTCGAAAAGAGACCATCACGACTACTCACACGATAGTGTATTATGTTTGAGGTTTTGTGTCAAGTTATCTACAACCGGATATTAACAAATTCCAATCCGCCACATAACCATGGGCACGACTTTCGAAAGATCATAACCCTGCAGGGGTGTCCCAACTTAGCCCATCACAAGCTCTCGTGATCAACAGAGGTAAAAAACCCTTATCTTAGGGACTACCCGATCAGACTCGGAATCCCGGTGTACAAGATATTTCGACAATGGTAAAACAAGTCCAGCAAGACCTCCCGACGTGCCGCCACCCTAATAGGAGCCGTGCGTATCTCGTCTCAGGCCACAATCGGATGAGCATTACATACAGCAACCAGAAGCCCCAGTAACTGGGTGGCACCGCAAGTGGCTCTAGTTTGGACCAACACTCATGAGGAGCACTAGCCCAGGGTTGTTAATTAAGAATCCACGGGGTAGCTAGTCCCTATGAAAATTTTAGTTGTTATTAGGCAAATGTTAAAACCAAGGTTGGGCCTTGCTGGAGGAGTTTTATTCAAAGCGAACTATCAAGGGGTCCCTATGTACCCAACCGCGTTAGGAACGCAAAATCAAGGAACATAACACCAGTTTATCGGTTCTTAAGGCGGCATGAGTGGAACAAAACCCCGAGCAAAAGGCCAAGCCTTCCACCCATTGCCAAGTATATAGGTGCATTAATTTAGATAATGGATATTGTGTTATACCCAAAACCCAATCCACATGGAGCAAACTTCATCTTCACCTGCAACTAGCAACGATATAAGAGGGGGCTTGAGAAAAAGCGTAACTTAGCCAAACAATGGTTTGCTAGGTGGGTAGTTAGAGGTTTCATGGCAAGATGGGGGCTGACATGCAAAAGGATAGGTATCATGACAAAGCAATAGAGCGAGGCATCTAGCATAGCAACAATAGAGGTGATATCAAGGAATGGTCATTTTGCCCGAGATCCCGCAAGGAAGAAGAAGGAGTCCATGAAGAAGACAAACGGTCGTCAACGAACGATTCCTCACAACTCTAGAACGAAACCGAAGCTAACGAGAGAAGCAAACTGTAAAGAAACAAACAACATGGTAAACACACAAGCATAAACATGGCATGATGCACAACCAAGGATGATGCATGTCCAATTTAAATATGCATGGCATGGCAAAGTGCACAAACAAAACTACAAGTTAAGTGGAGCTCAATATGGAATGGGTTGCATATTGACGAAACACTACATTCAAATTATTTAGTTCGCTCTCGTTTATGTACCCAACAAAATTAAATGTTGTTAAACATGGCGAGAGGTGAAGCATAATAAAACTACCTATTTAGGCAATTTAAATGGGGCCAGAAACAACAAACAACAATTCCGGAAAAATCCCCATGTGCATAATTAGCAAGTTTTAAGCAAACAACAATTTAAACATTTCAATGTTGTTATCATGATGCAGATGACAAATGCAAGTTTTTAAGCAATTTTAGTTAAAAGTTGACATGAACATGATTTGAAGCATTTGTCACCGTGGTGGAAAGAAAGGGGTGCCACGACAACGACAACAGAATGGTGCCACGGCAAGATTCTGATGATCCGACAACTCGTCGAGATGTCGATGCAAAAGAAAGGTGGCATGAGCATGTCATGCGAAAGGAGGTGGGGTGATCCAACTACCGGGTTCCCATAGGTCGACGGCATGGCAAACGAGGAGGAACATGCAAGGACAACTCAGACACGGTGCAACAAGTGGAACATCTCATACAACACATGCATTCGTTCACGGGGTCATTGGTTCGGCGGTTATACCTTTGAAGCGAGCTTTTTCGGGGCGTTCGAGATCGAAGTGGAAGTAGTCGTTCACGAACGTTGTGTAAGTAGTGGTACACGACGACGGTAGTTGTACACGGGTCTTCGATGTGAGGTAGATGTACACATTTCGTAGATGTTCATGTCATCGTAGCCGTGGTACTTGGGGTCTCATCATGTAGTCATTTGTTGTAGTCGGATTTGACGGTCATGGAAAGGCTGGTCTTCACGAACCGTGCATGAAGGCAACAAAGAAAACATGGTGCTCGTGGTAGTGGCCGGAGTAAGCACATCCCGACAGGAGTTCACGAGCACTTGAGGCTATGGTGGCTTGAGCTGATGGCCATGGGGGGTCCGAATGCGGCAGGAGGAAGACTCGTGGTGGTGGATGGTCGTCGGATGGTCGTCGGCACGCACGCACGCGGAGGGCAAGGCCAGCAGGCGGCGTCCATGGCTCCATGCCCCGGAGAAGCGGCGGGATGGATGCGGGTGACGAGAAGGAGGCCGCTGGGAGGCGACGAGAAGGTCCCTGGAGCGGGCGTCTGGCAGGGCGGCTCAGCGGCGGCCTGATTTGCGGTGGTAGGCGGCAGCTGCGATGGAAGGGCGACAGCGGCAGCAGCGGCTCGCCGGCCGACGGGGCACCATGGCCTTAGGAGGAGGCCGCGACAGGAACAAGGTGAGGCAGCGGCTGGACGACGTGGTC